>ML675667.1:697871-737513 GCA_007922155.1 Mesoclemmys tuberculata | reverse complement strand
GGGCGCTGTGGGGTGGCTAAAGGGCAGTTATGGGGCTCAGTGGGGCGGGGGCAGAGGAGACTGCGGGGTCTCGGGGGGCGGTGGGGGTCTCTAGGACAGTTTTGGGGGACTTATGGGGCTGGGGGAGCCGCCCTTTGTCCCCAATACGCCATTTCCGGCCCAACCCGGAAGCGCTCCCTTTCCGGCCCCGCCCCCCGCATTCCGCGCCCTCTCCTCGGCGTTCTTGCGCCCAGCCGAGCGGCCGGGGGCAGCCCCGGAGCGGCGGAAAGAGCCGAAGCCTGCTTCCCCCGTCTGCGGAAAGAGCCGAAGCTGTGCCGCGAGGGGGCGGGCGGAAAGGGCGGAGCCGAAGAGCAGGCGGAAACACCCGAAGCCGCGACCCGGGGGTGGGCGGAGCCTCCGGGGAAGCGGAGTCCGGCGAGCCCCGCGTGCCTCCGGAGATCCCCGAGCGGAGGGCGGACGCGGCCGAGCGGCGGCGGAGATCCCCGAGCGCGGGGCGGACGCGGCCGAGCGGCGGCGGAGATCCCCGAGCGCCGGGCGGAAGTGGCCGAGCGGCGGCGGAGATCCCCGAGCGCGGGGCGGACGCGGCCTGTGCGGGAGCGAGGCGGGCGCCGCGATGTCCGACTTCGACGAGTTCGAGCGGCAGCTCAACGAGAACAAGCAAGGTGGGGGCGGGGCGGGACCGGGCCGGGGGGAACCGGGCCGGGACCGGGCCCCCGAACCGCGACTGGGCCCGGCCCGCAGCGTGCGTGGGGGGGGGCTTCCCGCTCTTCCGCCCCATGGATCCCCGCCCCATAGCGCCCGCCCCACGGCCCCCCCGCCCCATAGCGCCCCCCCGCGCCCGCCCCATAGCGCCCCCCCGCCCCATAGGTCCCCACGAGCCCGCCCCATCGCCCCCCCGTCCTGCCCCGTGAATCCCCTGCCCCATAGCGGCCCCCCGTCCTGCCCCGTGAATCCCCTGCCCCATAGCGCCCCCAAGCCTGCTCCAAGGATCCAGTTCTCCCCCCCCGTTCAGCCCCATAGACGTTCCCACGAGGCTCTCTGCCCGCCCCATGGACCCCCACCTCCATAGTCTAGCCCTACCCTAGAGCCCCACGGCCAGCCCCTGGTCCCCCTGCCTTATAGGGCCTTCTAGCTAGCTTCTTGCCTGCCCCACATAGATCCCCCTGTGCTCTCCCAGCCTGCTCTGTCGCTCCCCTACCCAGCCCCATAGATCCCCTGCTCCGTAGCCACCCCAGCCCTGCAGCTCCCCTGTCCCGTAGACCACCCCCCGCCTGCTCCCGAGCCAGCCCCATAGCTCCTGTTCCCCTAGTCCTGACACCCTCCTAAGGGCCACGTCTCAAGCTCCCCCTGCCATAGCCTGCCCCATAGTCCCCTTCCAGCCAGCGCCCGCGTGACTGCCTCACCTCTCCCCCCACTGCCACACCCCTACTTGCCCCCAATATCTCTGTCCCTCTCCACTGCCTCTTTCCCCTGCCAGTGACCGCCTGCTCCAGCCATGGCAGCGCCTGCCCCCAAGCTCCTGTTCCCACTGCCCAGAGCTCCCTGGCCTCTCCCTGAGCACCTGCCCCATAGCCTCCCCACAGCCTGACCCTGAATTCCCTGTGCCCCTCTCATTGCCTGCCCTGCACCCCTTTTGCCAGCCCCTTGGCATCTCCCCTGCTTGATCCTTTCCACCCTATAGCAACCCCTCTGGCTGAGACACTGAGCTCCCTTATGAACCTTAGCTGGCTGGGGGGAGGGGGTGAAACGTGGGCATGCTCCCCTGCCCCAGGGACTCTGGGGGGGGTGGGGGACGAGAAGGGCAGGAACACGCCCATCCCCAGCAGGTTCAGGTCCCAAGGACTCGGGAGAGGCCCAAATCTCATCCCCTTGGGACAGGAGACCAACATCCCCTCCTGACAAATAAACCCCGTGGGGGTGGGGGCACTTTGGGGGGCAGGACAGGCCTAATGTCCCTGCCCAGCGCTTGGATGCTGGGTTGATGGCAGCCAAGGGCACATGTAAGGGGGGCAGTGTGACTCCCATGCCTGTTACACCAGGGGGGGGGGGGGGCGGCAGAGGCTTGATCTCTTTGGGAAAACCCCTCCTCTCTCTTGGGATGGGGGTGGGGGTTTCTGCTGGCCCAGGACCTGAAAGGGTTAAAATCCCTTCTCTGCATGAATGATCATCTCCCTTGTGTGTGGAAGGGAGGACGTGGGGAGGGTCCCGCTCTGGGGTGAAGCTGGGATAGATTCCAACTCCAGCCCTTTAAGCTGATCTAGTATAAAAAGGGCAAAAAGATAGTCTTGGGGAGTTAATTTACATCCCAGCAGAGGGTGGCTCCGAAACCGTTAAAGCCAGGAGCCTATTCAAAGCATAAAGCTTTTATAAAGAAGCCCTCAGACCTGTGGTGTGTTCTATTCCTCGGCTGGGCAGAATTCGAGTCTTGTTTTTTTTAACCATTTGACTGGATAATATTGATTATTTTATAGCCTTTTTTCTATGTTTATTTAAATTTTCACAGTTGTGCAAAAATTCTGGGGTGTTCGCCCTTTTTTTTCCCCTGTTTGCCGATTTTAAATTTTCACAGGAGCTCAAAATGATGGGAGTTTTAACCATTTTTTATCTCTACATTTTCAGTGGCTCAGTATTAGAGGATGATGCAAACTTTTTCTGTGTTTGTATATTTAAATTTTCACAGCTGCATGAAATTAGGGGATGCCAACTTCTTCAAAGATTTTTATTGATTTAAATTTTCACGGGTTTGGCGAGTTCTGGATGGGTCAGACAGTGATTTAAGGCCACCGTTACCACATTGAGGTGGGACTGTATGTTCTCAAGCAGCCTTTTTCTTACTTTGCTGATCTGTAAATGTCGATTATCACTGATGGAAATATTTTTTCATCAGTGTGGGGGTGTAAACTGGCATTTACTGACATTTACCCATAAAAATTAAATACTTCCAAACCAGTATATACCTGTCTGGGTGGCGCTAGGCACTGCCTGTGATGGAAAATCAGCCCCTTCCCAGACAGTCCTGCCGTGGTCTTAGAGCATGATTTTCAGAGCTGACTGTCAGCAGCTATAGGGCTATGATATGGTTGAGGGAGTGTGAGGATGAGCTACTGAGTCATGTAAGGATGACTGAGTGCTTAGGGGATCCGTATTCAATTCCTTGCTCGGCTGCAGACTCCCTTTGTCATCTTGGGGGAAGTCACCTGGCGTCTGGGTGCCTCAGTTTCCCCATCTGTAGCTAATGCCCCCAACTTCCTTTTTGAAGTGCTTTGAGATCTCCAGATGGGGCGTGCTAGTTGGGGAAAGATCTGGAAAATGGAGACAATAGCACAGGGGAGTTGGGAAGAGAAATATATCAAGGACCATGGGGGGCCCAGTTCCCATGGGTCACGGGGGCTGGGTAATTACCAGACAAGATTGTTTGCATAACACTGAACTGGGATCTTGGCTGGCAACCCTCTCGGGCTGGAAACCCGCACCTGGGAGCAGAGATTGTTCCAAGCCAGTGCCCAAACCACTAGGCCTGGCTGCTCCCAGGTTTAGGATCGGAGCTGTTCCCACTCCACTGCATGTCCTGTGCAGTTCCAGATCTCTCGACGCTTCTCTCCCCTGCCTCTACCGAGAAATCTAGCCCCCCTGCTCTAGCGCATGTGGCAGGATCAACAGATCAGCCCTCACAAACGAGGCTTTGTACGGCCCAGCCCACGACACTGGCTTTTGTTTTCCCTCCCAGCACAGCTGTGGGCTCTTGGCTCGGCTCCTAGCCAGCACCTGCTCCACTCCGGAGCTTGGCCTCCCTTCCCTCCCAGCTCAGACTATTTCCAGTGTAAAACCGAAGCCTGCGGAGTTCTTGGGCCATGAGGGAAGGTGGGGTTCAGGATCACCGCAGCTGAAAATGGAGAGCTGGGGGTTTTGCAGGGGCATCTGACAATCACAGCCATGGTAGTGAAGGCACCTCCCCGCTTTGTTGAGGGAAACTGAGGCACAGGGGATGGGAGTGGCGGGATGGCAGAGGGGAGCTATGGGGAAGGGAGGGCTGAGAAGCTAGAGGGCAGGTGGGGTGTCGGGGTTGAAGGAAGGGGATCTATGAAGACCTGGGAAGATATGGGGCAGGTGAGGGTCTAGAGGAAGAGGAGCTATAAGGGGGCTGAGAAGTTAGGGCACACATGGGAAAGAAGGCGGCTGGGGGAATAGGCTCAATGGAGCAGATGGGGGGGGCAGAGGGGAGTTGTGGGGGTGACTGGGAAGCTGTGGAGGGGCAGAGGAAATCTGGGGAACTATAGGGCAGGCGGGGGGCACCCGTGATGCCCCAGGAGCCCTCAGCTGGTATATTTGAGTAATGTCTTGTTCTTTACGGTAAACCCTTTTAAAAATTCCTCCTCGGAGTGTAGTTTCTCTAGTACCTAAAATCAGGTCGAAGGTTTCACTCCAGGGGGAGCCCCAGAGAGCGGGGGGCTGAATCTGGGGCTTAGAGAGGTAGAGAACACAGCTGTTGCTCTGGTATAGAGGCACCGCCAGTGTCTCACTGACAGGAGAAACACAACAGGTCAACAGCGGAGCCTGGGCTGTTTTCGAGGCAGAGAAGTCCAGGGGTTAGATCACTAGCGTCTTGTGTTGCCCGTCCAGGCTTTGTAGGTGGGGACGGGGGCACCCGCCTTGGACAGAAACCCTCTGACTAGGCAGCTTCCCTCCAGAGACTTGAGCCACCCCCATCACAAGGCAAAATGTGGAAGTGCAGTTTCCCCCACCCCGTGCCGGGACACTACAACTGCGAGCTGCACTTCCAGGATGGGGGCGGAGCGTTGCATGCTGGAAGCTGTAGTCCCCCACGGGCCGCATCGGGCAAACTGCCAGTCTGTCATTTCAGCTGGACCCACGGCTGCTGTCAGAGCCGGGCAAGGCCCAGGCCCCCCAGTCAAGGAGATCAGTAACTGAGCTATCTTGGGGGGGCTCATGTGTCCCCTGCTAACCCACCCGCCCTCCCTCCCCACAGAGCGTGACAAGGAGAACCGTCATCGGAAGCGCAGCCATAGCCGCTCGCGGAGCCGCGAACGGAAGCGCCGCAGCCGGAGCCGGGAGAGGCGCAACAGAGACCAGCGCAGTGTCTCGCGGGACCGCAGGCGACGCAGGTAGGGAGGAGTGGGTCAGGCACCGGGAACCTTTCTTTGGCCTCTCCCCCTCCACCCCTTCGTCATCACTAGCCCTGTGGCTGGTTCGAGGTGCCAGAGGGGGAATGGTTGGCCCCAAGCACCAGCCTTCTGAAGAGAGCAGGGGGGCTGGGAGCCAGGACTCCTGGGTTCTATCCATGGCTCTGCAGTGACTCGTCCTGTGACCTGTGTGTGTGTGGAGGGGAAAGTAAGGCCCTTTACCTCTCTCTGTCTCTCTCCTCCCCTCTAACGGCGGGAGGGTCGCACTGGCCGTTCTCTGGGGAATGCTCGGGGACTTAGCTCCCCTCTCCCAGGGACTCGGGCGGTCCGGGTGCCAGCGTGCTACGTGTCCAGGCGGCATCGACTGGTGTCCTGCAGCCCCTCGCGTGCTGCTGCAGAGCCCTTTCCCTTTGGCGGGTGACAGGCCGGGGCCGTGACGCGGGGGGCTCAGCTCAGCAAGAGCAGGAATGGGTCGCCCTGCCTGGTTCCGATCAGGTCACCGCACAGCCGATGCTAATGCCCCGGGCGCTGTGTAATGGTGCCCTTCTCCCCCTGCTCTTATCTCCAGCCGAAGCTCTCCTCTGCCCCCTGGGCTCTGATCTTCCTCGGGCCCTTCAGAGGAGAGCTCTTTAAAAAGCCTGGAAGACGTGGAACTGGCCCTGTAACGTGGCCTAAAATCCTTGGGGGTGGGATGACACGGTCACGTAATCATGGTGAGGGGGTTTATCCCTTGCTTGAGCAACGGCGAGGGTGCATTGTCACCCACAGAGTCTCTAGGGAACCTGAAGGAAGCAGGAAAGACACAAACCCGTTTTGTTTTTCCCTTCCCTCTGCAGATCACCTCTAAATCTCGCAGGCCCCCTGAGGTGAGTGCTATTTTTGTTTCACAGGTGGGGAAACTGAGGCACGGGAGGGCGTGGCTTACCCCCAATGTGGAGGGGTTCTGTGTCGGAAGCGGTAGAGCATGGCAGTTCCCAGCACCCTGCTAGCCCAGGCGCTCAGCTCTTGCCTCCAGCCACTCTCAGGATTGGCTTAAAAAGGGGGAAGGACCTAGTGGGCTGGGAACTCTCCCCCTCCCCTTCACACCCCCACAGCCTGACCTGTGATCCTGGCTGGGGTTGGATCAGAGCACCTAGCCCAGCCCTGCGCAAACCCTGCCCCTGCTGACCTGTGTCTTTCTCCCCTCGCTTGACAGCCGTTCTCCCCGCCATGAGAAGAAGAAGAAGATCCGCAAGTACTGGGACGTGCCGCCCCCTGGGTTCGAGCACATCACCCCCATGCAGTACAAAGCCATGCAAGGTATCTATCCCACATGCTACTGTCTGTCCGAGTAGGGAGCACGCCTCTACTGACCGCCCCGGCCCTCTAGTTTCCCCCCCGTGTGATGTTCCCCAGGCTCTCTCTCTCTCCCTCCCCCGTCTCCCCGATCCCCATCGGCGGGGGGCGGGAATCGGCTTTTGAATGTGTGGATTGGTATTTCTCTCTCCTAGCCGCGGGTCAGATTCCAGCCACAGCTCTCCTCCCAACCATGACCCCGGATGGATTGGCCGTGACCCCCACCCCGGTCCCGGTGGTCGGCAGCCAGATGACCCGACAAGCCCGCCGTCTCTACGTTGGAAATATCCCCTTTGGAATCACTGAGGTACTGGTGACTTCGGCAGCCCGGCTGCCGCTCTCTCTTGTCTGTGTGTCGCCCGCGCTCTCTCTGTCTGGGACCCGCCGAGGAGCTCCGGAGGATATAACTTTTCTCTCCAAAACAGGGCAGCGCTGGCGTCAAAGGAGAGCTGAAATCCACGGAGCGAGGTTGACACCCAGCGGCTAAACACATAGGCAGCTTCAGGTCAAACATTAAACGTAGAGTCTCGCTGGGGCTGACCGCCTGAGTTAGGTGGCTGAAGGGTATAGCGATGTGTCAGCTGCGTTCTAGCCTCGTGGAAAGATCAGTCCGCGAGCGGAAAGCAGAGAGGGTCGGCGGCTGCATAGGGCGGGAACTGCTAGGAATGGAAGTGGGACTGTGTCCGTGAATGCTGTTGGGAATTAATAACTGCTGGTGTCCCAAGTGGGCTCAGGTCTCGGTCTGTATCCCCATGACACATGTGAACGGGTCTCTCTACCTGTGAGCTGGTGCATTGGGTCTCCGTCACTTACTCTTTTCATTCCTGGACGCTAATAGGAGCACTGCTGTGGTTTTAACCTTCTCCACTCAAGTGTCTCTCAAGCCCTTTTTTAAATTTGTCCTGCCTGGTAACCACTGGGGCCAGATCCCGACCCCTTCAGATAGCGTTAGTGCTCTCTCTGATTTTTTTTTATTTGAATTTGACTCTCGCTCAACCAAAAAACCAAGATCAAAAAGTTGTTTCCATTTCTTTTTAAAGTGAAAATTGTGGGGCTGAAATCCCTCGTAGCACAAAAGTTTGCTACCATCACGCAAGGCAAGTAGGCTGTTCCAGCTTTCCAACCTGCTCTTTGCTATCTATTTGAAATTCCGGGCCCAGCTGCCGCGCTGGCCTACATCACTCCCTTCCCATTTCTCTTTCTGTAGGAGGCCATGATGGATTTCTTTAACGCTCAGATGCGCCTTGGAGGGCTTACCCAAGCTCCTGGCAACCCCGTATTGGCTGTGCAGATCAATCAGGACAAGAATTTTGCTTTCCTGGAGGTAAGTCGGCTTTTTGTTCTGTCTGTACAGCACCTGACATGATGAGGCCCCAGGCCGTGACGCGCTCCTAGAGGCTACCATGATACACTTAATAAATGTCCGAGTCCGCTGTCCACAATTTCAGAAGATGTTGATAAATTTGAGTGTTCAGAGGAAAGCCACAAGACCAATTCAAGGCCTGAAAAAATTCCTTATAATGAGATTCCAGGAGTTCATCCTCCTTAGAAGGTTAAGGGGTGAATTGATCGAGTCTGTAAGTGCCTAGATGGGGAACAAAAAATTTGATCGTGGGCTCTTCTGTCTAGCAGAGAAGGTCTAACGCGATCCAACATCTGCAAGTTGAAGCTAGACAAATTCAGCCTGGAAATAAGGTGTACATTTTTAACAGTGAGGGGAATTCACTGCTGGTACAAACTGCCAAGGGCCGTGGTAGAATTTCCACCACCAGCAACTTTTCAATCCGTGCTGGATGTTTTTCGAAAAGATCTGCTGTGGTTCAAACAGGAATTATTTGGGGGATGTTCTCTGACCTGTATTATGTAGGAGGTCTAGATGCTAGATGGTCACAATGGTCCCCTCTGGTCTTAGAATCTGTGAATCCCTTCTGTATTAGTGAGAGCAGCATTTGATCCCCTGTGCCTTTCTGGTGTCCCCACTTGATAAAAGATATTGATCAAATTAAAAGGGTTCAGAAAAAGCTACAAGAAGGCTAGGAGGACTGGGAAACTTGCCTTGTAGTAAGACTTAAGAAACTATCTATTTAGTCCCCCTGGAGGTGGTTAAAAAGTAAATTGGTCTTCGACTGCAAACAGCTCCATGTGGAGGAGATTTATTCTAGCAGAGGGCTCTTCAGTCTAGCAGAAAGAGGCGGGACCAGATCCAATGGCCAGAAGATGAAGAGACAAATTCAGGGGCAGATTTTTCCCAGGAGGAAAATGTGCCATTGGCACAGTTGACCTAGGGTCGGGGTGGGTTCTCTGTCTCTCGGAGTGTTGACATTTAGGCTGGATTCTCCTTCGAAAAGGATCTCAAACTCCCCCAGAAGTTACAGAACCCTAGAAAGACCTCGAGAGGTCACCAGGTTCAGCCCCCTCCACTAAGGCAGGACCAAGTAAACCTAGACCATCCTTGATGGGAGTTTGTCCAACCTGTTCTTACAAATCTCCAATGGTGGGGTTTCCATAATCTACCTTGGAAACCTGTTCCAGAGCTCAACTACCTTGAGGACTTAGCAAGATTTTTGTAATATCTCACCTAAATCTCCCTTGCTGCAGATTAACCCTATTACCACTTGTCCTACCTTCAGTGGACATGGAGAACAAATGATCCCGGCCTCTTTATAACCAACCGCCTTGAACATATTTGAAGATTGTTCTCAGGTCTCCTTCCTTGGTCATCTTTTCTCAAGACGAAACATGGCTGGTTTTCTTAAGTCTTTCCTCAGAGGTTGGGTTTTCTAAACCTTTGATCGTTTTTGTTGCGCTCCTCTGGACTCTTTCCAGTTTGTCCACATGCTACCTAAAGGGTGACACCCAGAACTGGACCCAGTCCTCCAGCTGGGACCTCCCCCCCAGTGCTGGGCAGGACAGTGACGTCCTGTGTCCTTTACCTACGACCCTGCTGTTAACATAGCCCAGAATATCAGCCTTTTTAGCAACTGCATCACATTCAGTTTGTGATCCACACTAGCTCCCACATCTTTCTCAGCAGCACGACCACCAGTTAGTCCCCCATTTGCCTTTGCTTTCCTAATGAAGTACTTTGAATCCTAGAAGATGAGGGTAGGAAGGGACCTCACGAGGTATCTAGTCCAACCCCCTGCTCAAAGCAGGACCAACCTCAACTAAATCATCCCAGCCAGGGCTTTGTCAAGCCGGGTCTTAAAATCTCTAAGGATGGAGTTTCCATCACCTCCCTAGGTAACCCATCCCAGTGCTTCATCGCCCTCCTAGTGCAAAAGTTTTTCCTAATAGCTGACTTTGCACTTGTCTGTATTGAATTTTGTCTGGTTGATTTCAAACCAGTTTAAGGTGGTTTGGGTTTCTAACCCTGCCCTCCAAAGGGTTGGTGACTCCTCCCAGCTCCGTCTCATCTGCACATTTTATAAGCGTGTTCTCCATGCCGTTATGCAAGTCACTAATGAAAATATTGACTAGTACTGGACACAGGATTGATCTCTGTTGGACCCCGATAGGTACATCCTCCCAATTTGACAGCAGATCTCCATTAACTGTTCTTTGAATATGGTCTGTCAGCCAGTCGTGCGCCCGCCTTGTAGGAATTTCATCTGGACCACGTTTCCCTCGTGTGCTTATGAGAATGTCGTTTGAGACTGTTTCAGAAGCTTTACTAAATCAATATCCATCATTACTGCTGCTTTCCCCTGTCCAGGTGGCCAATAACCCTGGTTTGGCATGATTTGTCCTTGACAAGTCCATACTGGCAGTTCCTTCTAACCACGTGTCCTCCTGGTGGTTACGCATTGACTGTTTAATAATTTGGTTTAATGATAGGCTCTGGGTTGCGGGGGTTAGGCCGGACCTAGGTGATCCTAATAGTACCCTCTGGACTTGGAAATCGCTGAAAGGGGAAGTAGATTCCATGCTCCAGCGTGAGATGTGATGACAGGTGGGTGTTGCCCACGAGGGCCGGGATGCAGGACTGGATCTAGCCCATTCTGGCAGGGAGGGTGGCATACTGGACTTAGGGGCCTGATATGGGGCAGCAGGGCGGTGGGGTTACTGGCTGAAGGGGCCTGTGGTGGGGAGCGGGAGGCTGGGCCCCAGGGGTAGCCGGTGGAACTCCTTGCCACATGATAAAGCCGCGGCCAGGGTCCGTTCGACATTTGGAATGAGGATGAGACATTGGTGTGGAGCTTCTGCCATGTGTAAGAAGGGGTGTGATCCAGAGCTGGAGAGAGAGGTTCTCTCCTCCCTCCCCTGAACATTTTCTATTTTTCAGCAGAAATTTGCTACCAAAATATTTTGGCTGAAAACTGAAATATTCCAATGCTGAAGGGCTGCTGTAATGCCTCGTGGGAGTTGTAGTGCAGGGGCAATTCACGCTCCCATTCTCTGCAGCAGAGTCCAAACGGGTGGCTCAGATCTCCCATGATGCACCCTGGGCTGCCCTCTTGGAGAGGGCGGGTACATGATGGGGGTCCCTGACCGTGTTGCTCCATGGGCGATGTAGTTTGGCCAGGGAACCCAGCCTATAGATGCAGGGGGGGCTCGAGGCAGGAGAACTACAACACCCATGGTCCACCATGAGCCTTGGAGAGGGGAGGTGGTATATCCTGGGATTAAGGGAGATGAAGTCTGGCCAGCGGGTCCAGTTTATAGAGGTGAGCAGAGACTCCGGACAAGCACATGACAGCTCCCATGGGGCACTGCGGGGGTGGCAAATAGAAATATTTTGGTTTTGAGGCTTTTGGATTTTGTGTCTAAAAAATGCGCTTTTCCGTGCAGAACTTTGCTTGCCAAAGTCCCAGTTCTCTGGGGAAAATCAGCTTGGATGGAAAACTTTCCCCCAGCTCTAATGTAAATCCCCCAAGCCCCCGTCTTGGGGCATCAGCCGGCCACTGCGGTTACATTAGCCTGCGTGTGAGCAGCCACGGCCCTCGGCTGGACCTGTGCAACTGCAACCTTGTTGGTGCCCTGCTCCCTGGTGTATCTGGGTGCACGTCTCCGGGGTCTTCGTGCAGAGACGCTCTACGAGTCCATCCTGGTTAATCGTGGGAGAACTTGTCTGGCCTGCAGGGGAATTGTGGGAAAGCATTGGAGGGCTGTGAGCACTCGCGGGGCTCAGCCCGTGTCCTCACTGCAAAGTGGGCGAGTTCTCGCCCGGGTTCTAACTCAGCTGGGTCAGGGAGCCTTGGCTTCAAACACCAGGTCAGAGAGTTTTCTGTGTGACTGCTGGGAGCGTTGGGAGTGTGAGGGTGGGTGGGTTGGGGTCAAAGCCCTGTTCAGAGCCCAGGTTAACCGCCGTGAAGACACCTCCTAGCAGATAGGCTGGGAGGGCGCTCCTTTCAGGGTCAGGTTATGCTGTTCGTGGCTGGGTCTCCCATTGGGGGCCCTACATAGGAATATTTTTGCTCCCCCCCCCAACACACAATAATTAATAGAGGGCTCCCTTTGCGCTGCTCAGCGCCCTAAGCAATTACTTAGTCTGCTTTTGCCTAGCACCGGCTCTGCTCCCAGAGGTCAGGTTTGGCTCATTTTTGGAGACTGTTGGGAGCAGCGGTTCTGCCCGGTGCCCCCGCCCGGGTCTGGGCCGAAGCGTTTGGGGCCATGTCCCTCATCAGCTCCCCTCTGACTCTCCTGCAGTTCCGCTCCGTGGACGAGACCACCCAGGCCATGGCATTCGACGGCATCATCTTCCAGGGCCAGTCGCTGAAGATCCGCCGCCCCCACGATTACCAGCCGCTGCCCGGCATGTCCGAGAACCCGTCTGTCTACGTGCCAGGTGAGTAGCCACTCTCCCCCAGCCCACGTGAGGCCACCAGGCGTGAGTGGGCCTGCTCCTCGTCCCCGAATGCACTGGGGCCATGGAGATCTAACTTACCCCAGCCAGCTGGGTGTCCAGCTCTTCCCTAGACAAACCGGCGCCTGTCTGAGCGTGGGAGGGGATCCCCGCCTCCAGGCAGAATCATGGAGGTGGAAAAAATTGTAAGGAGGGGTCAGATGCCCACAGAATACATTTGGGGCTGCTGAATCCCAGAATCCATTTGGGGCTGCTTATCCAGAGACCCCTTTACCGGGGCTGAGATGCAGCCCCTCTGGGGTGGGCTGCGGGGGCTGTTTATACAGGGACCCCTAACCCAGCGCTGGGCTTTGGCATGGGGGCTGATTATATGGGGACCCCTTCCCTGAGACGTGGCCTCTCTGGGGTGGGGCGTTGGAGGCTCTAAGTACAGGGATGCTCGCCTGCCCCGCTGCACAGGTGGCCCCGCAGCACGTCTGTCCCTGAGACGTAAGCAAGTCCCGCTGTAAAAGCGGGGCCTGCGTTGTCGTCTCCTGGCGCGTCTCCAGAGCCCACAGCCCCCATCTGTTCCCTTGCCTCTCCCCGGCAGGCGTGGTGTCCACCGTGGTCCCAGACTCGGCCCACAAGCTCTTCATCGGAGGTTTGCCCAACTACCTGAACGACGATCAGGTAAGCACGGGACAGCAGGTCGCCTGCTGGGTTCTCCCCCCCCCCCCCCCCCCCCCCCCCCTCGATGCTGATCCGCTCTGGTGCGAGCCAGAGCTATCCTGCGAGCCCCTGGCAATGCAGACTGAGTGAGGGGGGAGAGAGTTAAATCTTTGCCGGGGAGGGCTTTGCATCACGGGAGGTGGCGGGATTCAGCACTCGCCTGGCGGTTGTGCCTAGCCACTAACCAGATCAGGTCTGGTCATGCCAGGCACTGCCTGGGCATTGCATTGTGCCAGGTGCCACCCAAAACTTGGGGTGTGTGTGTGCTCTGTTCTGGGTGCTACCCAGGCACGCAGTGAGACAGCCTTGCCCCAAAGAGCTCCTGGGCAAAATAGACAAAGGGTGAGAGGGGAAACTGAGGCAGGGAGGTGTGGCGGCATGCCTGCAGCCACCCAGGGGTCCTGGCTCCCTGCCCGCCTCATCCTGCCCTCCCTGCCCCCAGGTGAAGGAACTGCTCACTTCCTTCGGGCCTCTGAAGGCCTTCAACCTGGTGAAGGACAGCGCCACCGGGCTGTCGAAGGGCTACGCCTTCTGCGAGTACGTGGACATCAACGTCACCGACCAGGTACCATTCAACTCCCCCCTCCTCTGCCCGCCTCTCCTCGCAGCTCTGCCGCCCTCCGAGGGCCCTGCGTCCGTCAGTCCAGCCAGCCGTGGGGGTGTGTGTGATTTCCTTTTTTTTTTTTTTTTTTGCTTTTGTTTGGTTTTTCCTCCTCCCCTCCTTGAGCAGGTGAATTTTTTTTTCCTCCTCCCGTAGGGAGCGCCAGCCTTTCTCTCCTTTACAGCTCTAGGGGCCCCTATAGGCCGTACCTCATCGCTGTGATCGCCTCCGTTTTCTCTCCCCCCCGCCTTTTTTCCCCCCTTCTCCCCAATCTTAGCCCGAACAGCTGCCAAAAACCAATCTGAAGACCCCAGCTCTTCTCTGCCCACTCAAGCCGGTAAGATCCCCCCCCCCTCCAAATAAACCCCCCCACCAAATCCCGCTGTCGCCGGGAAATCTCCTCCCTTAGCAGCAGCTGCCTCCAGCCGCCGAACCTGACTGGCCCCTGCCCGCGTCGGTCGCAGCCTTATAGAAATCTCTTCAGACTTTCTATATAACGGTGTTTTCTCTTCTCCCGCTGTGCTTTTTGTTACAGCGGGAGGAGAAAGAAGAGAGCTGTAACAGCAGGGGCCCTCTGTGCGCTGCATTCCCAGCGATAGTTGTTCAAATGCAAGTATATATATATATATTTTAATGTCTTTTTTTTTGGATTTAAAAAAAAAGAAAAAAAGAAAAAAAAAAGAGCAAAAAACCAAGCAACCAACCAAACGCCCCCCCCCCGGCCCCTTCAAATCGCCCCCCACAAAAAGTCAGCCCCGGCACTAGCGGGAGAGGGGCATCCTGCCGTAGAGAGGGTCTTTAGATGCGCGTAACTTTATAACTGCCCCCCCACCCCCCCCGGAGGGCTTAGAAAGAGCTGGTTTAATGGTGCATGCTGGGCGCGAGACCTCTGTGCTTGGGTGAGTTGTGAGAGGGGTGTGTGTGTGTGTCTGTGTCCTCTGGCCCTCCCCGGCCTGTCTGGGCCGCCTCCCCTGACCCGTCCTGTCCCCAGCCCGTCTTTTGGGCATGCACCCCCTTTTTCACTTCCTGTCCCCGCCGTATCCTTTGGGCCTGTGCCCCCTCCATGCCCCATTTCTTGTCCCCAACCTGATCTTTGCCCCTCCCTTCCTGGCCCCAGCCTGTCTTTTGAGGCTGGTGCCCCCCTCGCCACTTCCTGTCCCAAACTTGTCCCCAGCCTGGCTGGGTCCCTGTGCTGCGTCCTCCCCCCACTTGCAGCCTCCCCCGTCCCTGTCCCCCTCGGTGTTGAGCCCCCCACCCGTGTTTCCATGGGCCAGCCGAGGCGCCCCCTGCTGCGAGGGGAGATGCAGCGAGGTTGTGCCGTCCGTCGGGTTCCCCCTGCTGGCTCTGCAGGGGGGCGCCCATGGCTGGCCGCGGCCCCCGCCCCCCAGGAGGCCTTCAGAGACACAGGTAACACGGCGCCCCCCGGGGAAGGCGGGAGAGACGTCGGAGGCGGCTGTTCCTGCCCTCCCAGGCTCCCCGCGTGAGCCGCGTAATCCAGGTGCCCCGGGGCAGAGGAGAGCTGCGTGCGTGTGTCTGTCTGTCCGTCCGTCTGTCGCCCTTGGCGTCTGCTGATTGCAACAGGAGGGCTGCGGGGGAAGGGAGCGGCCCGCCCTGGTGTTGGGAACAGCCAGATTCATTTCCCCTCTGATTTCGAAGGCCATCGCCGGGCTGAACGGCATGCAGCTGGGTGACAAGAAACTACTGGTGCAGCGGGCTAGCGTGGGAGCCAAGAACGCCACACTGGTGAGTGCGGGCGGGGCTGGGAGCCAGGCTCGGGGGGAGGCTGGGTTGGGCTACCAGGCTCGCTGGGTCCTTTGGTCTGATCTAGTCTCGAAATTCCTGCCCTCCTAGAACAGGTGGCCCTTCTGCAGGGTGCGAGGGCCATATGTGGACACGTTACTGGAGACCTGGGGGGGAGGCGCCTGTTACCCTCACCGGGCTTCGGAGCTGTTCCCCTGGGAGCTAATTTGAAGAGGAGGGAGCCCTGTGCTTTTCCTCCGCCAAGGGCAGCGGGCGCAGGCTCTCGGCAGACACGGGCGGCGTCCCGCCGTCGACCCCGAGGGTCGGGGTTCTCCAAGAGCCTCGGGGGGTGGGGTGTCGGCCTCCGTTAGCCCTCGCCAGACCCCGGCCTCTGCAGCTCGACGTGGTTTTAATGAAGATCAGATCAGGCCACAAAAGATGTGGGTGCCAGTCCCTCCCGGCAGAGCTGGGAGCTACGGGGGGCGGAGAAGGTCAGAGGCCAAGCTTGGTGCATTGGCACCGTGTGGGGCAGCAGGCAAGAGCCTGTGGCAGGTCGGCCCGGGAAGGGGCGCTCCCCGCAGGCGCTGGCAGCTGGGCCCTGCGCCGGCCCGGTAACACCTCCACCCCCGTCTCCCCCGCAGAGCACGATAAACCAGACCCCGGTGACGCTGCAGGTCCCCGGGCTGATGAGCTCGCAGGTGCAGATGGGCGGGCACCCCACCGAGGTGCTGTGCCTCATGAACATGGTGCTGCCCGAGGAGCTGCTGGACGACGAGGAGTACGAAGAGATCGTGGAGGACGTGCGCGACGAGTGCAGCAAGTACGGCGTGGTCAAATCCATCGAGATCCCCCGGCCCGTCGACGGCGTCGAAGTGCCCGGCTGTGGCAAGGTATGCTGGGCGTCTGCCTCCGGGCCGGGAGAGGGGTGGGGAGGAGAGCTGGAGCCCCTTGGAGTCTAGCTTGCCTCCGGGAAGGGTGTGGGGTCTAGTGGTTAGAGCAGGGGCTGGCACCCAGGACTCCTGGGTTCTTCGTTGGCTGTGGGAGGGGAGTGGAGAAGAGCATAAGCCAAACTCCCGGGGTGGGGGAGTGGGACGGAGCCAATCTTGTTGGCCACACACCCTCACCTCCCCGCGCAATGTGGTCCTCCCCCCCAGATCTTCGTGGAGTTCACCTCCGTCTTCGACTGCCAGAAGGCCATGCAGGGCCTCACCGGCCGCAAGTTCGCCAACAGAGTGGTGGTCACCAAGTACTGCGACCCCGACTCCTACCACCGCCGCGACTTCTGGTAGCCGCCGGGCCGGGGAGGCGGGCGCCTGCGCCCCGTTAGCGACATAGCGTGTTTATATTTTATGGCCAAAATGGTTTTGTTTTGTTTTTTTTTCCCAATTGTTTTCTCCCCCTCCCCAAAAGGAGAAACCCCCCCCCCCCAATTTCCTCCCGGCCCCAAGGGCCCCCCCAGAGCGGAGCCCCCAGTGCTGGTTGTTCTGTGGTAGGGATGTCGCCGTCTCTCCTCTCTCTGTGGCATTGCATATGGGCTAAGAAGGATCGCCTCGTTCGGGTTCCCCCACCCCTGCCTATTCTGTTGTACCCCCACCCCCTCGGTGTGTGTATCGAGTATCCTCTTCCCCCCCCCCTTTTCTTTCCCATCGTAATTAAACACTTTTTCCAATCCCCTGGTGTCTGGCCAACGGTTTCTGTGTGTCCATCTCCCGGCGGGGCTGCCCAAGGCGGAAGTTGGGGGGGTGGGTCTGACCTTCGGCTCTGTGGCAGCTGCAACAGGAGGGTGTGAATTCCCCGGGGGTGGGAAGGGCGTTGGTTTACAGTAGCACGGAAAGGCTGAGACAGATTGGGGGGCCCCTCGGGCCAGGTCGTGCTGGGATCGGGGGGCTCCCATCATGCCAGCCGCCATCCAGGCACAGAGTTGGGGAAGGAGATGATGGAGGGGACACGGCGCACCGGGCCACACCCAGGCACGAGGTGAGAGAAATCCCTGGCTTAAAGAACTTGCAGTCAGAAGAGATGAGGCAGACCATGTGGGAGAGGAAACTGAGGTGTGGGGGATGAGACTTATACCCCCAGAGGTCGGAGGAGAACCCAGGTGTGTCCCAGCCCTCCCTGCTGGGCCAGGCTGCTGGTCCCCAGCGAGAACGAGGCTCTTCTAACCACTCCTAGCCCCTCTTCCCCCATGGGAGCAGCTCAGGTTGGATGAAGATATAGTAGGTTGTTATCTCCATGGGAGTGAAGCGACCAGCTGGGGGTGTCCCCTGGGCGCACAACCAAAGCAGGAGCCGCTGCGGCCAGCTCTTGGCCCTGCTCCGTTAGCTGGCCACCTGTACCCGGAGCAGCGTCCCCCCGGCAGAACCTTACACCCCCATTTGGCGGAAGCACCTCTTCTAGCTGGGATTTGAACACGCTGAGACACACTTGGCCACTTCCTGGGCTCGCCCGTGGGTGGCCTGGCCCCTGCCCGTCCCTCACGCTGCCTGGAGCCAGGGTCTCTGAGGAGATCCCTCCCGGCTGCCAGTGGGTGGCAGCCCTGTCCCAGCCCAACGAGGTGGGGGGTGATTTCAGCAGCTTCCAGCCCATTTCCCGCCCACACTGCCCCATGCCTGGACTGCACCCTTCTGTGCCTCCAGTGCCCAGGGAAACTGAGGCAGGCACTGACGTGGCAGCACCACGCCTGATGATTCCCAGCATCTCATGCCCGCTGCCCTCACCTGAGCGCTGGCTCTGGGGGGTGGCTGTGGTTGGGCGAGCGACACCCGGGACCAGATGCCCAAAAAAATGGCCTTCGTTTTCCGAAACCTCCCAGGGGTTGCTCAAGGCTGGGCGCTGACAGGAGGCTAGTGCTCGGGGACTTCACCAGGCTGCTGGGGAAATGAAACCAAGTCGTGAAACTGAGGGGGACAGAAAGAGCCAGCGGCTGGGTGCAGACGCCCTCGAAATCCCAACCAGGGGCGGGGGGAGCCTGTGATCCCTGCGTCCGGGGCCATCCGGCGTTGGAGCCAAGGCCCGGGCCGGCCTGCTTGGCGCGGCGGCTCACACTGGTGGGTCTCCGGGGTCCCCTTGGCCCCGGAGCTGAGAATCTGGCCGTGCGGGAAGCCCCAGCTGGGCGTCGGGGCACCTGGGGTGCAGCTCCCCCTCCTTGCCGAGGAGCCCCCCGCTGGCCGCGCCCTAGGGTCCCCCATCCAGCTGCTCCGGGGCAATGGGTCGGTGCCGCGAGGCTCACCGGCCTGGGGAGATTTGGGAGGTCAAGGGGGGATGCATATTGGGGTGTCGCTAAGGGGGGTGAGATCCCCAGCACCCCCCTCAGGCCCTCGCATATGGGGAGGGACCCAGGCCCTCCAAGTCCGGAGCCAGGCACTGACACCGCCCCCCATTCCTGCCCCACTGGAGGTGGCACTTTAGTTTTGCTCTGTTGGGGGGCAGATGTCACCATCTAGCCCCCAACCTCTCCCCTGATCCCCCCCATCCCCTGCCCCACTGAGCCCCCTCGCCCCATCCCAGGGACCCCACGACCCCGTCCTCTGTGCCCCCCCCACTAGCCCTGCCCCAGCGCGGCTCGTCCTGCGGAGCGTGAACCGAAACCGAAACCGGGCCGGAGTGGATCAGCAGAAACGAAACTGGCCGGGGGGGGAACGGGGGAGGCGAGGCCATAAAGGGAGCGGAGCAGCGGAGCCGAGCGCAGCGGAGCCGGCACCAGACCCCAGCGAGGGGCGAGAGAGGTAGGACCCAGCGAGACCTGGGGAGGGGCTGGAGCTCGGACTCCTGGGTTCCCTCCCGGTGCTGGGAGGGGAGGAGGGTATAGTGGTTAGGGCGGGGTAGATGGAAGGGAGCCAGGCCGCCTCCATCCCTGGCTTTACCACTCACCTGCTCTAGACCTGGACCGAATACAGCATCCTGCCCGCTCTGTGCCTCAGTTTCCCCTCCCAGCTGGTGTCTGTTTCGCCTGGGAGGTGTTTTGGGGCAGGGACTGGCTTTCGCCCTGGGGTGGGCTGTGTCTGCCCTGACGGGCCCCGTCCTCAGCTGGGGTCTGGTATGCGCCCGGCCATGGGGGGGGAGCGGGCGGGCGTGGGGGGGCTGGGTTTACCTCGGCGCATTTAACGCTCTGCTCTGTTTTCTGGTCTGCAGGGTTCGCCATGTCTGCAGCAGAGCCGAAGAGGTGGGTGCTGGGGTTTCGGGGTGCGGTGGGGAGGGTGGAGGAACAGCCCAGCAGGTTTGGCCGGGGAACGCTGGGACCCCCCGCGTCGCCCGAGGGCAGCTGCGGCTAGCCTGGGGTGCAGGGCGTGGCCCTGCGTGGGAGGGTGGGGTAACGCGCCAGGCCGAGGCGGCGCCTCCATCAGACCGGGATAAAGCGCCCCCGGCCCCCCACAACTCCCCACGTGAGTTCGCCAGGGTCTCCCTCCCCGCAGAGACTGGGCCTTGTCTCCCCCGGGCATCTCTTGGGCGGCTCCCGGCATCTAGCCCCAGATGGAGAAGGGCTGAGAGCCAGGACTCCTGGGTTCTCCCCGCCTGCATTCTGTACCCATGCAGAGGCCACCGCCCCCCCCACTCCTCCCATGCCCACCCAGTGCAGGTTCCCAGCGTGGCATTAACGCGGGCACCCCAGCGCCCTGGGACCCGTCTCTGCCATGCCGGAGGGCCACTGCCCTGCGCATTCCCCATGGTCCCTGGCTACACCCAGATTTCCCATGACCTGCCATGTGGTCACTGCCGGGTTCCCCACCCCTGGGCAGACCTTCTCTGTGCGCCCCCTGCCCCCCCAGTCTCCCATGGTGCCTTGCTCCAGTTCCCTACATGGTGCCCGTCCACGTGACCCTCCCCCAGCAGGGTGGGCACGTGCCTGCCCCGTGCTGTCCTCATCAGCATTGAAATGTGGGTGAGAGGAAATTTCTATAGGGTGGGTGCCCAACGGCTGGAAAGAGCAGAGCCCGAGAACCGTTATCAGTGGGTCGCTGTCCCACCGGGAGGGTGTTTCGGGGCGGGAGGGTGCAGCGGTCGGCAGCTCCGGGGAGGGTGAGGTTCAGGATGCGAAACGCCCTTGAAGATGGAGAACTGGGCTGAAAACCAGCGCACGGAGGGTGGGACAATCTGGCGCCTGGCTGCCTGGTGGGGGGCGCACAGCTGGGCAGGGTCTGGGGGGCAGAGCGGGTCACACAGGGAATAGCAGCCGCTGCCCTGGAAAAGGCAGATCCGCCCAGGCTGGGTGAGCCGCAGCGTCGGAGGGAACGCGCCCAAGAGCCAGGCCCGCTGGGGCAGGGAGTCCTGGCCGGCGCCAGTTCTGAACAATCAGAGGTTCCGAAATCCGGGAATGGTCTATACAGAGTCTACATGACACCCCCCGCCCGGCTGGCACACGCCCCATCCCTGTCCCCCACATCTGGCACATGCCCCGGGCCCCTGGGCCCTTTGTCCTACCCCCTTCCCCTCTGGCTTTCCCAGGGCTTGGGCGGTGAACGGTTAAAATCGCAGCTTCCCCCACCCAGCCCCTGTCCCCCATGAACTATTGGGGGCCTGGAGGCAGGGAAGGGGGTGGGGGACAGGGGGGGCTGGTTCTTGGGGCAGCGCTGCCCTCCGGTGGCTGGAGTGGGGATCGCCGTTTGAGCATGGGCACCCCATGGAGAAGGGGGTCTGACGGACCCACAGACGCCCATGGGCGGGAGGACAGACAGCACAGGCTGACCCCTGCAATTGGGGGCCGGGTGCGTCGAAGATGAAGCAGGACTGCCTGAGGACGGGCCCACGGGTCTGGTGTGTGTGTGGGGGGGAGATGGGAGATTTATCCTGGTGAGTGACGTGTCTCCCCCCCACAGGAGGGGGTTCCGGCAGAGGCCCCCCCCATTCCTCAAATACCTGCAAAGCATCCTACGCAAGTACCCGGACGGGGGGCAGATTCTGAAGGTGAGTCCTGGGTTTGGGGGTTCACTGCAGGACCCCTCCCCACTCCAACCACTAGACCCCACTGCCCTCCCAGAGCTGGGATAGAACCCAGGCGTCCTGGCTCCTGGCCCCACCAACCACTAGACCCCACTCCCCTTCCACAGCCAGGGACAGAACCCAGGCGTCCTGGCTCTCAGCCCCCCCACCCTAACCACTAGGCCCCACTCCCCTCCCACAGCCAGGGACAGAACCCAGGCGTCCTGGCTCTCAGCCCCCCCACCCTAACCACTAGACCCCACTCCCCTCCCACAGCCAGGGACAGGACCCAGGCGTCCTGGGCTGGGGGGTTGGTAATGAGTTGACGGGCCCTGTGCCCCCCCCAGGAGCTGATCCAGAACGCGGACGACGCGAGGGCCACGGAGGTGATCTTCCTGTGTGACGAGCGCAGCTATGGGCCCCACAGTCTGGCTGCGGAGGGGCTGCAGAGAGCACAGGGTATGGGGGGGCGGCAGCAGCCTGGATGGGGGGCTGGGCCCGGCTGGGGCTCAGGGTGGTGGATTTGGGGAAGGCAGTTGTGATGGGTGAGGGGACCTGGGGGGAGCTAAGGGGGAGAAGGGAGAGGGGCTAGGAAATTGGGGGTCCTGCCCCTCATGCAATGTCTGGGGGGCTGGGGGTCCCCCTCCTCACCCAATATCTCAGGGGGCGGCGGGTCCTGCCCCTCACGCAGTGTCTGGGGAGAATTGGGGGGGGTCGAGGGTTGGAGCAGGATCGGGACCTTGCCCCTCGTGCAGTTTCCGGGGAGGGATCGGGGGGGGGTCGGGGCTCAGAACAGGGCCCTGCCCCGGATGCAGAGTCGGGGAGACTGTGGGGGGGGGGGTTGGTAGGTTGGACGGGCTTGGGGGCCCTGCTCTCACGCGGCGTCTCCGGCTCCAGGCCCGGCGCTGGTGGCCTACAACGACGGGCTCTTCTCGGAAGCCGACTGGGACGGGATCCAGAGCACGGGCGACAGCCACAAGCTGCGCGACCCCAGCACCGTCGGCCGGTTCGGTCTGGGCTTCAACTCCGTCTACCACCTGACAGGTGAGACCCCCCCGAGCCCCTCCCGCCGGGGGCGCCGATCTCGCTGCGCCGAGGCGCTGGGGGCTCCAGGTCGCAGGAAGGGGGGGGATCCTCGTCTCACACCTTCTTCTCCCTGCAGACCTGCCGGCCGTGCTGAGCGGCCGCTGGCTGGGCGTGCTGGACCCACAGCGGGCGGCGCTGGAGGACGGCGGGCAGCAGTGGCACTTGGAGGAGACGGCGGAGCTGGCAGACCAGTTTGCCCCCTTCTGGGGGGCGCTGGAGGCCATGGGGCACGGTGGGGGGGCCCCGGGGGCCGGCCACTTTCCCGGCACCCTCTTCCGCTTCCCGCTGCGCCGCGAGCCCTCCAGCATCTCGGACAACCTGTACAGCCCGGAGCGGGTCCGCCAGCTCTTCCTCACCTTCCTCCATGACGCCCCGACGTGCCTCCTCTTCCTCCGCCACGTCCGGCGCCTGGCCCTGAAGGTGGTGGACGGCCAGGGGGCCACCACAGAGCTGCTGGAGGCCACGGCCACCCCGCGCCCGCTCAACGGGCCGGCCTTGATCCAGGACACCACGGCCGCGCTGGCCACCGTGGCTTGCATCAAGGCCGTGGCTGTGCGTGGCGCAGCCTCCAAGGGGGACGCGGAGCGCGAGTGGCTGGTGGTCTCGGCCACCCCATCCGAAGGCGCCTTCCCAGAGCTGGAGGAGCTGGCAGACACTCTGGGGAGCTCGCCGGGCATGGCCTTGGCGTACCCGCTGCGCGGTGGCTGTGCCGGACACCTCTGCTGCTTCCTGCCGCTGCCGGCCACGGAGGAGAACGCCACGGGGCTGCCTCTCCACGTCAACGCCCCCTTCCACCTGACGGACGACCGGCGCCACATCCAGTGGGCCGAGGAGGACCGCGGGCGGGACCGTGCCGCCCGGTGGAACCAGCTGCTGGTCGAGGAGGTGCTGCCCCTGGCCTACCGCCAGGCAGTCGTGATGGTGGCGGCGTGTCCTGGAGACCCCTACGGCGCCTGGCCCGACCCGGAGCTGAGCCAGCACCAGCAGCGGTACCAGAACCTAGTGGGACGGATCTGCCAGGAGCTGTGGGGCATGGAAGCTTTGGTGCCGGCCGGGAAACCCAGCGCGCGCCGGCTCCGAGCCGCGGACGCCGTCTTCCTGCCACAGAACGGGGCCGGCGAGGCCACGCTGCGGGTGCTGGAGGACGCCCTGCTGCGGGCGGGTGAGCCACTGGCCACGGTGCCAGCCCACGTGCGCCGCGCGCTGGCCGCGGGCGGCCCGGCGGTGACGGAGGCCACGCCGGCCTACGTGCGAGAGGTCCTGCGGCGTGCGGGTCCTGCCAAGTACCCGGCTGGCCAGCGGCTGCTGCTGGAATACGTGGCCGGAGACGGAGGCTACCGGGAGCTGGCGGGGCTGGAGCTGCTGCCACGCGCCGACGGGGGCTTCGCCTGCTTCGGGGGCACTGGTGACACCGTCTATGCCGACAGCGAGGCCTTCCCCAGGTGAGAGATCCCTTGCCCCCGTCCGCCGGGGCAGAGGGTGCCCCGTGAGCGCTGCCTCACCGACCGGTGGCAAGGCACGTTCTGGAGGGGGCCGGGCTTCGACGCAGGGACCCAGTTTGCACCATCAGCCCATGGAACTGGGAACCCACTCCCGGCCCCCCTGACCAGCCGGCCCCCTGCTGTGGGGCCAGCTCGGAGCTGGCGCCTATAGAGCAGAAAGGTCCCGTGTCTTCCCTCCGCCCCCCTCGCCCCGCCAGTCTTACCGCCCTAGCCCTCTTGATCTGATTGCCCTGACTTTCTGGTTTCCAGGATCCTGCTCCCTGGCCTGGCTGACAGTTTTCTGCCGGAGGATCTGACGCCCGTCCTGCGGACTCACCTGCACCAGATGGCCGAGCAGGGTACGAGGGGACCGTCCCTCCCTGGGTGCCCATCTCTGCCACGTTGCACGTGGGGCGACGTGAACGTTGCGTGGTGCTGTTACCCAACCCTGGGCCCCACCCCAGTGCCAGGGTATAGCCAGCCCCCACGTGCCAACCAAGAGGGGCTGCCTCACCGGGCCGGGCGAGGGTCCCCTGGATACCAGCCTCCTCATGTCCCACCCCAGAGGGGCCACGTCTTAGCACTGGGTGAGGGGTTCCCATGTAACCAGCCCCTGCACTCCCCCCCAGAGGTGGTTGCATCTCAGCGCCAAGCCGGGGGGTCCCTGTATAACCAGTCCCCGCACCTCATCTCAGAGGCAGCTGTATTTCCCGTGGACCACGTTACACTGCTCTGGGTTTGCCTGTGGGACCGGGTGCCGACACGGTTCTGGTCCAGTTGTGATCCCGGGTCTCTCTGGTTCTGGCAGGGCTGTTCCGGAACCTCATCTCTCTGGACCCGGCCGTCATTAAGAAGAATCTGAAGGGCGCCCTCCCCGCGGACTGGTTCAACGCCGGCTCTGCCCCCGTGACCTGGTGCCCGGGTAACCCCCGCCACCACCCTCCCCGCCAGTGGCTGATGGCCTTCTGGGACTTCCTACAGCACCACGTCCGCTCCCTGGCACAGTTTGAGGGCCATCCGCTCATCCCCCTCAGCCCGGCGGGCAAGGGTGCCCATAGCATCCAGCTGGCGCGGCTCTCTCCCATGCCCACGCTGCTGTTCCAGACCTGGGACGGGCACAGCCTAACTGAGGACGAATCTGGCCTCCTGGAGGCCCTGGGCTGCATGGTGATTCGCAGCTGGGACCCGGCACTGTGGCACCGCCAGCTGGTAGACTACGTCCTGGCGCCCACGGCCGGCAATGCGCTGAGAGCCTTCGACCACCTGGGCATGGCTGGCGTGGCTGCCCGGCTGGCCGCCCTGCCCCCGGATCGCGGCAGGATCCTCTGCCAATTTCTCTCCCAGGCACCAGCTTCCTCTCTTTCCGACCAGGAGGCTGTGGTGCTCGGCAGCTTGCCCATCTTCCAGAAGATGCCCTCCCTCTTGCCCCCTTGCCCGGCTGGGCTGGTCCCAGCCAGCAGCTACAAAGCTTTGGAGAGGAACACGGTGCCGGCGGTGCCCGAAGACCTCGTGCTGCCGATGCCCGTGCTGCAGTGCCGGGACGAGGCGGACCGCCGGCTTTTGCTGCAGACCCGGGACAGCCTGCTTGGCGCGGCAGAGCTGGCGAGGCTGGCGGTGAGGGCGGTGAAGAAGGGGGAGTACGCCCAGCGGGTGCCAGATGCCGACCGGCTCATGCTGTGGGTGCTGCGGCACGGAGACACCCTCTTCGGGCAAAGCAAAAAACTGCAGACTCTGTGCGAGGAGGTGGCCTTCATGGACTGCGGCAGGACCTTGGCATGTGCCAATGAACTCTTCGACCCCGAAAATGGGGTTTTCCGGGCTTTGCTGAGCTCCCAATACTTCCCACCCATGGCCTTCCGGGAGACGGCCGTGCTCCGATCCCTCCGTGCCCTGGGGCTGAAGACAAATGACGCAGCCCTCACCCCGAATCATGTGCTAGAGGCGGCCCAGGAGGTAGGCCGGCTCCAGCAAGCCGGAGACACCACCAGGGCCATGGCCAAATCCCGAGCACTGATCGACCTGTGCAACCGGACCCAGGTGCTGGCCCAGTTCTGTCAGAAGAAGCTGCAGCGGCTACGGGACCTGGCCTGGGTGCCTGCCACTGACCCCACCGAGCGCCAGCCGAATGGACCTTTCCTCGCCCCCGAGAGGCTGCGGTCGAGCCGGTACGCCGACCTAGCCGGGCTGGCGATGGCGCTGACGGCCCTTTTCAGAGAGCCGGCCGAGGAGGGGCTCGGGCTGTGCCGGCCGCCCCCCGTGGAGAAGGTGGTGGAGAATCTGCTGCACTTGGCTCGGGGGTACCAGCCCAAGGACATCAGGACGGTGGTGCCGAAGCTCCACACCATCTACCAGCAGCTGCAGCAGCATTTGGAGAAGGTTCAGGCGGCAGCGTCGTGCGCTGTCATCTGGACTGGTGCCGGATTCTCCCTCCCAGCCAAGGTGGTGCTGTCCTACCCTGATGGCCTGGACTTGAGCTGCCTGCTGGCCAGGGTCCCCCAGGAATTGCTGCCTTACCGCCGGCTCTTCCTGGCCTGGGGGGCTCGGGACACAGTGGGCGAGAAGGAGCTGAGCCGGGCCCTGTGCCGGATGGGGGAGGAGATGGATGGCCGCGCTGGGGGCGGCACCGAGGCGGAGCTGCGGCTGACGGTCGCCATCCTGGATTGGCTGAAAAACCGGGGCCACCGCGGCAATGGAGACCTGCCGGTGCCCGTGCAGGTGCCGGGGGGAGCCACCTTCGCCCTGCGCCCAGCCTCGTCGGCCCTGTATTGTGACATCGACAGGGCCAGCCTGGCCGATCTGGAAGGCGAAGACGCGGCGTTGGCCGTGGTCCACGAGGCGATGCCGCCGGCTACAGCCACCTTCCTGGGGGTGGCGCTGCTGAGCACGCGGGTCCTGCAGCCCCAGCTATTCGAGCCGTGGGGGCCCTCGGAGCCCATCACCACGCGGATCTGGAACATCCTGCGGGAGTACAGCGAAGAGGCCGACCTCTTCAAAGAGCTGATCCAGAACGCCGAGGACGCCGGTGCGAGGACCTGCTCTTTCCTGCTGGATCTGCGATGCCACGGGGGCGGCACGGCCGGGCTGTTGGATGTCGGCATGGCTGCTTGCCAGGGCCCGGCCCTCTGGTCCTACAACGACGCGGCCTTCACCGAAGAAGACTTAAACAACATCGTCCGGGTGGGAGCCGCCACCAAGGAAGTGCAGGAGGGCAAGATCGGGAAATTTGGCCTGGGCTTTAACACTGTCTACCACGTCACCGACGTGCCTTCCGTGCTGAGTGGCGGCAGCCTCCTGATCTTCGACCCCAATGTCACCCACCTGCGGAAACACATCCCCAACCCGGCCTGCCCTGGCATCCGGCTGGACCTGCGCAAGCGCCCGGCCACATTGAGCACCTTCGCCGAGCAGTTTCACCCTTACCGGGGCTTGTTTGGCTTCCAGCTGCAGAATCCCTTTGACTTCCCAGGGACGCTCTTCCGCCTGCCTTTCCGCACCGAGGAGGAGGCCCGGGAGTCACGCATCAGCCAGGTGGCTTTCGGTCCCGACCGGGTTGAGAGGCTCCAGAGCGGCTTCCGGGATTTTTGCCACCTCTTGCTGCTGTTCCTACGGGGGGTGCAGGAGGTGGGGCTGGAGCGCCTTCCCAATGGGGCCCCCTCCCCAGAGGCCACCCAGCCCCTGGCCAGGTTGTGCCGGAAGCGGATCAAGAGCCTTGAGGGAGCCGGCGATTCCAGAACGGGCCAGGCCAGCATCGAGCAGCTGACAGTGCGGTGGGAGACGGCCAGCACCATCAGCCACTTCCTAGTGCGCACCTGCCTGGGCACCGGAGAGTCCTTGGTGCTGTTTCAGCGGGGGATGAGTGACGGGGCTCGGCCCTCACCCCCCAGCGCTGGCGTGGCTCTGCCGCTCACCCCCACCGCGGCAGGGAAGTGGGCTCCACACCCGGACGGCTTTGAAGGACGCGTCTTCTGCTTCCTGCCCCTGCCCATCGCCTCCGGCCTCCCGGTGCACCTCCACGGGGCCTTCGCCGTCCTCTCCAATCGCAAAGGACTCTGGGAGACGGCGGCCAAGGGCGAGTGGAACCTGGCGCTGCTGCGCGACGCTGTGCCGGCTGCCTGGTTCCAGGCGCTGAACCTGCTCCGCGACATGCACCGCGACGGTGCGCTGGAGGGCTATGAGTACCACACCTTCTGGCCGGACGCTGGCAAAGCCAGGCATCCCTTCACTGAGGCCACGAAAGCCTTCTACCGGGCACTGGCCACCGGGCGGGACCTGGAGCTGTTCTCCAACGGCCGGCAATGGTGCGCCGTGGACAGCGCCTGCTTCCTCGACTCCACCATCACCCGTCACCCGCGAGTGGGGTCGCCAGCCGCCAGGGTCTTTGCCAAGCTGCTGCCGGAGCCCCTCCTGGCCGTGGAGCTGCCGAACTGGGTGAGAGCCAGCTTCCAGGCCAGTGGCCACGAGGACGCTCTGCTGGCCAACACCTACGACTGGCTGAAGTTCTACCGGGAGATGGTCTTGGCCAACGTGGCCACGCTGGATGCACCCGACCGCGACGCCTTGATTCTCCATGCCCTGGATATGGGCGATGCAGCCCTGGACCAGCTGCTGGCCTCCGTGTCTTGCATCCCCACCGCCCCCCTGGGGCAGCTGCAGCCCGTCGGGAAGCTGGTGCACCCCCTGGGCCGCGCCGCCCCGCTCTACGACCCCCAGGATGGGCGCTTCCCCACCGGGCTTGACTTCCTGGGGCCGGCGAGGCTGCTGCGGCTGGAGGGGCTGGGCATGGCCAGGGACGTGGTGCCTATGAAGGAGCTCCTGGACCGGGCCCGCACCGTGCACGCTCTGTGGCAGTCCGACCAGCGGCGAGGCTGCCAGAGAATCCGCTGCGTCCTGGAGCTGCTGGAACCGCTGTTGGAACAGGGCTCGGACAACACAGCCCAGGTGACCTTCCGTGCCATCCCCTTCCTGCCAGCTGCCTTGCCGTGTGCTCGCCTCCAGCTCTGCCGGCCCGCCGATCTCTACCACCACAAGCACAGGAGCCTGGTGGGACTGGTCCATCCCGTGCTGGCCAGCGACGACCTGGGAGGGGACTTCAGGTTCTCCAAGGAGCTCCAGGACTTCCTGGGGTTGAGCCTCCAGCCTCCAGCCGGCGTGGTGCTGCAGCAGCTGTCGGAGACCTGCCGGGGCTCCAACGCCTTGCCCAAGCCGGAGCTGCAGAAGATCGCGCGGCAGTGTTACACCTACCTGGACAAGCTGCTGAGGGAGCAGCCCAGATGCCAGAAGGAGGTCGCTGAGAAGGCCTCGGCGTTCCCCTTTGTCCTGGTGGGGGCGCACTTTGTGCCGGTGAAGGCGGTGGCCAGGGAGCTGTCGTTCGAGGCCGCCCCGTACCTCCACCAGCTGCCGCAGGAATACCGGGGCTTCGAGGCGCTGTGGGGGTGCGTGGGGCTGCGGGAAACCTTCGCCTTGGAGAGCTACACGTGGGTGCTCCGGGAGCTGGCCGGGAAGACGGCCAGGCAGCGTCTGTCCCCGGAGGAGTTGCAACTGGTGCTGAGGCTGGTGACCGTCGGGCTGATGGAGGCCTTGCCGGACGGGCAGCCGGTGGACGCTTACGAAGCTCAGGGCCTCCTCTTCCCGGATCTGCAGGGCGTCCTGCGCCCGGTGGCCAAGCTGCACTTCGACGACACCCCCTGGCTGCCCCGGGAGGAGGGGACGCCCTTGTGTCACGGGCGGATCCCCCGGGAGGTGGCCCTGCGCTTCGGCGTGCCCACCACCAGGCACCGGGCGCTGGCCCGGGGGAAGATCCGGGGGCTGGAGCTGGCGCCGTGGGCGTCGGAATTCGGGGCCCGGGAGGAGCTGACCGTGCGGCTGCAGAACATCCTGCGGGAATACTCCTCTTCCTCCCGCGATGTGCTGAAAGAGCTGCTGCAGAATGCCGACGATGCCGGCGCCAGCCAGATCCACTTTGTCTGGGACCGGCGCCGCCACCCCACCCACCGTGTCTTCTCTGAGGAGTGGGGCAGCCTGCAAGGCCCCGCTCTCTGCATCTACAACGACAAGCCCCTGACGCAGGAGGACATTGAGGGCATCCAGCGGCTGGGCGTGGGGGGCAAAAGGGGGAAGCAGGACAAGACAGGCAAATATGGCCTGGGCTTCAATGCCGTCTACCACCTGACGGACTGCCCCACCTTCGTGACAGGCGACAGCGCCCTGGGTGTCTTCGATCCCCATCTCCGCTACCTGCCCGTGGCCAGCGAGCAGAACCCGGGTGCCATGTTCAGCATCAACGGGGAATTCAAGAAGACCTTCCCTGACGTCTACGCCACTTTCCTGCCCAGCCTCTTCGATCTGAGCCAGGGCGTGCTCTTCCGGCTGCCGCTGCGGACGGCGGAGGGCGCGGCTAGCTCCCGAGTGTGCCAGCGTGTTGTCCACGAAGAGGACGTGGAAGAGATGCAGGCGGCTCTGGCCCAGGAGGCCGAAAGCCTGGTGCTGTTCCTTCACCATCTGAGGACCGTCGTCTTCTCCGAGATTGCTGGGGGCGAAGAGCAGCCGCAGGAGCTCCTGCGGGTGGAGACGGAGATGGAGGGAGGCAGCGTGGTGCTGAGAAAGAGGTTCCAAGAGCGGTTGAGCCACATGGCCGTGGCGGGCGGCGAGGAGGCCACGCTGGTGAGGGAAGTCTTCACGATGAAGGTCTCAGTCTCCCACCGCGCTGAGTCTCCCACCAGCTGGGGCGTGGTGTGGCAGGCCGGGGTGGATGACGCAGCCAAGGAGGAGTCTCCGGACCCGGAGCGCCTGCCGTACGGCGCCGTGGCCGCCTGCCTGGATACAGTCCTGCCCGGCAGTGCTTTCTGCACCCTGCCGTTGCCGCTGAAAACCGGCCTCCCCGTCCACATCAACGGCAACTTCTCGGTGGACGCGGCTCGCCGCGATCTGCGCAAAGAGGACGAGGGGAGCTGGAAGACAGCCTGGAACGGGTTCCTGATGCAGCATCTTCTGGCCCCGCTGTACTGCCAGCTGCTGGAGTGGCTGCGGACGAAGCTGGGGGAGGCGCCGTGCTTCAAGACGCTCACCGCGTGCTGCGAGACGCTGGAGCTGGAGTATCTCAGATACTTCCCTGCCGTGACGGAGCTCGTGCCCCCGGCCTGGCACCAGCTGGTCAACCGGGTCTACGAGCTCATCGCAGAGACGCGGCAGCCGCTGATCCCCGTGTACCAGAACAAACCCACCCCCCGCCTCCATGTGCACGGTGCAGAGATGGTGAAAATCACATGGACTGCTCCCAGGGTGGGCCGCCTGCTCGAGGAGCCTTTCTTTCTGCTGGAGGAGGCCAACGACTCCATGAGCCGTGTCCTCCAAAGACTCAATATGAAGCTTGTCCCGGCCTCCTGGGACCTCTGTCGGATCCATGCCGAGTTCATCAGGGCGGGCGTGGAGGTCCTAACCTTGACTCCTGTATCTCTCTGCCACTTCCTCAAAGCGCTGTCTCTGCACCTGCCCTGCCAAGTCTCGGAGACGCCCCTCAAGGACAAGGACAGCTGCTCCCGCCTACTGGAGTTCTGCTTGGAGGGGCTGCAGACAGGGGACGTCGGCGACCTGGAGGGGCTGCCGCTCTCCGTGACCCACGACGGCATGCTACGGCAGTTCTGTACCCGGGAGCCGGTGTTCCAGAGCAGCGCCCACCGCCTCTTCCCGCGGCAGCGACACCAGTTCCTCGCCTACCACGTCGACCACGAGCCGCTGCTGCTCCAGGCTGGCTTCCTGAAGGCATTTACCCTACAGGAGGCGGCCAGGTTCACCCAGGAGGTGCTGGGGCAGCCGGACTGGGAAGCCCGGTCGGAAGAGGCCCGGAAGTGGCTGACGGAGGTGTGGAAGCTCTTTGACCGCATGATCTACAGAGCCAACGAATCCAAGGAAGAAGCCATGACCAAAGCCTTCAGAGATTTGGTTTCCCTCTTCAAAGACTGGGCCATCCTCCCCGTCTGCAGCGACCAGCCAGGAGGAGAGCACCTGCTTCCTATGGTCTCCCTGCCCACCCTCATCCACGGGTACTTCAGCGACGTGGAAAAGTCCCTGGGTAAGCTTGGCTTTGCCAAGCTGGATGTCCAGATGGTCCCCATTGATATCACATTCCACTGCATCCGCCCACACCTGCTGCAGACGCACGACCCCGTTTCGGTGCTGAAACAGTTGGTCGCTAGGACGGGCCTCCGTTGGCAGGAGCTGAAGTCCTACGAGACCAGTGGGTTGTTGAGGTTCCTCAGTGAAAAGGTGGAGGAGCTGTCGTGCGACCTGCTGGCTCAGCTCAGGTCCCTGCCCTTGTTTCATACACATCAGGGGACGTGGGTGGCGCTGGCCTGTTACAGCAACTTCTACATCCTAGAGACCAAGATCCCCAAGTCCTCGAAGGCCTTCCAGGCCTTGTACCAGCTGGACCAGCAGATGGTCCTGCTGCAGGACAACTCGCTCCACCGGAAGCTTTCCAAAGGCCTTGGCATTGGCGTTTTGAACGATCTGCAGCAGTTCATCCGCCATCTCCTGCCCCATCTGCCCCGTCTACCAGAATCCCAGCTGCTTGTGGCCTTGAGGCTGCTCTTCACCATCAAAAGCTACTACTGGAATGAGTACCAGGAGGAGAAGACGACCATCATCTCGGCCTTCAGGCCTGTCCGCTTCATCCAGGACAGGCAGGGAGCCCTGCAACCAGCTTCCTACTTCTACGACAAGGAGGTGCAGCTCTTCCAGACGCTGCGGCTGGATGCCAGGTTTGTGCCTGAGGAGTTCTTCAACGCAGTGGGAGTCGAGACGAGCAGAGTGAACGCCTTCCTGCGGGACCTGGGCATGCAGCAGGAGGTCTTGGACGATGACTTTGTGGAGTTCGCCACGCGGATCGAGCAGCAGGCGGTGCAGATGGGCACGGCATCTGGCGACCTCCCTGCACAGAGGGAGGCCCTTCTGTCACATCTACTGTCCAGGCCCAGCAATTCCTTGTCAGACCGCTTCCTGGAGAGGGTCTCCTCCATCCGCTTCCTTGTCCCGCAGAGGGTGCCGGACAAACTGGAGAACTTCCATCGGCCCTGCATCCCTCACACCCAGCCCATGGCCCCCAAGGGGGCTCTGGTGATGCCATGGGATGAGGACATGGCCCTGGTTTGGACATCAGCCAGGATCCTAGCTCTGCCGTTTGTCCTTTTCAAGGACGCTCAGTCCGTGCTTGAGCGTCTGGGAGTGCTGCAAGCCTTGTCGGCCCCAATGGTCCTGGACAATCTGAAGAACGTGTGCCAGGCACCGTGTGAGACCAAGGAAATGCAGAAGACCAGGTCCCGTGTTTTCATGCAGACGTACAGCTACCTGGAGCGCGACCTGAGCAGCTTCGACGCCAGCTGCCTGGCGGGGCTACCAGTGGTGCTGGTGAAAGAGGAGCAGGTGGCAGAGGCCGACCAGGTGGTCTTTTCCTTGCGGGACGAGCTGGAGTTCCGGCCCTATCTCTACACCCTGCCCCCAAAGGTGGCCGTCTTCAGCGAGCTGCTGCAGAAGCTGGGCGTGGAGCAGGAGCCCTCAGTCCGGCACTACGCCGGGGTGCTGTGCCGGATCCACCGGGAGACCCAAGACAAGGAAATGCTGCAGCCCAACCTCACCAAGACTGTCCTGCGGGCCACCCAACATCTCTTCCAGCTGCTCAGCCAGAAGAAAGCGGACTTCTCTGGGGTGGAAGAGCTGCACCTGCCCTGCGTCAACGGGAAGCTCTACCCCTCCAACGTCCTGGTCTTCAACGACTGTGCATCCCCCTCCATGAGCCAAGCCCTGGGGAGTGACTTCCTATTCCTGTCGGACCTCTCCAGATATCACCTCCCCTCTGAAGAATACAGACTCTGGAGGCTCTTGCAGCATCTGCCCCAGCCCCTGAGGCCTCGGTTCCTGTCTGAGATCACAGAGCAGCGGCTGGAGGAGGACTCTCTAGAGCTGTGCCCATATGGCGAGCACTGCGAGTCACCGAACCAGCTCCAAGGCATCCTGGTGTCTCCCGATTTCCGGGAGGGTTTGGCAGCGCTGTTGAGATGGCAGAGCCGGGACCAGGAGGAAGAGGCGGAGACGGCCAGGAGGGAGCGGGAAGTCGCTTTCTCCGCCGAGCAGATGGAGGTGGTGTGCTGCGAGACGATCCGGACGGTGATGGTGCACCGTGGGGAGCGGCTGGAGGGGAGCCAGGTCTTCCGGGTCGTCCATGTGGTCCCGGATGCTGACGGGAAGCGCCGGGTCTACCTGCTACACCAAGAGAGGGTGGATGTGTGTCAGTCGGTGCATATCCTGAGCAGCCTGGCTGAAGAGGTGGATGGCATTCTGGGCGGGGTGCTGCGTTGGAAATCCCTGCAAATCCTCATGCAGATGTTGGCTTGCAAGGACCCCAGCGAGGTGCGAGATGTGCTGGAGAAGAATGAGGTACCCTTGCAAACCAGCGCCCACCCCGACGCTTACATCCTGCCCAGCCCTGGTACGGAAATCCCCCAGGAGTGGCATGACAGCCTGGACATGAACATCCTCAACACCTTCGCCCCGGGTGACTACGTGGGTTACCTGGACCCGGCGGCATCCGAGGAGCGCTACCTGTACGCCGTGGTGCTCGAGGTCCTGCCGGGCGGAGAGGTGCCCATGTACCGCATCGACCTGGGAGCTGGGTGCCAGGAGGAGGTGAGCGCCAACGACCTGTACCAGTTCAAGAGAAGCCAGCTGGAGGGCCGGAGCTGGGCGCTGGTGTCGGTGCCGGATCTGCAGCAGCACCGGGAGCGGCGAGAAGAGTGGCACCGCCAGTCCCTGGGGGAGGTGAAGCAGGAGGTGGACGCCACTCTGGCCAAGATCTGGGAGCTGCCCAAGGGCGAGCGGTGGAAGGCGATCCGGCGCCTCTACCTGCGCTACCACCCCGACAAGAACCTGGGACAGGAGGAGCTGGCCACCGAGGTCTGCAAGTACCTGCGGGAGCGGATCCAGGAGTTGGAGGAGGGCAAGAAGCCCCGGGCTGCGAGCAATCCCAACAGCCCCCAGGCCTCAGGCGGTGGGCGCCACCCCAGCAGCCACCGGGGCTTCTCGGCCTCGTGGCACGAATGGGACGGGCAGGCCCGGCACCACAGGCAGAGCCGCGGGGAGTTCACCGGCCAAAAGGGGCGTGGTTTCCGCTACGATTTCTGGTCGTATCACCAGGACAAGGCGCGCCGGCGCCCGCAGGCCGAGGAGGCCGGGCGCTGGATGCGGCAGGCCCAGAGCGACCTGCGGGCGGCTGGCCACGACGCGGGGCGGCGCTGCACCAACTGGGTCTTCTACAAGGTCTACCGGGCCGTGGAGAAGGCCCTGGCGGCGGCCATGTACAGCCGGGGGGAGCGCTTTGAGCGGGGGCAGACGCTGGCCGGGCTGGCGCACAAGGTTGCATCCTACGAGCCCAGCCTGAAGGGGCTGTCGGCACAAGTGGCCGAGCTGCGCCGCCACGGCGTGGATGACAAGACCACGCAGTATCCCAGCTACCACACCCTGCCCACCATCCCCAGCGAGGCCTTCCCGGCCGGGGAGGAACAGAAGGTCCTGCGGCTGGCTCAGGACGTGCTGGATGTGGTGCAGGTGTTTGTGGACTGAGCGGGCACGGCGCCGTGGGGATGGTGCGACACAGGGCAGTGAGAACGTCCCCCAGGGGAGCCACTGGGGACTGCATTATAGGGACCGACGCCCCCCGGGGGAGCCACTGGGGACTGCACTATAGGGACCGACGCCCCCAGGGGGAGCCACCAGGGACTGCACTATAGGGACCAACGCCCCCCGGGGGAGCCACCAGGTACTGCACTATAGGGATCAACGCCCCCTGGGGGAGCCATTGGGGACTGCACCACGGGGACCAGTGCCCCCTGGAGGAATTACTAGGAACTGCAGCATAGGGCCCAGAGCCTACTACTGCAAGCAGCGGGGGCAATCCCCGCCCCAGGGTAACCCAGCTTCTCCAGCAGTGACAGCAGCCCCCGGAGACGAGCACTAGCTGCCGTCAGTGCTGGTAGCTTAGCGCTGGGAGGTAGGGGAGGGTCAGGGGGCTCTGTGGGCAGCGGGTTATCATAAGGTTGATGCTGTGATGGTTTGTGGGGGGCTGCCCCGAGACCAGCTTGACCCTCTCTCCCTGACCTCACTGTTTGCCTCTTCTCTGCTTCTGTGCTGGCTGCATTCTGTACTAGAAGGAATAAACCCAGTTTCTCCAGAAACTCCAGTCGTGGTGTCAACCCTTCATTCCTGACGGTCCTTTCTTGGGGTCGGTGGGTTCTGCCCCCTGCTGGAGGGGATAAGCTCTGCTCTTTGGGGGTGGCTGGGTTCTAGCTGCCACATTCCTCCCACCGGGGTCCCTTCCCCAAGGCTGGCAGTGACAGAGCTGGCCATGCTACACTCTCTCACCCCTGCAACAACCAGGGCTGCGGCCTTGCCCAGCTCAGAACAGGCACTGGGGGGGCAGGTGGATTCCATCTCTAGGGCAGGTCAGAGACCACCTAGAATTCATTGTGGGGTGCGGAATGGGGCATGGGGCCTCTTCCCTGTAGGGGGCGCCGGCTCCCATCTGACCCCAGGGTAGGGACTGTCTGGCTCAGAGGAGTGGGGCACGGGGCTTTTCTCCTCAGTGGCTGCCGTGGCTTGCTGTGGTTTCCAACTGTTTTGTGGTCCCTCCCTGAAATGGGTTTGCTGGGTCTCAGTCCAATTCCTAGTGGGATGGGCCACAACACCTGAACCCCACTCTGCCCCCTAGAAGTGGGTTCCTTGGGGTGGGAGATGGCTGGCAGGATGGCCTCACCCTGCCATTGGTTTCTGGGGGCTGCTGACCATGGGGCTTGGGGTCCAGCCCCTATCAGGGTGTCTGCCCTTGGGCACTGGCCTGCCCTGGGGGGCTGGTGGGAATGTGCCATGCTCCAGTTCATTGGGGACTTGCCATGAGTTGATCCCCACCCCCCCAGCTCCATGGGATAGTACAGGCCTACCTACAACCAAAGGCCATGAAGAGAATAAATTCCTGAATTGCCTGTACATCAACGTTAGCAGCCTGGGTGACAAACACGAGGAACTGGAATTGCTCATTCATCACCATAAATTCCGTTTAGCTGGTGTCACTGAAACCTGTTGGGTTGATTGCATGACTGGATTGTTAAAATCAATGGTTATAAAACTATGTAGGAAGAAAGGAGAGGGCTTTTTTAAAAGCAATTACAAAATAATGCACATTATAGTCCATTAACAAACCTTATTAAGTTTTGCTTATTAAATGGCTGCTCTACTTCAACTGCTAGCTTCTGTTGAAATGCAGAAAAGGCAGAAGTACAGTCTGTTCTGTTTCGGGGGGAAAAAACAAATGATATCTTATCATATGGTGATGAGAACTCTCTTGCCATTCCATTTCTGGAGGACGTTATACAGAAGCTACCAAAGTTAGACATTTTAAAATCGGCAGGTCCAGATAGCTTGCATCCAGGAGTTTAAAAAGAGCTAGCTGAGGAGCTCTGACCTGTTAATGTTGTTTTTCAATAAGTTGTGGAGCATAGGGGAAGTTCCAGAAGACTGGAATAATGTGTTGTGCCAATATTTAAAAAGGGTAAATGAGGTGACCTGGGTAATTATAGACCTGTCATCCTGACATTGATATGGGACTCAATTAATAAAGAATTAAAGAAGAGTAATGTAATTAATGTCACTTAACAAGGGTTTATGGAAAATAGATCCTGTCAGACTAACTTTATTACAAGTTTGGTTGATGAAAGTGGTAGCGTTGACATAATGTACTTAGACTTCTATAAAATGTTTGACTTAGTACTGCATGACATTTTGATTACAGAACTAGAAGGATATAAAATAAATATTGCACACATTAAATAGACTAAAAACTGGCTCACTGATAGATCTCAAAGTGTAATTATAAATGGAGAATCCCCAACAAGCCGCTGTGCTTCCAATGGGATTCCACAGGAGTCGGTTCTTGGCCAGATGCTATTTAATGTTTGTATCACTAACTTAAATATAAAGCTATCACTGATCAAGTTTGCAGATGACATGAAGATTGCAGGAGTGGTAAATAAGAAAGAAGACAGGTCACTGATACAAAGTGATCTAGATTTGCAGGAGCAAACAATATGCATTTTAGTACAACTAAATGTAAATGTATCCATCTAGGAACACAGAAAGTTGACATACAGAATGGGGGACTGTATCCTGGGAAGCGGTAACTCTAGAAAAGATTTGGGGTTTGTGGAGGCTAATCAACTGAACATGAGCTCCCAGTTGATACTGTGGCCAAAAGAGCTAATGTGATCATAGGATGCAGCAACAGGGAATCTCGAATAGGGGTAGAAAAGTTATTTCACCTCTATTTGGCACTGGGGTGACCGCTACTGGAATCCTGTGTCCAGTTCTGGCGCTCACAATTCAAGAAGGATGTTAATAAATTGGGGAGGGGTCATAGAAGAGCCACGAGACTGAGTAAAGGGTTAGAAAACCTGCCTTCTACTGATAAACTCCAGGAGCTCAATCTATTTAGTTTAACGAAGAGAAGATTAAGGGGTGACTTGATCACAGTTGTTCCAACATGGGAAATAAATATTTAATACTGGGCTCTTCAATGTAGCAGAGAAAGGTCTAACATGATCCAACAGCTGGAAATTAAAGCTGGGCAAGTTCACAATGGGAGTCAGGCCTGCATTTTTAACAGTAATTAGCCTTTGGCAGAATTTACTGAAGGGTCACAGTGGATTCTCCATGCCCATTAAATCCAGATGGGGCGTTTTCCTAAAAAGATTCGCTCTAGGAATTATTTCGGGGCCGTTCTCGTGCTAGACAGGCCAGACTAGACGGTCACCCGGGCCCGTTCTGGACTTGGTGTCAATGAAGTTGGGCCGCGGCAAGGCCTTACCGTGCCTGGCCAGGCGGCCCCTCGAGTCCTGGCACGGGGACAGCGCAGTGGGTCCCGCTGTGAGGTCGAGGGGTCATCAGCAGGTTACCGCACCGGGGCCGGGGGCCGTGGCCCAGGGCCACCAGTTCTCTTTGCCAACGTTAAGGGCCACCGCACGGGATCCGCGGGCCCCATGGGGCGTCAAGGGGTCATCAAGGGGTCAAGCACTGGGTCAAGGGGTCAAGCTCTGGGTCAAGGGGTCATGGGGCTGGGTCAAAGGTCATCGTGTCGGGTCATCCCACGAGGCGCCAGGGTCGTTGCCCTGAGTCAAGGGGGCAACATGCTGGGCCGGGGGGTCCCGATCCCGCCCACGCGCTGTGGGGGTGGAACACGGCCGCTGCCCCTTTAAATCTGGGAGGGAGTCCCGGCGCGGCCGGTCTAGCCGCCCGTCTCTATGCCCAGCGGGCTTTTTCCCCCCCCCGACTCTATGGCGGGGAGCGAGCGGCCGGAAGTGACGTTAGGTCGAGGGCGGAAGCCAGGCGGCGAGGTCGCGGGGGAAGGGCAGGGAAGGGCGGAAGTGGGGCCCCGGGGCGGGCGGCGGCTTCCGCTTCCGGTGCGGAGCCGGAGGGGCCCCGACTCCCGCAGCCGCCGCCGAGTGGGGGACGCGGAGCCTCCGGGGGCCATAGAGCGGGGCTAGAGCGGCCCCCCCGCGCCAGCGAGCGGCCCCCCCGGCGGGGCGGGGCCAGAGCCAGGGCCGCAGGGCCCCCCCCACAGCCCCTCCCCCCCCGAGCCAGGGATGCCCCCGACGCCCAGGGGCCGAGCCCCCCCCCGTGTCTAGGGGGCCCCCCTAGCGAGCCGGGCCCCCCCGCCTCGGGCCCAGGGACCCCCCTCCCCGCCCCCCCAGGTCAGAGAGACCCCCCTCCCCCCCCCCTCCCCCGGGGGCCGCT
>ML675667.1:631775-652767 GCA_007922155.1 Mesoclemmys tuberculata | reverse complement strand
GGGGGGCAGGGCTCTGAGGGGCAGCCTAGGGATTGGCCACCTGTCTGGGGGGGACAGAAGTGGAGGGGGCTAGTGGGGCCGGGACCCCAGACCTCGTGTTTCCACCCCTCGTCTCATCCCACCATCCACGTGCCCAGCCTCCCCTTCACTCCCCCCATTCCCCATTGCAACCACCTACCCGCCCCCTCTCCTCCAGCCCCCCAGTCCTCCCAGCCCTCCTATCCCCTCCCCCCCGAAGGACGATGTCCTGCTGGCCCCAAGCTGGGCGGATGCCGCGGGGAGGCCCCTGGCCAGGTGGGGGGCTCCGGTCCCCCCGCACCCCACTCACTCCCCCTCCTCTCCTGCCCCAGATCAAGTCCCTGGAGCTAGACTCCAACTTGTACCGCGTCGGCCAGAGTAAGATCTTCTTCCGAGCTGGGGTGCTGGCCCACCTGGAGGAGGAGCGGGACCTCAAGATCACCGACATCATCGTCTCCTTCCAGGCCGCCGCCCGCGGGTACCTGGCCCGCAAGTGAGTGCCAGGGAAGCGGGGTGTGGGGGCGTGCAGCTGAGCTCCCCCCCGGGCCAGGGCAGGCTGGGACCTAAGAGGGGACAGCGGCTGGTGAGGGGGTCCTGGCTGGGTGTGGACGGGGCCCCAGTTCCCAGTGCTGGGAAGGGAAGAGTCTTGGTTCCCAGCCCCCCCGCACTCTAACCACTAGACCCCGCTCCCCTCCCAGAGCCAGGAGAGAACCCAGGAGTCCTGGCTCCCAGCCCTCCCCCCCCACACCAACCCATTAGCTTGCACACCACTCCCAGCACTGGGAGAAAACCCAGGCATCCGGGCTGGCAGTGCTGACGGACCCCCCCTTCGCCACCCCCCCGCAGGGCGTTCATGAAGAAGCAGCAGCAGATGAGCGCCCTCCGGGTGATGCAGCGGAACTGCGCCGCCTACCTCAAGCTGCGCCACTGGCAGTGGTGGCGCCTCTTCACCAAGGCGAGGGGGCGGCCGGGGGTGGGGGGATGGTCTGGGGGGCACTGGGGAAGTGGGGCGTTCGACTGGGGGCGAGAAGGGCAGGGGGAGTGGGAGCAAGTGACTAGCGGGTGGGGGGATTGGCTGAGGGCGCGGGGGTGGGAGAGTGGGGGTCGGGGGACCTGGCGGGGGTGTGTGGGGCCATGAGAGGTTGTGGGGCTGGAGGGGTAAGGGGTGTGGGATGGGCCCTGGTTTTAGAATGGCTGCGTGGGGGAGGATGTCAGGGCTGAGGGGGGCTGGGGAGGCAGGGGGATGTCAGAGTTCGAGGGGGGGTGCAGGATTGGGGGAGTGCAGGGCCTGTGAGGGCGGGGGAGGGATGGTGGGTGGGGGGCGTAGGGCCCGGGGGGGGGGGGAGATGGCGGTGGTGGGAGGAGGGGTCTAGTCTCAGTAGCCAGGCAGGGTGGGGCAGCCGTGAGGGAGGGGAGCTGGGCTCCCAGGCGAGGAGTCAGGGTGTGGGGGTGTCCCCCCATTGAGCCCGCCCCACCTCCCCCCCACAGGTGAAGCCGCTGCTCCAGGTGTCGCGGCAGGACGAGGTGATGCAAGCCAAGGCCGTGGAGCTGCAGAAGATGCAGGACGAGCACATGAAAACGAGGGTGGAGCTCCGGGAGCTGGAGAGCAAATACCTGCAGGTGGGGGGGGGGGCAGAAAAGGGCCCTGACTCCCACCCCCGACTCCTGCCCCGAAGCCGGGGAGAGAACCCAGGCGTCCTGGCTCCCCTGTCCTCCCCCACTCCAACCACTAGACCCCTCTCCCCTCCCAGAGCCAGGGATAGAACCCAGGCGTCCTGGCTCCCACCTCCCCCACCACTAGACCCCACTCCTCTGGGAGCTCCCATCCCCCCCTGCTCCAACCACTGGCCCCCACTCCCCTCCTGGGGCAGGGCTGGGACCGGGACCCTGGTGTCCAGGCCGCCTCCCTGAGCGCCGTGCCCCACAGCTGGCGGAGGAGAAGGCGATCCTGACGGAGCAGCTGCAGGCGGAGACGGAGCTGTTCGCCGAGGCGGAGGAGCTGCGGACGCGCCTGGCCACCAAGAAGCAGGAGCTGGAGGAGATCCTGCACGAGCTGGAGGGGCGCGTGGAGGAGGAGGAGGAGCGCTGCCAGCAGCTGCACAACGACAAGAAGAAGATGCAACAGCACGTGCAGGTACCGGCGTGCGGGGGCACCCCCTGGCGGTGCCGCGGTCACAGGGGCACAGCCGCGGGCGTGGGTCGGGGCTCCCACATGGGGCTCTGCCCAGTTCCCCGCCCGGAGAGAGCCCAGGCGTCCTGGCTCCCAGCCCCCCTGCTCTAACCACTAGACCCCAGTCCCCTTTCAGAGCTAGACCCCAGGAGTCCCTGCGGCTGGGGTCCCCGACATCCCGATGGCGATTGGGACGTGGGCCCTTTCCTTCCTGCGTGGTGGGGCTGTCTCCCACCGCTGCCTTCGGAGGATGCTGCCCCGGCGGCCAGCCCCGCGCCCCCTGACCCCTGCTGCCCCCCAGGACCTAGAGGAGCAGCTGGAGGAGGAGGAGGCGGCCCGCCAGAAGCTGCAGCTGGAGAAAGTGACCACGGAGGCCAAGGTGAAGAAGATGGAGGAGGATCTGCTGTTGCTGGAGGACCAGAACTCCAAGCTGCATAAGGTGAGCGGGGGGGAGTCTGGCCCCGCCACTTGTCCACCCTTCCTGTCCCCCTCCCCAGGGGCGTCTTGGAGCCTGTTGGGCTCAGTGCCCCCTTTCCAGCCACCGCCCCCAGCTGTGGGTTGTTCGTGGAAGGGGAAGGTGCCCCTGGATCGGACTGTCTTATCCTGACTTTGGATCCTGTTCTTACTCCTGATCGGAATGTGGCTTTGAACCCAAGCCGAGATCTGCATTGTAAACAAGACGTGACTCTGGATCTTAATCGGGATCTGAGTTTTTAGTGACACCGAGACTGGAATCTGAGTCTGGTTCGGACTCTGGATCTTAATCTCATGCTGAATCGGAATCTGGCTCTGGATCTGAATTTGAATCCAAACCTACACTAATTGTTAATCTGGATTTTAATTTCACTCTAAATCTGTGTGAATACTAAACTAAATTTGAATCCAGTTCTTACTTTCACTCTGAATCTGGATCTGGTTTCATTGTCCTCAATCTGGATTTTATTCCCACACACGATCTGATTCTTGATCTGAATTTGAATCCAAATGTACTCTGGATCTGAATGCAGATCTGGATTTTAATCTCATTTTGAATCTGGATCTTGGTCTGAATCAGATTGCACACTTTAATCTGCATTTTAAATTTAATCTGTCTCATAGTCACAGTTTTGATCCTAATGTGATTGTGAATCACAATCCACACTTAAATCTGATTTAAAATCCGGAACTGGCTCTGCATCTGAATTTGAATCTACATCTGATTTCCTGATCCTAATGTGGCACTGGTTTTGATCGGAATCTGGATCCAGATCTCATGCAGGTGAAAGATGTGAACGCAACTTTGCATCTGACTCCTAATCTGGATACAGATCTGAACTAGAACCCAAACTCTCATCCGATTCGCAGTCCAGCTCAGATCCCAACTCTTGGCCCATTGATCTCAACCATGATCCAGATCAGGGTCTTGTAAGATGGGGTGTGACCCAAAGCCGAAGCTGGCTTTGTTTTGCGATCTGAATCCCGATCAGAATTGGCGTTTCCATACCGATTTGGATCTGAATGTGGATCCAGCTGCGAAGTGTCACCCCTAGCCGGAGTCCATCCCTTTCCTTTCGGTTGGGGGCAGCGGGGATGGGCTGGGGGTGGTTGGTGGGAGTAGTGGGGGGAGTTCTTGGCATGGCCTCATCCCCCGCGCCCTCCAGGAGCGGAAGCTGATGGAGGAGCGCCTTGCGGAGTTCACCTCGCACATGACGGAGGAGGAGGAGAAAGTGAAGAGCCTGTCCAAGCTGCGCAACAAGTACGAGGCCGTCATCACCGACATGGAAGGTGAGGGGTGGGGGACCCCTGTGTCCGGGGGGGTGGGGGCCTAGCAGCCCCAGCCGATTGCCCCATCCCTGGGCAGCGCAGGCTGCGGGGATTGGCACCCTGGCGGGGCAGAGAGATGAGGGGGAGGGTCCCCTTGCCCGGGGCTGACCCCAGGGTGGGCTGAACGGTGTGTTTGGGGGGACCCCAGGGCCAGTCCTTGGCTGGAAGTGGGGGGCGGCGGGCTCCCCAGGCTGGGGGAGGAGATTCCTCATGGCTGAGCTGGGGGTTCCCGGTGGGGGGCCCACGCTGACTCCCCCCCCCACAGAGCGGCTGAAGAAGGAGGAGAAGGGGCGCCAGGAGCTGGAGAAGCAAAGGCGCCGGCTGGACGGGGAGACGAGCGACCTGCAGGAGCAGCTGTTGGAGCTGCAGAGCCAGCTGGAGGAGCTCCGGGCGCAGCTGGCGCGCAAGGAGGCCGAGCTGCAGGCCGCCCTGGCCAGGTGCCCCCTCCGAGCCCCCAGGGTCCCCCCCTCTACACCACGTCCCCCCTGGGATCCTCTCCCCCCGTCCCTGGCCAAGTCCATCCCCAACTCCAGGCCAGGGCCCTGGGAAGGTCCCCCCCCGTATCCCTGGTCCCCCCACTTCTCCCGTGGTCAGGGACCCCCTACCCCCTGGCCAGATATCTACTGACCGACCCCCTGCTAGCCCTATAGCCACCACCAACGCCCGCTGGGGGCTCCTCCCTTGTCGTTCCCTGGCTGCCCCCCGCCCCCTCCCGCGCCGATCCCCCGCTTGGTGTTGACTCGTTGCCTCCCCTCCCGCGGCGCTGACCCGCTCTCCCCGCCCGGGCGCAGGCTGGAGGAGGAGACGGCCCAGAAGAACCAGGCGCTGAAGGCGCTGCGGGAGCTGCAAGCCCACCTGACGGAGCTGCAGGAGGACGTGGAGACGGAGAAGGCGGCTCGGGCCAAGGCCGAGAAGCAGCGCCGGGACCTGGGCGAGGAGCTGGAGGCCCTGAAAACCGAGCTGGAGGATACGCTGGACTCCACCGCCGCCCAGCAGGAGCTACGGTACGGTGCCGCCCCGCCCCAGAGTCAGCCGCGTCCGCGTGTGCCTGGCCTGCCCCGCCCCAGAGCCAGCCGCGCCCCCGCCCGGCCTGCCTCGCCCCAGAGCTGGCCACATTCCCGGGCACCCGGCCTGCCGCAGAGCCAGCCGTGTTCCTGCCTGCCCCGGAGCTAGCTCCGTCCCCGGGCGCCTGGCCTGCCTCACCCCAGAGCCAGCCGCATCCCTGGGCACCTGCCTGGCCCGGAGACGGCTCCGTCCCTGGGCACCCGGCCGGCCTTGCTCCAGACTCGGTCACATCTACGCACACCCGGCCTGCCCCAGAGCCGACCGCATCCCTTCGCACCCAGCCCACTCCGGAGCACCCGCCTGCCACCCCCCAGAGCCAGCTGCAATCCCGCGCACCCGGGGCAAGCCACGTCCCTGTGCACCCCGCTCACCCTGGAGCCGGCTGCAGCCCCACAGACCCGCCCCGCACCGTGTCTCGGGGGTCGTGTCTCCGTGCTGGGGGAGGGGTCCCCGGATAACCAGCCCCTGCCCCCCCCCCCCAGGTCGAAGCGTGAGCAGGAGGTGGCGGAGCTGAAGAAGGGGATGGAGGAAGAGGTGAAGGTGCACGAGGCCCAGGTGCTGGAGATGCGCCAGAGACATGCCAACACCTTGGAGGAGCTGTCCGAGCAGCTGGAGCAGTCGCGCCGGGTATGGGGTGGGAGGGTTCTGCCTCTTATCTACCTCCCTCCCCCCTGTGGGGCTCAGCATGGGTGGGGGCTGGGAGCCAGGACTCCTGGGTTCTCCCCCTGGCTCCGGGAGGGGAGTGCGGTCTAGTGGTTAGAGCCAGCAGGGGGCTGGGTGCGTGGACTCCTGGGTTCTCTCCCCGTCTCTGATCTGGGGTGTCAGCTCCGTATGACGTTGCTTCCTGCGCCCCCCCCCCAGTTCAGAGCCACCCTGGAGAAGGCAAAGCAGGCGCTGGAGGGGGAGAAGGCGGAGCTGGCGCAGGAGGTAAAAGGGCTGCAGGCCGCCCGGCTGGACTCGGAGCAGCGCCGCAAGAAGCTGGAGGGACAGGTGCAAGAGCTGCAGATCCGGGCCAGCGAGGCCGAGCTAGCCAAGACCGAGCTCACCGACCGGGTGGGCAAGCTGCAGGTGAGACCCCTGCCCCCGGATCACCCCCGTGGGCCCATCTACCCCGGCATCCCACCCCCTGGATCGCCCCCGTGCCCTTCTATCCCGGTATTCCTTCCCCCGTCCCCCAAATCACTCGTGTGGGGTGACGGGGGGCCATGGAGCGTCTCTGAGCCCCCCGTCTCCCCGCGGCAGAGCGAGCTGGATGGCGTCTCGGTGGCCCTGGGTACCACGGAGTCAAAGACGACGAAACTCGCCAAGGAGCTGGCCAGCGCCGAGTCCCACCTGCAGGATGCCCAGGTAGGGCCCCCGGGGGGGCGCGAGGGGGGCGGGCCCAGCAGCCACTGGGTTGGGGGCAGCGCCTCGGGGTGGTGTGGGGTTAATACAGTGGTGGGGGCGGGAGTGAGTGTGGGGGGGGGAATTGAGGCCAGGGACGTGGGGCTGGGTCGGCGGCTGTTAGGGGGTGAGCGTGAGGCCTTTGCCATGTTGGTGGGGTGGTGTCTGGGGGGCAGCGGTAGGGTCTCTGATTGAGGGGTATCTTGGGGGGGTCTTTGACCGGGGATGGAGACTGCGGGGCACCGGGAGGGGGACTTTGAGGGGGTCCCTGACCCGTTGTGGCCCCCCCACAGGAGCTGCTGCAGGAGGAGACGCGGCAGAAGCTGGCGCTGAGCGCCCGGTCGCGCCAGCTGGAGGAGGAGAAGGGCTCCCTGCTGGAGCGGCTGGAGGAAGAGGAGGCTGCGAAGGCCAACCTGAACCGCCAGATCCTGGCCCTGCAACAGCAGGTGGGCCTGGCCCGGTGCCGTGGGGCAGGGCACAGGGGCTGCGGCTTGCAGGGGGCTGGCTCAGCGTGTGTGGCAGTGGGTGGTGCCCGGCGTGGGTGGCGGCGCCGTGGGAGGGAGCCGAGCGCTGGGTGCAATGTGGGGGTGCAGTGGGGGGTACCCTGGGATCCGAGCACTGGCGCAGTGGGGGCAGCGTGGTTGGCGTGGGGAGGGCACTGTTCCACTCTCCACTGCACGTGCTGGCTGGGCGGGGGTCCGTGCCGCGGGGCTGGGGGGGGCCCCGCGCCCCGGCCGGCCTGACCCCGCTCTGGGCAGGTGGCGGAGGCGCGGCGGAAGGCGGAGGAGGACGCGGGCACGGCGGAGGCACTGGAGGAGGCGCGCCGGCGGGCAGCCCGGGAGCTGGAGGTGCTGGGGCAGCGCTGGGAGGAGAAGGCGCAGGCGGCCGACAAGCTGGAGAAGAGCCGGGCGCGGCTGCAGCAGGAGCTGGACGACGTCAGCGTGGAGCTGGGCCAGCAGCGCCAGGCCGTGGCCAACCTGGAGCGCCGGCAGAAGAAGTTCGACCAGGTGAGGGCGTGGCCCCCCCGCTGTCCCCCCCAGATCCTCCCTCTTCTGGCCCCCTGCAGCTTCCCTCCCCCAACCATCCACGCTTCCCCTGCCCCCCCCGCCGTCCCTTCCTCCAATAGCCCCCGACTCCTCACTCCCCAACCCACCTGCCCCGGCCTCCCTCCCCGCCTGGCCAGGGCCCCCCCTGAGCCCTCTGGCCCCCGGCAGATGCTGGCGGAGGAGAAGCTGGTCTCGGCGCGCCACGCAGAGGAGCGAGACCGGGCCGAGGCGGAGGCCCGGGAGAAGGAGACCAAGGTGCTGTCGCTGAGCCGGGCGCTGGAGGAGGCGCAGGAGCTGCGGGAGGAGCTGGACCGGCAGAACAAGCAGCTCCGGGCCGAGCTGGACGACCTGGTCAGCTCCAAGGATGACGTCGGCAAGAACGTAAGGAGCCCCACCCGGACGCCTGGGTTCTGGCCCTAGGGAGGGCTGTGGCGCGATGCATGCTGGGAGCCCTGGTCCGTGCCCTGGGAGGGCTGTGGGCTGTGCCCGCTGGGAGCCCTGGTCCGTGCCCTGGGAGGGCCGTGGGCGGGGAGGGCCGTGGCACGGTGCACGCTGGGAGCCCTGGTCCGTGCCCTGGGAGGGCCGTGGGCGGGGAGGGCCGTGGCACGGTGCACGCTGGGAGCCCTGGTCCGTGCCCTCCTGCAGGTGCACGAGCTGGAGCGGTCGAAGCGGGCGTTGGAGCAGCAGGTGCAGGAGATGCGGGCGCAGCTGGAGGAGCTGGAGGACGAGCTGCAGGCCACGGAAGACGGGAAGCTGCGGCTGGAGGTGAACCTGCAAGCCATGAAGGCGCAGCACGAGCGGGAGCTGCAGAACCGCGACGACTCCAACGACGACAAGAAGAAGCTGCTCTCCAAGCAGGTGGGGGCGGGGGCCCCGGGGCTGTGTGTGGGGCGGGGGGGCTGGTTGGTTGGGGGCGGCGAGCTGGGTGCTAGGTGGGTGCTGGCTGCGTGTGACCCCTTAAGTCCCCCCCAGGTGCGGGACCTGGAGCAGGAGCTGGACGGCGAGCGGAAGCAGCGGGCCCTGGCCATGGCAGCGCGGAAGAAGCTGGAGCTGGACCTGCAGGACGTGCTGGGGCAGATCGACGCCGCCAACAAGGGGCGTGACGAGGCCATCAAGCAGCTCCGCAAGCTGCAGGTGGGGGGCCTGGCTGTGGGGAGGGGCCTGGGCGGCTGTGGGGAGGACGTTGGGGCACCCAATGGGGCCACAGGGGAAGCTGGAAGGGGAGCGGTGCATGCTGGGACCTGGAGTATCCTGTTCTTCCTCCTCCTGGGTTACGGGACCCCGGCGTCCGGGCGCTCGGAGGGTGGGGTTTACCCGGGGCTGGGGGACCCTGGCGTCCGGGGCGGGGTTTACTCTGCGTTATGGGATCCCAACATTCAGGCGCCCCAGGGGGCAGGGTTTATTCTCCAATACGGGACCCCGGTATCTGGGTGCCCCGGGGGTGGGGTTTACCCTGTGTTACGGGACCCCACGTCTGGGGCCGGGTCCCTCACCCGCTCTCAACCCATCCCCCCAGGTCCAGATGAAGGAGCTGTGGCGGGAGGTGGAGGAGTCCCGCACGTCCCGCGAGGAGATCTTCATCCAGTCCAAGGAGAACGAGAAGAAACTGAAGAACTTGGAGGCAGATCTATTACAGCTGCAGGAGGTGAGGGGGTGGGGCTAATGCAGGCGGGGGCGGAGCTCCTTCAGCTGCAGGAGGTGAGGGGGTGGGGCTATCGCACTTGTGGGCAGGGCTACTGCACTTGTGCAAGGTGGGGGAGGAGCTACTGCAGTGGGACGAAGTGAGAGGGCGGAGCTAGTGCAGTTGGGGGCAGGTGTGCGCTGGGGGGGTGTCAGTCCCCCCCCCCCCGGACACAGCAAAGACCCCCCCGCCTCTAACCCCTGCCCCGCCCTTTCCAGGAACTGGCGGCGGCCGAGCGAGCCAAGCGGCAGGCACAGCAGGAACGCGACGACCTGGCCGACGAGCTGGTCAACGGCGCCAGCGGCAAGTGAGTGCCCCGCCCACTGCCATAGGCCCCGCCCCTACCGAGTGCCCTGGGACATGCCCGCTGCCGGAAGCCATGCCCCCAGCCCCACCCACTCTCCTGCCCTCTTGTGTGCTCCACCCCGTTGCTGTGGGATTCCCTCCGCCCCTGCGCCGGCCCTGCCCATCCCATGCCCTCTGTGCCCGCCCCATGTACCTGCTCTGCCCCCTGCCTCACCCACAGCCCCACCCACTCCTTTCACTTGCTCCGCACATTGCTCCATGCCCCCTGGCCGACTCCGCCCCCATCAGCGGCTGCTGTTGCCATGACCCCGTCTCCTGGGCACGTGCCAGGTGCTGCTCGCCCCAGCGCCCTCCCCGCCCCGGGCTCCCCGTCCCCCGCAGCTCAGCCCTGCTCTGCCTTCCCCGCAGGTCGGCGCTGCTGGACGAGAAGAGGCACCTGGAAGCCCGGATCGGGCAGTTGGAGGAGGAGCTGGACGAGGAGCAGAGCAACACGGAGCTGCTGAACGACCGCTACCGCAAGCTCACGCTGCAGGTGAGCATGGGGAGGGGACGGGCGCCAGCGAGGGGCGGCCTGGGGCACGAGGGGGGACGTGGCTGGCCCTGTATGCTAGGGTATAGGGGCTGGCCCGGCCTGGGGCGAGCGCCCAGCGGGGCAGGGGGTGCCAGGCGCCGCGTGACCCGTGGGCCCCCCGCCCCGCAGGTGGAGACGCTGACGACGGAGCTGGGGGCCGAGCGCAGCTTCTCGCAGAAGGCGGAGCACGCCCGGCAGCAGATGGAGCGGCAAAACAAGGAGCTGCGGAGCAAGCTGGGCGAGCTGGACACCTCCGTCAAGGCCAAGTACAAGCTGGCCATCGCCACCCTGGAGGCCAAGGTGGCCCAGCTGGAGGAGCAGCTGGAACAGGAGTCCCGGTGAGTCCCGGCCGGCACCCAGCATGCACTGGGGCTGGAGAGTGGGGATGGGGCTGGGGGGCAGAGGCTGGGGATGGTTTACCCAACATGCACTGGGGCTGGAGAGTGGGGCCGGAGGGTGGGGATGGTTCACCCAGCATGCACGGGGGCTGGAGAGTGGGGCTGGAGGGTGGGGATGGTTTACCCAGCATGCACTGGGCCTGGAGAGTGGGACCGAAGGGTGGGGATGGTTTACCCAGCATGCACTGGGGCTGGAGAGTGGGAGCAGGGGGTGGGGGGCAGAGGCTGGGACCGAGTTACCCAGCATGCTCTGGAGTACAACACATACCCTCTCCCCCCCGCCAGACGCCCTGGGGGATTCTGGGTAGAGAGTTACGGCCGTGGGGGGTGCGGGAGTTGGTGTTTGTTTGCCTGGAACCCTCGGGGGGCGGGGGGATCAGAGAAGGGAAATTGGCTGCCCCGGGGCATTCTGGGTAGGGTGCCCACCCCCTGTGGGGCAGGTGGTGACCCCCGTGCCTGGCCCCCCAGGGAGCGGATCCTGTCGGGGAAGCTGGTTCGCCGGGCGGAGAAGCGGCTGAAGGAGGTGGTTCTGCAGGTGGAAGAGGAGCGCCGGAGCGCCGACCAGTTCAAGGACCAGGTATGGCCCCGCCCCACGGCGCCCCCCTGCCCCGCCCCTCATGGCACGGCACCCCCTGCTGTTCCCCCTACGGAGCCCCCTGCCCTGCCCGTGGCAGCACGGGGTGCCCTTCGCTGGTCCCCTGCCCCCTTGCAGCACGACACCCCCTGCTCTGCCCTGGGGCACGGCCCTCCCCACATGTCTCCCCGTGCTCCCTGTGGCCCAGTGCCCCAGCTGGCCCCCGCCCCCAGCGCGGTGCCCCCCGCCCGGCAGCGGGAAGGGCTCCCACCCCGCGGCCCCGGCCCTGCTCCGAGCCTCCCCGTCCGTCCCCGGCAGGTGGAGAAGGGCCACATCCGGCTGAAGCAGCTGAAACGGCAGCTGGAGGAGGCGGAGGAGGAGGTGTCGCGGGCCAACGCCAGCCGGCGCCGCATGCAGCGCGACCTGGACGACGCCACCGAGTCGGCCGAGTCCATGAACCGCGAGGTCACCACGCTGCGCAACCGGCTCAGGTGACCGGGGCGGGGGGGCACGGGAAACCTGGGCGGGGGGACACTGTGGAGGCTGGGGGAGGGAATTTGAACCATCTGCTCTAGGGGGCATGGGTCCGACGGGGCTCCCACCCTCAGGGGTGGGATTTGAACCCAGGTCTCCCTGTGTGGCAGGGGACACTGACCCCTAGGGGGCACTGGGTGCCCGTCTAATTCCTTCCCTACAACTCAACCCCCCCATCTGATCCCAGGGCTCTTCCCACCAGGCCCCAGAGAGTCCCCCCTTCCTCTCCCCCACCAGAGCAGGGTGGGGCTACGTGGGGCAGCGTGGGGCTGTCCCATGCTGGAGGAGGGCATTAGCTGGGGGTCCCCCAGCTGGGGGTCTGCAGGGCTCAGGAGAAAGGGGTCTAGGCAAAGCTCTTGCCCAAGAGGGGAAACAGGTCGGGGGGAGCCACGAAGAGAACCCAGGAGTCCTGGCTGCCAGCCCCCTCTGCTCTAAGCACTACCCCCCATCTCTCCATGGCTGGGCGCTCTCTCTCTCTCTCTCTCTCTCTCTCTCTCCCTCCCTCATTTTCTGCATTTCTCCATCGTTCCTGTTTCCTTCTCTCTCTTCTGACCCCCCCCCAGCAAGTTGGAGCGTCTCCAGCGCAAGTACGTACCCCCCCCAGCCTGCCAGCCCTGTGTGGCGGGAACCCGCTACTGGGGCTGCTTTTGTGTGTGTGTGTGTGTGGGGGGGTTCTTGGCCCGCTGGGCGCTCCCTGGCCAGGCCTGGGGGGAGGGAGCTGAGCCATCGCCTGGAACGGGGTCCCCGTTTGAGCCCCCCCCCCCGAGACCCCGCCTACTGATTCCCCCCCAAACTGGGGAGAGATGATTAGGCATCGAGACACGGCCCAGAAAGTTACAGCAACGTCCACGTGGGTCAGATCCCTCCCCCATAGGTCACCATGCCCAACACAGGGGAAACTGAGGCACATATAGCGATACCAAATATTATGAAACACTCCCACTCCGTCACAGCGTGCTGCCCGGGGCCTGCTGTGCAAGGCTGCTGCTGCGTTCGGCTCTGGGGCTGCCTGGGGGGGGTCACGGGGTCGTGTGTGTCATTTCTAGCCTCTCCTAGCAAGGGGCGCCGTGTAGGGCACTGCGGGACGCTACCTCGGATGGAGGGGTGGGTGGGGGTTGGCACTGGGTGTGGGGCGCCCCCAAGGAGTGCTGTGGGGGTGCTGTCTGGTGGACCCCCAGGGAGCACTGTTGGAGGGGGGCACTGGTGGGGGGGTGTTGGCTGGGGGGGGATTCTATGGGGGTGACATAGGGGGCAGATGGAGATGTTGGCTGTGGGGTGACGTGGCAGTGGGCTGGCAGGGTGGGGGCATCGGCTGTGGAGTGGGTGCTGAGAGACTGGGCGGGCACCGTGGGGATTGGGGTGGGGGAGGCTGGCCCTGGAGGCAGGGTGGGGACGCTGGCTGTGGGCGCAGGTTGGGGGGTGCGGGGCCCACACTGACCCCCCTTTTCCCCCCCAGGCGCGCCCCACTGACGTTCACCACCCGCACGGTGCGCCAGGTCTTCCGGCTGGAGGGCGTCTCAGACGAGGAGACGGATGGGCCCAACGGAGAGACCCCGGCCGCCGACCACCAGCCGCAGCCCCCCCCGGCCGAGCCCGCTGCCCCGTGAGGGGCCCCGGGGCTGGGGGGTGGGCACAGACAGGGCTCCCCCCTTGCAGCAACGAGGCCAGGCTCAGCACGGTGCCGTGCGCGCCCATCCCAGCCCCCTCGCTGGGGGGCTGTTCGCATATCAGCCAGCACTTTATAGCGGGGGGGGCCTGGAGGGGCTGTCTGGAGCCTAAATGGATCCCCTATGAAATAACCCCCTCTCCCCCCACCAGGGTCTGACCGCCGGGGGGCACGGCAATGGCCTCCCCAGCCTGGGATCCTCTGCCCCTCCCCACCTAGGCCCCCCAACCAGGGACCCCTTGACCCAGCACCACCTCAACCTAGCCTGGGATCCCCCCAACCCAGCCCCCTTACCCCCCAGCCCTCGTCTGTTCAGCCCCACGACTGGAAGGCTGGGCCGAGCCCATGTGCCCCACCTCCCCCCCCCCATCATTCTGCCCTGTGGGGTAGGGCAGGATTCATCTGGCTGGGGGGCGCCCCACACCCCTACTCCCTGCCAGTAGCAGGCATTGAAGGGGTAACAGGCCCATCTACCCTGGTACCCTGCAGTCACAGATCCAGGAACGGTCCCTGGGGGCCCCCTTCGGTGCATCAGCCCCCCCGGGTCCCCCTCTCAGCTTCCCTGCCCCCTGGGACCGAACCTGGGTGCCTGCGTGATGCCGGGAGCTCCCCGCAGTGGGGAGGGGACCCTGGAGGGGGACCCATGCACTCAAAGGGAGCAAGGCCCCTCCCACCCCCCCGTGTCCTTGATCAGGAGTGACTCCGCCAGCAGTGTGAACGCAGGAGAGTTTATTAGGGGTCGGGACCCGGTGTAGAAAGTCCTCCATTAACCTGGAGAACGGAAAGCCACAGCAAAGCCACGCTGGGTCGGCCCCGAGCCCAGCGCTCTCCTCTGCCGGCCCAGGCCTCCAGCGCCCCACACGCCACCCCACACCCGGCCCCTCTTCAGTCCTTTCTTCTTGTTCCTGGGCAAACCTGGCCACCAGGCCGCCTCCTGGTCCTTTTTCCTCCAGCTGGTCCCACCCAGCAAGCAAAGGGGTACCAAAATGTCCAGGCCCTCGTCTTCTGGCCCCCTCCACACGCAAGGGGCCGGGCCTCCAACAGGCAGGGACAGTCACCCCTGGATCTGTGCAAAGAGGAAACAGCCTTCCCCCTCCCCGTGTCCCACCAGGCAGGGAAACTGAGGCACAAAATGTGAAAAATACCTACTCCTTCACAGCTGGTCCCCATGGGCCCATCTACCACAGTATCCTGCCCCAGGAAACCCTTTGATCAACCCTGGCCTTCGCCCCCGACAAAAGCTGGGTCAACAAATTTTCTCCCCCACATCCTAGCCCTGTTAGCTCTCAGAGCCACCTCTCCTCCCAGGTGGGGTCTTGCCTAGTGTCCACAATGTCCCCACCCTGATTTAGTCTCATCTCTGCACTGATATTAGGACGGGGGGGCCTAAAATCGCTTCATTCAGAGCAGTTGGAGTGTCTGAACCCCCGGGTGGGGGTTTATTAGGGAAAATCTCTCGGTAACTGCGGTGGATTTTCTCCCCCTGCTGGGGCCGGGCCGGGATTGGGTTAGTTCAGGGGCTAGCTGGGAAAGACGCGAGCGGTTTGGTCTTTTCTGCTTTCTTTTCTACCCCAGCCCCTGGTTTGTGTCTCCTATTAAAGCTCATCTCAGATTTACCTGGCCGCGCGGCTCTGTTCTTGGGCTGCAAAGGGCGCTGGCAGCCTGTCCCGGGCACAAGAATGAGACACGCAAGCAGGAGGTGTGTGTGTGTGTCGGGGGCACCCCTGGTTTGGGGTGCGGGGCGTTAAAAGCTGGGCCTGGCCCTGCAGAGATCCAGCCGGTCCGGCATTTCCAGGACAGCTGAGCTCGACCGGGATCCCTGGCACCCAGCGCAGGCGCCACCGTGGCAGTAACAATCTTGCGTAGCAGAGTGCAGAGCCGGGGAGAGAACCCAGGCGTCCTGGCTCCCAGCCACCCCATGTTCTAACCACTAGACACCCCTGCCTCTCCTCTCCCAGCGCAGTGGAGCCCTGGCGCCTCGTTTCCCGCTGGTGCGGCTCCTTTCTCCTTGGGTCCCAGCTGTGGAGGGTCGAGGGGTCTCCAGTGGCCGATGCCCTGCTCCTGAGGGGGGAGCTGCTCCAGGCTGCAGGGGCGAGGCAGGTCCACGGCCAGGCTGCTGGGGGTGCCGCTCCTAGGGGTGCACAGAGAGGGGGGCTTAGGGACAGAGCTTAATGTGGGGGGGGGAACCCTCACAGAGCCAGGGTCCAGATCCGACAGTGGGTGGGGGGGACATAGGGGAGCTGGTGCCCCCTAGAGGAGTGGGGTCCCGCGCCCCCCGCCCCTGGGCCTGCCAGTCCCGCTGGTTTAGAGCTGGAGAAGTGGGGATTCCACAGCTGCGAGCTTCTCCCCAGCAGTGCCCCCCCCCGTCGCACTCCCCCTACCTGTGGAGGGCTGTTTGCTCCTCAGACCCCAGCGTCCTGGGCCCGGGGCGCCCCCCCGGGCCGGGCCCGCTGGTGGCGCGCCCGCAGGTACTCGCGGTAGGTGCGGGTCAGCAGCGTGTACAGGAAGGGGTTGATGCAGCTGTTGCTGTATGTGAGGCAAGTCACCAGGTGGTTGACGTAGATCTCGGTGGCCACGGGCAAGTGGGCGGCCGTGGCCGGGCTATAGAGGGGCACCAGCTGCCACAGCCAGAAGGGCAGGAAGCAGGCCCAAAAGGCCAGGACGATGAGGAAGATGAGGAGGAAGACCCGCTGCTTGGGCCCCCGCCCGGGGCCCAGCACCTCGCGGGTTTGCGAGAGCCAGTAGGCCCGGGCCAGGCGCCCGTAGAGGTACCCCAGTGCCAGCCCAGGCCCCACCATGCTGGTGCCGAAGAGCACGGTCAGGTAGGTTTTGTACTGCGTCTCGTCCCAGGTGGGCACGCACAATCGCCGCACCCCGCCGTCCTCCGCCGCCCGCTCCTCCTGCCGCACCATCAGCATCATGGGCAGCGCCAGGGCGAAGGCGGCCGCCCAGGCGGTCCCGGCCAGGGCCCGCCGGCGGGCGGGCGAGGGGCGGGCGGCCCGGAAGGGGCGCCGCACGGCTCGGCACCGCTCGCTGCTCAGCCAGGTGAGGAAGAAGATGCTGGCGTGCATGGTGAGCAGGTCTAGGCTGAGCAGGGCCCGGCAGCCGGCTTCCCCGAAGCGCCAGTCCCGCACCAGCCCGTTGTGCACGATGAAGGGCACGCCGGCCAGGTAGAGCAGGTCGGCCAGCGCCAGGTTGACGATGTGGACGTGCAGCGCCGAGGGGGCCGCCCCGGCCCGCACCACCGCCAGCGTGTACAGGTTCCCCGCCACGCCGGCCGCCCCAAGCAGGCTCAGGGCCGCGCCCAACGCTGCCGCCCCAGGCAGGCCGTCCACGGGGGCCAAGGAGCCGTTGGAGGGGGATGACAGGTTGGAGGGGGGGTCCATGGCGGGGGAGCCAGCCATGGCGAGCTGGCCTGGATTCGGGGTTTCCAGCGACAGGAGGGGAAACGTCCCTCGATCGGCAGAGCCTGTCCGTTTATCTGTCCATCCCCTAGACGCTCCGTATCTATCTCCAGACACCTCCTCTGTCTCTGTCTTTCTCTCCCGTCTCTGGCTCAGTCCATGGCTCCGTCTGGTGTGCTCTCGTCCGACCCTCCGACCCACAAGCCGTGCTGGAAGGGCTGGGGGTCCGACTGCCCCATCGCTGGCCTTGTGCCCCCTGCTGCCCGAGGTGCAGTGGGGTCGGCGTCTGGCGGCGCCTTGGCTGGGCCGGCTGGCGCGGGTGCATGCGTGGCGGGCCGGGGGGGGTGAGTGTGTGTCTGGCCTGGGCCGTCTCCTGCGTCCGCATTCCACGCACCCTGCTAGGTCGGTATGTGGGGCACACGCTCCCGGCTTCTGTTGGAGCTGCGCTGCAGACAGCAACCTGTTTAGCCCAGCCCCTGGGCGGGCGGGACGGGCCGCTTGATAGAGGGGTTGGAAAGAGAGAAAGAAAAAAAGGGGGTCTCCACTGAAACATGAGGGAACAAAGACGGAGCGGACGAGAGAGAGACAAAGTATGTGGAAAGGCGAGAAAGCAAACGAGTGCAGCCTGCGGGAGCCGCGGGACCCTGCTGGTTTCAGTGGACTCGAGGGCACGAGAGAGAAATAGAGCCAGAGACCCAGAAGAAGCGAGCGAAGGAAGGAGGACGCGCCGGCTGAATGACGGGAACAGCTGCATGAGGGAAGGCAAACGAGGGCCCAGCTGAAAAATGCTCCTTGCCCTGCCGGGGAAAACGGCCTTTTTGAGCCAGCAAATGTTGGTGCCAGGAACTCTCCGTTTGGCTCAGAAAATTGCCCCCCTGGGTCATCAGAGCTGGCACTGACTGCCGGGGGAGAGCGCCCCCTGCTGAGCGCCCCCAGCCCTGTAGCCCATCACTCCTGGGGCAGCTGTCTGGGCATGGGGAGCTGGCCAGACCAGGATCCAGGGCATCGACCTTGGCAAACCTTCCTGCCCAAATGTCACTGACTTGCCCATAGCAATGAACCAAACCCCAGCGAAAGCAACAAGCCAGAGAGCCCCCCCCCATGCCCCTCACCACGCCAGCCTTCGGGAAAACTTGTATTTCATCGTCCTGGCCCCCACGACCTTCCCGAGGCCTCCCCAGGGCCCCCCACCCGAGTCCCGCTGCCTCCCCCCGTGCTTAATTTGTAATGAAAGAAGCGCTGGGGCTTCAGCGGCTGGCCGGGGAGCAGCGGCTGCTGGCTGGGCGCCCAGCTCCGGAGGCTGCGGATGTGTGTGAATAAACCATCCCCCTCCTTCGGCTAAACCCATGTTCCTGCCCCAGGCCTGCACTCCTCCCTCTGTGTGCTTGGTGAGTCGGGACCCTCGAGGGCGACGGGGGCTCCCCTTGAGATACGGCCCCCATTATGGGCCCTGACCTCCCGGCCGCTCCATACACCCCCTGGGCTCTTCTCACCCGCCCACAGGAAGCAGCGATCCTTCACTTCAGCCACTTCTCTCCTTTCGGCTGGGCACTTGGCCCCAGCGCATTTACCTGGCTCTCTGTTCCGGTGCTAAAGGCCTGCAGTCGGCGCTTGAAGGCTCCCACCCGGCTGGAATTTGACCACCCTGGCTGGGTTTTGTTGTTTTTTAATGGATTTGCCAGCGGGCAGAAAAACAATTGACTCGGCCCTTTGTTTTCTTACGTGGGGGGCTGAAGATTGGCTCGCGGGACACGGGGGTAGCTAACGTGCAACGTGTAGCCTTTGATTTGATTTCAAATGAATTGGGGAATGGTCTGTGATAGCCTGGTTCTGCTCTTGTGGCTCCACGGCGTGAAAGTCCCCGCTGCTGCTCGCGTCAGAGCTAGGGACACACAAAGCCCCAGGTTAGCGTCCACACGGACACGCACAAGGTCGCGTTGGTTTCCAAGCGTTATTAAAGTGTCAGTGAAGGTTCTCATGATGCACACTCCCGGAAAGCCATAGAGACTGACGCATGAGTTACAAGTCTAGTCCCACTCGCGTCCCGAGCTGTATTCTTGAGACCTTCCTGCCGCCACTTGTGGACTCCCGGAGCCAACCCGCCGGGGGCTGATCCCACATGGCCGAATTCCCTCCACAGAAACGGTGACCAACGTTTGCATCCAGTGAACGAGGTGGAGGCGTTTCCCACAGATGCGCTGACCGGGCCAAACGGCTGCGACTACAACGGCGACGGGACGCGCATGTGCACCGCACGTGGGTGTGCGAGAGGGTTTGGGTCACACGAGCACGCAGGGATGTGCGACGTCTGTGATCTGCCTAGATACTAGGCTGGAGTTGGGGAGGGGCCTTGTGTGTGGGGGATGCATGGGGGGGTTGCATTTCAAAGATGGTAACCTTATTCCTCGCCCCACCCTGTCTCCCCTCCACACACACACACGCGCGCGCACGTGCGTGGAGTCACGTGACTGAAGCAGCCGCTCCTGTTTAAGGGAGTGCATCTACACTACAAAACGAAGTCGTCCTGTCACGTCCGGCGCGTGGCCGCTGCAGGCCCGAAGTTGGCCGTGCTGCCATGCGGCGCGGGGGGCAAAACTTTCTCCTGGGGGCGCCTGGGAACATGGCCCAAGCGGCCCCAGCCTGTGACGTTACACACCCCTTTTCGCCAGCCCCGCCAGCCCCCCGCCCTGTGCGCCGTCCCCAGACGAGGGCTGGAGTGTAGCCTGGGGTCTTGGACACAGCCTGGGACCTGGGGCCAGGAGTCTCCCCACATTGCCCCGAGCACCCCCATCCGCGGCCTCGCACCCCAGGGCTGCCCCTCGCCCTTCCACTCCCCTATGTACATAGCTGGCTGTGGGGGGGTATAAGTGGGTGGGGATCAAGCCAGGCTGCAGCTGGGGGAGCACATCTCTAGCAGGCAGCGGGGACCGCCCCCCAAGGCAAAGAGGCCTGTCACTCCTGGGTTTGTCTGACCCCCGACCTGCTCCCCACCCAAGCAAGTGGATTTAAAGCAAGGAGGGGCAGGGAACAGAGGGACAGACAAACGGAGGGACAGACGAGAGGGGAGGGGGATGAACAACAGCAATAGTAGCCCAGCCCGGACTCCTGGGTTCTCTCCCCAGAGGGGAGTGGGGTCTAGTGGTTAGAGCAGGGGGGGGGCTGGAAGCCAGGACTCCTGGGTTCTCTCTCTGGCCCTGGGAAGGGAGCAGGGCCCAGTGGGTAGAGCAGGTTGGCTTGGAGAGCCTGGCACGGCTCGGCCAGAGCGGGTTCTGAACCTGGCACCGGCGCTTGGCCTGGGAAGCTGCGTCCGGCTCCACCCTGCCCTGGGGCTGGCTAGGCCCCACTTGGGCACGGAGTGGACTGCTTGAGCCGGCCCCCTCCCTCCGGCGGCCTGCCCTGCCCCACTTTGCCCCCTCCTTGCCACCTTTGCCCTGCTGCCCCCCTGCTTGCCCCCCTGCCTTCCTTCTCCTTCCTCTGGGTCTTGAAGTCGGCTCTTTTTTATTCTCTGCATCTGGCTCCTGGCTCAGCTCGTCCATCCTCCCCTCAGTCTCCCCTGGCCCCCCCCCCCCGCCCCCCGGCCCTGTGGCTCCATCCCACCAGCGCTGCTTCTCCTTGCCCCCTTTGCGGGCCCTCCCTCGCCCGCTTTGCAGGCGTGACGGCCAAGGGCCGCACGATTCCTGGGGAACAGCTCACGTCCGCCTGGCCAGGGCGGCGGGGGCTCCCTACGGTGCCAGCCCCGACGCCGGTGGCTGCTTGGAACAGGCCTGGTGGAAAAATAAACCTACAAAGACCAGCAGCAGGGAGGGGCCAGGAAGACAGCCTCCAACCACTACACCCCCCTCCCCTCCCAGACCCACGGAGAGAACCCAGGAGTCCTGGCTCCCAGCCTCCCTTGCTCTACCCACTAGACCCCACTGCCTTCCAGAACCAGGGAGAGAACCCAGGAGTCCTGGCCTCCTTGCTCGGAGGATATTCCTGCTGAGGGTGGCTGCTGGCCCCCCACCCCCCCACACACACAGCAGGCCCCCCACACACACACACCACAGGGCCCTGCTAACATGAGAGGAGACATTGTTCCCCGTCTGAGTTTATTTTGCTGCCTGCTTGTGAAGGGCGGGGGGGTGTGTGAAGAGGGGAGGGGGGCGTTGAGCTTTGATCTTGCCCAGCCAAGAAGGGGGGGCAGTGTTTGCCAAGCTGGGGGAGGGGACGGGGGGGGGGCGCTCAGGCTGGTTTAGGCAACTGCGGGGCAGCAGATGTGTGCATGTGGGAGGTGGGGCGTTTCTGCCACCCCCTGCTGGAGGCCAAAGGGGCCTATGGATCTGATCCGGGGGGGCTGGATCCAGGGTAGATGGGCCGTGGAATGGCGGGGGGGG
>ML675667.1:608012-629022 GCA_007922155.1 Mesoclemmys tuberculata | reverse complement strand
TCAAACTCCTCCCTCATTCCCTATCCCACCCCTTCTGCGGGAAGTTGGGGGGGCCCCACCTGCTGGGCACCCCACAAACGGACACAGCGAGCTGTCCCGTTGAGCTGATAGACATTGGGGGGGGGGCTCTTGGAGATTGTTAGGATATCCTGAGCTGGGTGGGGAGCCCCTTGAATTGGGGGGTCACCCTCAGCTGGGGGGTATCCCCTGGCATTTTGGCATGGCTTCTTAAATTTGAGGTGTCACTTTGATGGGGGGGTGTCTCCCTGGATTTGGGCATCCCACCATGTGCTGGGGTAGGGCGTCACTCTGATGTGGTCACATCTTGGGGGGGGCTGGTTTTGGGGAGTCAATTCCCTGTATGTGTGTGTGGGGGGGTGTCATAGCATTCACCAAGTTTTGGGGGTATTGCAGAAGTGACAGATGTTCCTGGATTTGAGGGGGTGCCCCGTGTCACCCCAGTAATTGTAAGGTGGGGAAGGGTCCCCTATTTTTGAGCCCTGCCCCATCTCCCAGAAGCAGAGCTGCCCTGGGTAGCAACAGGAAGGTTGGGGAAGCCACCCCCCCCAAATAATTCCCTGACCCCCCCATCCCGTCTGTGTCTAATAAACAAGAAGACGGCCCATGCAAAATGGCCTCTCGTGTGCTTCAATTTCCACTGAGCGCCCACGGCTAGTTGCACGGGGCCGGGATCCCCAGAGCTGGACCCAGCTGGCGGGGGCGGGGGGGGCCATCGGGACACCATCCCCCACAGCTACAATCCCAGCAAGAACAAGGACGGTTATTGCCACCGGGGACGGCAGCCGAGCCACCAAAGCGAGAGGCTGGACACGGCGTGGGCTACGCGTCACCCCAGACCAGGGCTTCATTGCTAGAGTCAAAATTTACCTTTAACATGCTCACGGCCTGGGCTAAAGGAGTTTCTCACCTAAGGCAGCTTCCCAGGGTCACCAGCCCACATGGCTGGGCCCATAAGAACTAGGAAGGGCTGGACTGGGATAGAGCAAGGGCCATCTAGTCCAGCACCCTGTCGTCCGATGGTGGCCACTGCCAGGTGCTTCAGAGGGAATGAGCAGAACAGGGCAATTAGCGAGTGATCCAGTCCCAGCTTCTGGCACACAGAGGCCAGAGCCACCCAGAGCACGGGGCTGCATCTCTGCTCATCTTGGCTAATAGCCGTCGATGGACCAGTCCTCCGTGAACTTATCTAGGTCTTTTTTGGAGCCCGTTATGCTTTTGGTCTTCACAGCATCCCCTGGCAGTGAGTTCCACAGGTTGGGTGAAGACGTACTTCCTGTTGTTGGCTTTAAACCTGCTGCCTCTTCACTGGCTGGCCCCTGGTTCTTGTGCTCCGCCAAGGGGTAAATAACATTTCTTTAGTCACTTTTTCCACACCAGTCATGATTTTATGTACCGCCTTCATACGCCCCCCCCCCCCACCGGTTTGTCGGCTCAGGCTCAATGCCGACCACTGCGTTGTTGAGACCATCTCACACCCCCGTGCTGCAGAGCAGGGAAATGAAAGTTGCCACTGTGTGTGTGTGGTGGTTGGGGGGGGGGCGGGGGCGGGAGGGGAAGGCCCAGTCGTTTAACTCTCTCCTCACACGGAAGCTGTTCCATCCCCTAATCATTTTGTTGCTCTTTGCATCTTTTCCAATTCTAACCTAGCTTTTTTGAGATGGGGCCACCAGACCTGCCCGCCGTCTTCAAGGTATGGGCGTGCCATGGCGTCATGTAGTGGTGATATGAAATGTTCTGGCTCATTATCTATCCCTTTCCTCATGCTCCCTAACAGTCAGTCAGCTTTTCTGATTGCTGCTGCACTTGGGGGACCAGATGTCCCGAACTTATAGGGGACAGAACCGATATTGGGGGCTTTTTCTTATATAGGCACCTATTACCCCCCACCTCCTGTCCCAATTTTTCCACACTTGCTGCCTGGCCCCCTTATGCTGCACACTGAGCGGATGTTTTCTGGGATTCATCCGTGATGAGGCCAAGATCTCGTTCTTGCGCGGTAACCGCTAATTTACACCCCCGTCATTCTGCATGGACCGGTGGGATTAGGTTTTCTGATGTGCGTTGTGTTGCATTTATCGGCGTTGCACTGCAGCTGTCGATATTTTGCCCGGTCACCAGTTTTGCGAGACCCCCCCCCCTTTGTAAAACTTCCTGGCCTGCTTTGGACGGGTCAGGAGCAAGGCGCATCCTCCCTGGGGGAGGAAGGGGGGGGAAGCTGGGATGGAGGACACAAGTCGCCCTGGTGGGGGGAACCCCTCTCTGCGTCCGGCCGCTCACTTGATTGAGGGGCGTCCTCTTGCCCGGCTATGGCAGAACTCGGCCAGAATCAGTCCCAGCGCTAGCAGGACCCCAGCGCCCAGGCCCAGGCGGATGAGGTTGCAATGGGTGAAATCTGGGAGCGCAGGCGAGGTGGGGGCTGCTAAAAAGAGGAAGGAAGGCGGCGTCAGTCTGCAGCCGCTTCCCAGCTGCTAAATATTAGTCAGCAGAGGGGGTGGTGGAGGGGGGCTGAGATCAGACCTGCCCCGCCCCCACTGCAGTCGGGGGTGATTCTGGATTGACACCGGGGGGGCTGAGATCAGAACCCAGCCCTGGCCCTGTTTCCCATGCCACTTACCCGAGGAAGGGCTGTGGCTGTGCCCCGGGAACGCTGTCGAGGTGGGGCCCGGGAACGCTGTCGAGGTGGGGCCCAGGAACGCTGTCGAGGTAGGGCCCGGGAACGCTGTCGAGGTGGGGCCCAGGAACGCTGTCGAGGTGGGGCTCGGGGATTCTGGGGGCCTGGTGGGGCTGGAAGCGGGGTTGGTGCCTGTATAAAGAGAGAAGTTTCAATGCAGCCGATTTATCCGTCCGCTGCAGCTGTCCAAAGCACCATCTCCCAGCCCTGCCCGCTCCTGGGCTGTACAGATCCCCTGGCATTTCCCCCCCAGATTAGGGGCCTGAACCCTGGCATCCTGGCCAAACCCCTTTGGGGGGGGGAGAATATTCTTGGGTTTTCCCCCCCTATTCACTTTTATTCTGTTTTTAAAAATAAGGTGTCTAGGAAAACCAACATAACAAACCAGACGCCAGCATCTCGGCCCACAGGCCCCTCGTGCCAGCCAGCTGCAGCAAGACGTCCCATGCTGAGCTGTCCCCAGGGCGAGGGGGCACAACCGGACCCAGTTATTTGTGCCCCACTGTGTACAGACCCTGCCCCCCACACCTCGGGCATGGAGAAATCCAGCTTGTTGAAGAAAATGAGGAAGCAAAGTTCAGAAGCGGGGGAGCGAGCGGGGCAGGGAAGGACGTGGGCACAGAAGAGGGGGGAATGAAGGGGGGGCAGGTGTTTAATACGATCATTCAGATACTTTCAGGAAAGTATCTTCGTGTCCCTTTGCCTGCTCTAAATACCCTCTGTGCTGTCAGCTGGAGTCTCCGTCACGTCCTATCCCAAACGCTTGGGGTGTTGCTTTGTGCTGTTAAACAGCCCCTTTGTCTCACCCCAGAGGTGGCTGCATCTCAGCTCCAGGTGAGGGGGGTTCCCTGTATAAACGACCTTCGTGCCCCACCCCAGAGGCAGCCGCGCCTTCGGGGACTCACCTCTCACGACCAGCTGGACGGGGTCGCTGTGCTCTGACCAGCGGGGCTGCCAGCCTCGGCTGAGGTACCTACAGCGGTAACTGCCGGCGTCGCCCGGGCTGGCGCGGGAAATGGGGAACTCGGCCGCCTGGCCCTTCGCCTCCGCGTGCCGCACCGGGACGGGGCTCGCGCCCCTATAGAGGAAGAGTCGGGCGCAGGGCACCTGGCAGAGGCAATGCAGGGAAACCTGCTGCCCCACGGGCACCGTGCCCTCCGCTGGGGTCACCCAGAGCGAGGCTTTGTCTGGGGTGTCGGGGGAAGGGGCAATAAGACACAGAGCTCCCAACCCCACACCTGGGGGGGGGCAGAGACCTCCCCTTTCCCATCCCCCAAATCCCCAGGGGGCAGAGATTCTCCCTGGCTCACGCCCCATGTGGGCAGAGACCACGCCCCTTCCCCACGGGGGTAGTCACCTGTCCTCACCCCACATCCCAGGGCTCAGAGCCCTCCCCCACCGGGGGGGGAGCAGAGAGCTCTCCCCCATGGTCGGACCCCTTCTCAGGGCAGGAAGGCCCTGGCTGGGATGCCCAGAGGGTTGCCCACAACCCCTACCCCCATGTGGGTCCCAGCCCCTGTCCCAGGGTCACTCACGCGCTGCAGCAGCTGGGAGGTGGCCAATCCTTAGGGTACCTGCAACGAACAGGGGGTCAATCTGGGGCGAGTGGGGGGCCCTGATGGGGCCCCAGAGGAGGAATTGGTGGTCCCTGGTGGGAGGATCAGGTACCCCCTGGGGTCCCAGCTCCCCGGCACTGAGACCCTCCCACAGACCGGCCGGGGTCACATCAAGGGTGCCCACGAGCCAGCTGCCGGAGCAGGCCAGACACGGCCCAGGGCAGAACGCTTGGGGAGGTGGGTGGGGCAGTGGCGGGTGGGGCACTGTGGTGTGGGGGTGGAGGGGGCCCTGTGTGGGGCAGTGGCGGGACAGGGGGGACGGCGGAGACGGGGCTGCCCCTGGCTCTGCCTCTAGGGATGCACCAAGCCGGCACATCCCAGCCTCTGAGCGACGGACGGACAGCCCCAGGGGTGGGGGGCTGGCCGGGGGGACGCACTGGCTATGGGGAGCAGGCCGGGTGGGCAGGGGAAGCTACTCACAGCAAAGGAGAAGGGCAAGCACGCGGCCCCTGGCATCAGGGCCCATGGCAGCAACTGGCCAGTGCCGCACAGCCAGCGCTGCGCAGGAAATGTGGCTAGAGCAGGAAACCCAGCGACTCGCTCAGCGCGGCCCGTCTGTCCCCTCGTGTTTTCGGGCCCCGTCACTGAGACCAGGGCCTCATCGCGCCAGGCACTTCCTGGACCCTGCCACTGAGGCGAGGCCCAGTCGAGGGTCGGTCCCAGGGCGGGCATTGCCTCCACTCACTGCCCGAGGGCCACGAGCATCTCCGCCCCACATCCAGGCTTCCTCCCTGGCGCCTGCTGTCTCTGCAGATATGGTGTGGAGGGGCTCACCCCCCGCTGGGTGCCCCGTCTCCCAGCGGGGAACATGCCCTGGCGCCCTGCGTCTCAGCTGGCATGGAGCTGTGGGTCAAAGGGGTGCTCTGGGAGTGGCCGTGGGCTGTATCCATTCCCCCGGTACGTGGGGTTCCCTTTGTGTCACCCAAATGTCACCCTGTTGTAGCCGAGGCTCTGCCACATGAGGTCCCACCCGCCCCATCCACCGACCACCCACAGCATTAACCGAGTGTTGGCACGAGGGGGGTTGGGAGGTGACGGCACCGGGGTGCTCCGCCTCCTCCATCCGGCTCCTACCCTCGGATCAGGCAAGGACCCCACTGAGCTCCTGGCTGGGGGAGACGGGGCAGCATGGAACAGGCCACTTGGCAGCGAAGGGGAACAAGAGTTGGGGTACAGGGGAGCTGGTGTCAATCCCCATAGCGAATGAAGCGGCAGTGGGTTACACCGACTTTGGATCTGGCCCCAGTGGATTGGGGCCGGCTGGGAGCATCTCCCTGATTTTCAGTAAATTTGGCTGGTTTGGGTTTTACACACAACTAATTATGAAATGGCTCATTCAGGCCTAAATTGGCGAATGGTGCTAAGGCTTCGGCGTTCCCCGTGTCTCTATAAACGCCCGTCACAAAGTCTGTGTCACTAACCCTGTGTTTCACCAGAAAAGTGTAGGTGGAACAATTACACCCAGGTCTACCAAAACGCTCCCTGGTCTGATAACCCCAGGACCTGTGGGACGGTTGCCCCAGGGCAGAGGGGGAGGCACCAGCCCCAAACATAACCCCAAACTGCCATGGGTGTTGAGAGCTGACACCAGCCTCTCTGGCCTTGTGAACGTAAAACTCACTAGTAAAATGCACCCCTTCAACCCCCTCTAGCGGCTGCTCCATCTCCGAGAGTGGCGAGCCGGACCCTTCCCAGCTGTTCACATCAGGCTCCCCTTTTGGGTTCCTGGTTCTAGCCCCACTCCCGCCCCGCCGGGTTAGAAAAAGGGTTTCCAAAACAGGGACTGACGCTAGATGCCAGAGCCGGGGTTGGGGGTCACCCCAAGTGATAATGAAGGTTCATTTCTAACCAGCCCGCTGCCAGTGGGTTTTGGGAGGGAAGAGGGGGAATAGAGCTTCCCCGCAAGGGGAATTTTCTTGGGATGTTTGGGGAACATCAGATGTGAGGTTTGGAGGTGAGAGATACACACGCAGAGCAGGAGGAGACGCAGGCGCACACAGCCTTCCTTGTGTCTCAGAAATGATGGCCCTCAACGGCTCAGTGCGCCAAGACTGGGCTCCTAAACTGACCGATTAGGATCTACACGATGTTTGGCTCGAGGGCTGGGTTTTCTGCTCCCTCTAGGGGCGAGAAGAGGCAAACCCTGCTCTGCGCAGCCGGAGTTACACGCCTGGTACCCAAAATCCCACCTGCTGAGTTTGGCTGTTGTGCTTGGCCCGTGTTCACGTGTTGGTGTGTAAATGAGACAATACTTGATTATCCTTGCTGGGGCTGAGGGGTGCAGGGGCCTGGCTGAGGGGGTCACCCCCCGTGCTCAGGCAATGAGGGTCGGTTGGGTGCTGAAAATGGGTAAGGCAGTGACAGGTGGGACAGTCTGGAAATGAGGGAGGGGAGGGAGATTTGCCTAGGCTGGGGAGTTTGAGCTGTTCAATAGCTGAACGTAGCATCTGGGGTTCTTGTTTAAATCCAGTCCTTTAAGACTCTAGCAGGTGCCATCTGCTCCCTCTATTTTCCATTTTCTTCTACTGAGAAGATCGTGCTGCCGTCCTCCTCCTCAAAACCAAAGTCCTTTATTCAGAATTTTAGGTGCGTGGAGCACCTGAATGGAGCATCTATTTTATAGTAGAGCACCTAAATGGAGCTCCTAAATGTGCTAAAGGTGGAGCACCAAATGGAGCACCTATTTTATGGTGCATGGGGCATCACACTCAGATTCCCAGACTTTAAGGCCAGAAGGGATCCTTAGATCATCCAGTCTGACCTGCAGAGCACAGGCCATAGAATTTCACCCCATCACCCCTGAATTGTGCTCAATAACTTGTATTTGGCTAAAGCCTATCTTCCAGAAAGGCATCCAGTCTTGATCTGAAGTCATGAACAGACTGACAATCCACCACTTCCCCAGGCCAGGCCAGGCCCATCACCTTAGTATAAAACAAGACTTTATTTACAGCCCCCACGAATCCACCACACTGGCACAGAGGCAAAAGTGGGGGGGAGGGAAGTGCCGTTACCTGGCTTGCACCTGCAGCCCTGGCATGCCACCGGGGAAGGGGCGTGCTCAGTCCGCGGTCCAGGCACAGCGACGGAGCCCAAGGCCTCCTTCCTGGAGGGACGCCTGGCCTGGGCAGAGGCGTGACTCCCATGCAGTCCCTCTGGGATGGAGCGAAGCCGTTCCCCATGCGCAGTCCCGGGGCTCACTCGAGCTCACGGAGCAGCTGCAGCTCGAAGACCTGGAGGTGCTCTTTGAGCTGGCGCCGCATGTCCGGGGCTGCCCGCCGCTCCCGCTGCAGCTCGCAGATGCGCAGGCGCAGCCGCTGTTCTCGCCGCTTGCAGGCCTGCAGCTGCCGCTGGACCCGGTCCAGGGCGTCCAGCGCTGCCTCCGCCCGCCGCTTCCACAGCAGGGCGCTGCCCACCTGGTAGCTGTGCTCGCTCTGGATGTAGGCGCCGGCCGGGGGTGGCAGGCGCAGCATGTAGAAGGAGGGGGAGACGGGGCGGGGAGGCTCCGGAGCAGGCGGCGCAGGGGCCCCGGCCTCTGAGGAGGCGTCTGTCTCTGGGAGCCCCGGGGCGTCCGTCTCCGGGAGCGCCGGCGTGGCTGTGGCCGCCTCCTGGCCCGTGGCCACAGCCGGGTGCTCCAGGAGGATGTCCGACAGGCTGGCCAGGATGACGTCGTGCTGGTCCTCTAGCTCCACCCCCTGGGGGAGGGGCCCAGGCAGGCTGCGGTGCTCAGCAGCGGGGGCGGCCGCGGGCGTGGCCGGCTCGGACTCCGCCTCCTCTGGGAAGCACGAGATGTCCACATGGGCTGGGGCATCCTGCTCCTCTCGGCTCGGATCGCGCCTGCAGGGACAGGAACGGGGTGGTCAGAGCCCGCCCCACAATGCACTGCAGGGGAAACTGAGCCCCAGACCAGCCCAACCCCCCCCAATCCCTGACCCAGCCCCAACTCGGAGCGGCCCCTCCCACACCTAGACCCTGACCCCACCCACAACCTAGCCCAGGGGTCAACATACAGGGGCAGCCCTGGCTCCTCCCACCCCGCCCCTGACCCCGCCCCTTCAATCCGGCCCAGGAGACCACATCCAGGGTTGCCCCACCCACCCCAGATCTTGACCTCACTCTCTGACCCCTAGATCTGGCCTCCAGTCCCAGCTCCTCACCCTCACCCATTGTCCCTTTCACAACCGAGCCCTGATCAGCCTCCCGGGCCCTTTTGAGCCGCAGTCTGGCTTGTACAGCCCCCTGCTCTGACAACCCAGCCCCTCACTCCATGACCCAACCCTCTGCCCCCTCCCAGCCCAGCAGACCACACACAGGGCGGGCGCACACCTCCACCTCCTCCAGGCCCTGGCAGCCTTGGGGTCATCGCTCTTCTGGCCTGGAGGCCTCACCTTTGCCGCCCGGCGCGCCTTGGAGGACTCAAAGATGGTGGGGACGGCCCCCTCCTTGAGCCGGTGATAGCCGCTGCGGAGAGACATCGGCAGGCACGAGTCATCCCCAGCCCTGCTGGCTTGGGGAGGACCCCACTGCTCTGCGCAAAAGGCATCGCACTGAGAGGAAGCTCACCCAGCACGGGGATGCTTGGATGGGAACGCAGTTCCACTAACTTAGCAGAGTCTCCCTCCGCTGGCCTGGGAATATTTTGAAATGGCTCTTTGCCCTGCAAGAAGCATTAGGCGCAGGATCACGCCGTGACTTTGGGGCATAAGATTTTTAAATCGATCAGTCTGTCTTGGGCCGTGTTGACGCTATGGGTGGCACAGCGGCAGCGGTAACCCTTTAGCACCAAAGTGCAGACGCTTCCGACGTCGACGGAAGAGGTTCTTCCATCGATGCAGGTAACCCGCCTTCCCGAGAGAATTCTTCCACTGACCTAGCCATGTCCACAGTGGGGGTTAGCCGGCTTAACTACGGCGCTCAAAGATGTGAATTTTTCACACCCCTCAGCCACGTAGCTAGGTCGATCTCAATTTTAAGTGTAGACCAGGGCTTAGTCTGTGGTCAAAATTTTCACCTGCATATAGGAATGAGGAATGACTTTAATTATGTGGGTAAGTGGTTGTGATACATTTAACCTCCATTACAATAAACCCCAGTGCAGAATATAATGCTTATTTGATGTTATTTTTATGTTCTCAAAAACCGAAACTTTAAAACCCCATGCCATGCATTTCTTTGCTCACTAGAAAGACCTTGCACCAAGAAATCTGCTGTAATCAACCAGAACTGCGTTCCAACTGAACTCATTGAAAAATGGGGCCAAGGAATTGTGACGAATAGGCCTTAAGAAAACTCTAGGCCTGAGGGGACTCACGATCCAGTCACTCCTCACAGAAAGAGGGAGATGGGATGTGTCTGGATCTGGGGGGACAATATGGACCAGTCCATCTTTGGGGGCAGTGAGTGTCAAGACTAGGGGAACCATACAGGCCAGTCCACCTTCAGGGGAACACGCCAGGACTAGGGGAACCGTACGGACCAATCCACCTTCTGGTGGGGGGAGGAGGGTATGTCAGGACGTGGAGGAACCGTACAGACCAGTCCAGAGGGCAGATGAAGAGAGCTCAGGGCAGGCCACCACATGGTCCTATGCGCCCTCCCAGCGGGCAGAGGACCTGGGTCAGGCATTTACATGGCTGGTGGGGCTGCTCCTCTCCGCCCTCCAGCTGCGGGCAGAGTCAGGGAGAGCTGGTGAGAAAGCTCACCTTCCAGACTGCCTGGACTCAGATTCTGTAGCGTGACCCAGCTTTGGGGCACAGAGCCAGGCCTCCCTGGTGTCGGCTCGGCTTCCTGCACCCACCTGATCCCCACCATCTCGAAGCAGCTCTTCTCAAAGTGCCTGGAGCAGAAGTAGATGTAATCAGAGGCTGGGTTCCAGGGGCCCTGGCCGCTCGGGTCCTTGCGCCGGCAGTTCTCCAGCCACACGCTGCGCCGTGGGTTGTCCTTCTTGGGCAGCCTGCGGGGATACACGTGGCACCGTTCAGTTCCCGGGAGAGGCACGGGCTGGGGGGTTCAACTGTCACAAGGAGGGACTCCATGGGGGGCACAGGCAGATCCAAGAACAGCTCCCTCCTTCTCAAGAATTTTCAATCTAGAGATGCCACTGTCCTTGCTGAAGAAAAAGCAACTCAACCTCCAAATGATCCCCACCAGCTCAACGGCTCCACTGACGCTGGGAAACCAGACCAACCAGAATGGAGCAGACCAAAGGCCCATCTAGCCCAACATTCCACGTCCAACAGACCCCACAAGCTTCAGAGGAAGATGAAAGGCGCCTCCTAGAACTTCTAGTGGGCAGTTCTGGAGTAACCTGTCTAGAGGGGAAAACTGATCCTCGCACCCCAGTGATTCCTTGATAACCCCAGGGCACCGCTGTGGTTTTGGAGCAACAAGTTTTAATGCTAAGAAGCGATTCCCTGCAACAGGGAGTGCCGCAGGCTGGCCGTGCTGGGAAAACATTTCCTTTCTGTGGGTGTTAACAGCACTGCCATTCGGTGTATCTGGATGCCCCCTTGCAAGGGGGGAGGGGAGAAGAGCCCGTGGGGAGGAGAGGCCTTGGGGAGGGAGCGGGACCCTTACCGATGGAAGGAGATTCCTCGGCTGCGGGTCTCGCGGGTGTCCCGGGTGCAGCAGCCGGCAGCAGAGCAGTGACGGGGCATCTGCAAGGAGAGAGACGGAGATGGGGAGGCCCCGAGAACGACTCACCCCCGCTCTGCCCCTACAACCCTGCCAGTCGCTCGCAGCCGGGAACCCCGACGCCAGCCCTCCTGTACAGACGGGATGGTCCCCCATCAATATCTAACCCCCCCTGGCTCTCAGCCTGCCCCATATGTGACCCCCGGGGGCTCCCCGTCCCCAGAAGCTCTCTACCGTCCCCTGTATGACAAACCCTCCCTCCCCACAACCGGGGCACCTCCCCTCCCCCCACAATATCTACCCCCGACAGCCTGCTGGCAGTATCTCGCCCTCCCAGCCCGGGGGCTCTCAGTCTGCCCCCCCCACCCCATCCCAGGCCCCCGCCCCCACCCGCTCTCAGGTCCCCCAGGTGTCCCCCCCCCATAGCCGGGACCCAGCTGCAGCGACCCAGGAGGGGCGGGGAGCTCCGCACCCCCAGACCCCCCCTGGTGCTCGCACAGCAGTGGGGGGAGGGGCAGGAACCGGGGGGGAGGGAAATCCAGGGGGAACAGACAGCCCGGGCGGGGCGGGGAGCGGTCCCCCGGGGGGGGGCAGGGAATCCCCCGGGGAAGGGGGCGCCTAGCAACAGAGGGGGGCTGTGGGCAGGGAACCCCCGGGGGGGGGGGGAAGCAGGGGGGGCCCCCGGGGGGGGGGTGGCCCGGGGCCCCCCCCACTCACCTCCCCGCTCCCATCACTCCGCGCCGACGCCGCCGCAGGGCCCGGGGCCGGTCTGACGCTGGCGGCCCCCTCCCGGCGCAGGCGCAGTGGGGGCCTCCGGCCGCGCTCTCGCGAGAGCGGGAGGCGGCCGCGAGTCCCGCCCTGCGCGCGGCGCCGCGGACGGGGGCGGGGTCGGCGGCGGCGGCCAATCGGCTTTCGGCCCCTTGGGCGGAAGGCGGGGCGACGTAGCCCCGCCCTCCCCGCCACGCCTCTTCCGGCCTCGCGCAACGTCTACCGCAAGCCCCGCCCCTTCCGCACAGAGCCCCGCCCCTTCCTCCCTGTGCTGCCAGGGGCAGAGCCCCCTCAGGGCAGCCCCTCCCCCCACCCAGGGGCCCTGAGGTGGGGCCTTTCGGGGTCCCCGAGGCTCCCCCCGGAGACCTCCCGGCCCCTCCCCCAGCCCCCAGCCCCCGAGGACGAGACGGTGGAGCCCCCGGGCCGGCCACGCAGCGGGAAGATGGCGTCAGCCCGGCCAGGCCCCCAGGTGGTGACTGACACGTCCAGGCCCCCGGGCCCGCCCCCGGGTGCATCCAGGCCGTGACGATGGCGACACAGCCCGGCCAGGCCGCCAACGAAACGCATCCAGGCTGCTGGGCCAGCAGCTCGGCCCGGCCAGGCCCCCAGGGTGGTGACTGACACGTCCAGGCCGCCGGGCCCGCCCGTGGATGCAGCCAGGGTGACACGGCCCGTCCACGCCGCCAGGACTGGGACTCGGCCCACCCGGGGTTTGAAGAGGGCGACACCGCGCGTCCAGGCCACCAGGCCGGTGACTTGGTGCATCCGGGGTGTGAAGATGGTGGCACGACACGTCCAGGCCAGCAGGACTGGGACTCGGTGCATCCAGGCCACCAGGATGGTGACACGGCACCTGGTGGGAACGGAGGCTCCCGCTCATCCCCCCTGCTCCCGCTTGTGTTTGCTGAAATGCGAACTGTCCATTCTCCCTCCCCCTTCCTGCCCTGCTCTCTCACTGTCCCCCGCTGAGCTAATCCCCCCTTCCTTCGCTTGGGCCAGGCCCACAGAGGCCAGGTGGAGATCTGGCCCCTTGGCATTTGCAAGCATGGAAACTGTTCCCTTCTTGATCACTAAGGGTGATCATCTTCAACCCTGAAGCATGAGGATTTATAACCTTCCAATAAGCCATATTCAGTAGGAAATGCCAAATATGCATCAGAGGTGAAAGCCATCACATCATCATCCTCACCCCAGGGAAATAGACAGGTCATTTATTGCCTTCTGCCTGGACACAGAACCTGCAAACACCATGTTTCAAAAGATGCTTTATTTGACCATAATAAAATCAGCTAGAGGAACAAGCACAGTTGGCTTCAGACACAAGGCCAATTATGTCCCCAGTGTCTATTGATCAGAAGAGATCTTCATTGAGAGAGCAGGGGGTGAAAGTGGGGCTTGCTTCTTTTAATTTCTAATGTCACAGTTCTCTCTCCTCCTGGCTCTGGAAAGAAAAAGGAAAGACAGACCTTTAGCACCACCTCATTGGCTAAGCAGGGGTACAGCAGAAAAGGATTGGAGTGGGTCCCAAATTGAGCACGAGTCGACAATGTGTGAGTTTGTGGAAAAGGCAACTATAATTCTGGGCTGTATTAACAGGACTGTCGGATGTAAGACACAGGAGGTAACTGTCCTGTTCTAGCTGTCATTGGTGAGGTCTCAGCTGTGTCCAGTTTTGGGTACTGCATTTTAAAGGCAGATGTGGACAAATTGGAGAGAGTCCGTAGAAGAGCAACCAAAGTGACCAAAGATTTAGAAAACCCACCCTAGGAGGGGAGGTTGAAAGGACTGGACATGTTGAGTCTTGAGAGGAGAAGGCTGACGGAGGACCTGATAACAGTCAGTGGTGGTTAGAAAGCAGATGGAGCTCAATTGTTCTCCATGGCCAGCGAGGGAAGGACAAGATAGAATTGGTTGAGTTTGCAGCTGGGAAGATTTAGGTTAGATACCAGGAAAAACATTCTAGCTCAAAGACTACTTCAGCACTGGAACAGGTTACCTAGGGGAGGCTGCAGCTTCCCCGTCATTGGAGGCTTTTAAGAACCGGCTAGACAAAACATCCATCAGGGATGGTCTAGGTATATTTGGTCCTGCCTCAGTATGGGTGGGGGACAGACTAGATGACTTCCTGAGCTCCCTGCAGCATTGATTCTGATTGCAGAGTTGGATGTCCATGCGGATTGATGAGAGTGGTAGAATGGAGGGATGGGTGGGTGGGTAAGGGAATGGATGCAGAGTCATCAAGATCGGATCCCCTCCTGCCAGGCGCCGCCCAGACACCAAGTTGCTGAAATCGGGGCTCCCTTGCAGCATGCACTGCAGAGAGACAATGCCCAGAAGTGTTCCCAGTGTAACTAGACAAAAACGAACATCATCCCCCTGGCCCAGACGGGGATCCTATAAACAGAGGCAACCCTCCCGCCCTGCTCCTACCTGTCTCATGCAGGGCAGTAGCTCCACTGATGGTCCCGGTCATAGTTGTCAGTGGTGGAACACCAGAGCTTCCCCTTGGATTCATTCAGGTTGGTGCAGGTGTAGAATTTGAAATTCTTGTAGATGAAGGGGAAGACACAAGGCTTGCCATGGGAGGGGCGGTCATAGTCTGCAGGTCAAACACACCGACACCGAGTGAATACCATGGCCAGAATCAAGGGCAGCGAACAGCAAACATAAGCAGCATCAGACCACGAATAAAATACTTGATTAGACAGCTCCCAAGGCAGCTTAGGGCTAGGGGAGAGAAAGTTGCCTTCTGGGTAGGGGCACCGGCTGAGCAATGAGAGATTTGTGTGCTATATCTGGCTCTGCTGGGTGACCTTTCACGAGGCATGGCCCAGCTCCATGCCTCAGTTTCCTCACTTGTGCAAGTGTTACCCAAATAACAAATATCACAGGATCTTTTTAGGGGATAAGGCAACAAGCTGCATTTATTGTGAATATGGAAACTTGGTAACTAGTATCACAGAAAAATAGTATCAAAGAAAAGAAAAGTATCCACACTGCAACACGATCAATACTGTGCTTTAACTAAATAGTATCAATCAATGCAACCACTATGGGAATAGTATTAACATTATATCAATATCCCAATGACAGAGATTCTTGACACATGTTTCAATTCTAACTTTCATTCACAGTCATACACACTGACAGGCACACACAGACAGGGAGACAGACAGACATACACAGGGGTCCCACAGATGTTATAGTTACCAGCCTCCAGGTGCTCGTGGTAGTCACTGGCCAGGTGACTGTAGCACGAGGGTGAGGAGCAGGGTTCTGCCGATGCGCACCGGTACTCCTGGCTGGTGTGATGTTGTAGACCCGAACCTCCAGCTTTCATCCTTCTGTCCCATTTTATAGGGAGAGGGCCCCATGTATCTCTATGGGTTTTGCACTGTCATGCTGCAACTGCATCTTTGGTGTGATCCTCAATCACCCACATTGTTGCAAGCATGATCGGATTTTGTCCTTTGAAATGGGCTGGCTCTGAAAGTATCAGGGTGGACTCCTCTTCAGCCAGTTGCTATTATCTTCACTCCTTTCTTCTTCTTTCAAATGTTTTTAGGTGAGGCTGGTGTTTTCTTGTCTGGTTTGATGCCCCTCACTCAGACCAATTGTTCAATCACTCCACTCAGCTCAATTGCTCAGTCATTCACACTTATATCACTCAGTGCCAACTCCTAGCTGAAGAATGCACATTCACTTTGACAATATCTTTTACAATTAGATACAAACATTGCAATGCACAGTGTGGCTTAAGATAGGATTTTTACAAATATATATGTATTAGAAGCAGGTAAGATTAACAAATAAACTGGCCAGTGGACATAGTACAGACATTCACAAACAATCTCAAAATTATACCAAGTACAGACAGATTTGAAAAGGGTAATGTATTAGGTTGGGGTGCCTTTTGGTGGGGGGGGAGCAAGGTTCTGTTCATGGCCTACACAAGGTGGAGCAAAGGAGCCAGAGATGCCAGGGGGACAGGCAAAAAATGTCTGTGCTGCTGGGGGCTGTGTGGGCAAAAGCTGTTAGATGGCTTGAGGGTCCAACGGGATGACCCTCCCAGACACAGTCACCAAGATCGGGGCCCTCTCATTCTGAGTGCTGCCCAGACAGTCACCAACATCGGAGTTGTGCTGGGTGCTGCCCAGACAGACAGATCTATAGTCCCTGCCTCAAAGTGCTTCCAATCTAAACAGCCATAAGAAGGGGCCCTGTCACCCTTGAATAGGCGGGATCTGAGACCCAGGGCAACTTGGGGAATGGTTTTGAGACCTGCTACCCATGAACTTCAGCTTGCTCAGCATTTCCAAAGGGCGGAGGCAGGGAATCGAAAAAACCAACCCACCAGCTCCTAACGGACTCACCCAAGCAGTCAGTGACAGAACCAGGAATTGAACCCTGACCTGGGGGAGCCAAACTCCTTACCCGCGAGCCTCAACTTTCTCCATCCCCTGCCGTACCTGGCATGGAACAGTAAGTCCACTTCTTGTCCGTGTCATAATTCCTGGTGGTGCTGCACCACAGTTTTTCTGAGCTCAACCCATCACTGATGCAGGTGTGGCGGATTTGGTTTTTGTAGATATAGGGGAACACACAGCTCTTTCCAGCCGCGTTCCCACCCAGGACTAGGGAGGCAAAGGGAGAAGGTTATAGACATGGCCAACACATCCACCTGCCTACAGACTAAAGGTTCCCACATCCCAGTATGACCTGACCATCCACCATGGATACCCAAGAAATCTCAGATAGGCTTATAGATCCCAAGGCCAGAAAGGACTACTGAGATCATCTAGCCTGACCTCCTGTGTAACACAGGCCAGAGAACTTCCTCCGATTATCTGTTTTGAACCCAGTAACTTGGATTGCATAGAAGATTAGGGTTGGAAGGGACCTCAGGAGGTCATCTAGTCCAACACCCTGCTCAAAGCAGGGCCAACCCCAACTAAATCATTCCAGCCAGGGCTTTGTCAAGCCAGCCCTTAAAAACCTCTAAGGATGGAGATTCCACCATCTCCCTAGGTAACCCATCCCAGTGCTTCACCACCCTTCTAGTGAAAAAGATTTTCCTAATATCCAACCTAGACGTCCCCCACTGCAACTTGAGACCGTTGCTCCTTGTTCTGTCGTCTGCTGTCACTGAGAACAGCCTCGCTCTATCCTTCCCCCTTCAGGTAGTTAAAGGCTGCTATCAAATTCCCCCTTCATTCTTCTCTTCTGCAGACTTAACAAGCCTAGTTCCCTCAGCCTTTTCTCATAAGTCATGTGCTTCAGCCCCCTCATCATTTCTGTTGCCTTCCACTGAACTCTTTCCAATTTGTCCACATCCTTTCTGTAGTGGGGGGCCCAAAACTTGACACACTACTCCAAATGAGGCCTCACCAGTGCTGAATAGAGGGGAATAATCACTTCCCGTGATCTGCTGGCAATGCTTCTACTAATGCAGCCCAATATGCCATTAGCCTTCTTGGCAATAAGGGCACACTGTTGACTCATATCCAGCTTCTTGTCCACTGTGACCCCCAGGTCCTTTTCTGCAGAACTACTTCCTAGCCAGTCGGTCCCCAGTGTCACTAAAGTATCTTCTAGAATGGTGTCCGGCCTGGATTTGAAGACATCCTCATGACTAAAGCATTGTCCAGGAAGGCCAACGCTGGGCTGGGGCAGGAACCTGGTTTCCCAAATTCCACAGAGGTTGGTCCCTCCATCACTTCTAGATTTGATTCTGCACGGATTCCATAGCTGTTCCTAGACCCTGGCCTTGACCTTTCCTGAAGAAATCCCTTAGAAGCTCATTGAGCTGCTGGGAGTGGCAGATCGCAAGCCAAGATCCCATCCATCAATCAGACTCCCCTTGCTCAACTCCATTGGTATCAAAATGCCCAAAGTCTTCACTGGCTCTGGGTACAGAGAGATGATGGGACCATAAAGGAGATCAGGAGGCCCCTGCACAACTTGGTAAACAGAGCTGGATGAAACTTTTCAGATGAAATGTGTTTTGGTGAAAACTACAGATTCGGTGAAACCAAAAGGCTTTGTGAATTCATGTCAGTTTTGTCAGATTGTTTGTGTCGAAAAAAACACACACAAAAACAAAACAAAAAAACCCACCAAAAAAAAAAAAAAAGGAATTCTGCCATTCAAAACAACTTCTGCTTTCAAAATTTCCTTCTATTTTAGTATAACCAAAATTTAGAAAGCTTTTTAAAAAGTGCTCAAAATTGAAATGAAAATGTTCCGTTCAACCCCAAAGGATTCATTTTCAATTCAAAGAAAAAAATTTTAAAATTTCATTTTCGGGATCTACCCCAAACAATTTTGTTTCTTGATGTTTTAATTCACCAAAAGTTTGGAATAAAGTTTCCGTTCCAAGATCCACCCAAAGTGGCTTTTTCCCCTTGCTCTTTCGAATCCTGTAAAATTTTGGAAAAAAGTTTGTTTCCAGGATCCTCCTAAAACACAGCGTTCCCTGATTTTATGATTAAGTGAAAACTGAAATATTTCGTTTCCTGGACAACCCGAGACAAAATATTCTTTTAATTTTTTGACTCACTGAACATTTGAAAAAAAAAATATTTTAGGAATCCACTTGAAACCAGTTCACTGACTTTTCAATGCAATGAAATTTAAAAACACCCAAACTTTTCATGATCCACCTGAAATGATTTTCCCATTTTCTGATTCACTGACAAATTCAAAAAAAATGTTCACAGCAACCCCCCCACTCGATTTTTCTGAATTGCCACCAAACCACAACTTAACAATTCGCCCAGCTGTACGGGTAAAGCCAGAATCAGATCTGCCTAAGAGAAAACATACGAAGAAGAAGGGATACATTACTAATGTCAGGACAGTAACTCCACTGCTTTTGCTCATCGTAGCTGTAGGTTGTGGCACACCAGAAATTTCCCAGGTCGTCTCCAGCGTTGCTGCAGCTGTAAAACAGCTGCTTATTGTAGATGAAAGGGAATGTGCAGCGCTGGCCGTTGCTGTTCCCCCCGTAGGCTGCAAAGGCGATGAAGAAAGCAGAGTGAAAAGCAGGAAAGCCAAAGAGAGTGGCCATCGAGGCTGTTTTCTTAGCAAAAAGGAAAAGCCGGGGTGTGGGCATCTCGTCTCACTGGTATGGCCAAAGCCAAAAGGTAATTTTTTTTACAGTAGTGAATGGCTTTGTGCATGGCCCAAGGGGCCTATCTAGCCTGGCATCCTGTCTCGGACAGCTGCATCATAAGGAGGTGTCAGCCATCTGGCTGCACCGGGGAAGCCGTTTGTAGCATGCAGGCCCTCGACTGAGTTCCATTTGGCTTGCAACCTCGTACCAGCGCCACATACCAGCACATCCTCCACAAACTATTTACCTCTGTGCCGACACAGAGTGTTCTGGTCACAGCCGGGACTCACCCTCGCTCAAGCAGAAGCGCCAGCGATGGTCTTTGTCCCAGCTGGGAGTGGTAGCACACCAGGGCCTTCCCATCTTTTCATCAATTGCCGTACAGCTGTCATAGGTCTTTCCCTTATAGATGAAAGGAAAGACACAAGGGAAGCTGTCCGGATTCTCTCCCGCTGTTGATGGAGAAAGAGGCAAGGGAGCAAAGGGTTAAAAAACAAGCAGAAGGCAGGGCACAGGGCTGGTGATGTGCTGAGAGAGCTGCCTCAAATGTAGAGCTGGGTGCGAATTTTTTAACCTTTTTTTAGTGGAAAAAATGCCGATTTGCAGAAACTGAAAGCGTTTGAACATTTTGACAAATTTTGCTGGATTTGACGCGTTTTCCGACTTAAGAAATGTTGGGGGGGGGGGAAGCGCGGAAACGTTTAGCCATATTTGAAAGGAAAAAGAATAAATCTGGGTTTCCACTGGGGAATGCCTTTTTGTTTTGAAGCTGCAGCTAATTAGAGTTTAAAAAAAAGTTAAGAAAATAAAGGGTGGAAATGGAAACAGAATATTTCAAAAGGATCAAAACGAAATGTTTCAATGGAATCGAACTGAAAGAGCCTTTTTTTTTTTTCCGTTCATGGATATTTTAGAAGTTTCATTCCCCCTTCCCCCCCCCACAAGGTGGGGAAAACACGTTGAACTCCCAAAAACATTTCTAGGATAAGAAAAGGAAACGTGTCGATCGGCTGCAAGACCTATATAAAAATGAATGCTTCTTGGCCACTAGTTTCATTTGACCATTCAGATACCACAGGGTTGGAGATGCTATAAAAACCAGAGTGGAACACAGAACCGCCGAGATGAAGGCCTGTCACACCAAGTGCTGTCCAGACACACAGCAAAAACCAGGAATAGAACCCAGGTGTCCTGACTCCATCTCCTGTGCTCTCTCCACTGGGCCATGCTACCTCTCCCCCCCATATTCTGTGTATAGTCCAGCTGCAAAATGCATCCATCCCTTCAGTCTCTACCAGCCCCACGTACCTGCCGTGCCACAGTACCTCCATTTACGGTTCACTTCGTAGTTGCTTGTGGTAGCACACCAGGGCCGGTTTGCATCGTCCTTGGTGCAAGCGGAGTACTTCTTCCCTTTGTAGGTGAACGGGAACATGCAGGGCTCCTCTGAATTCCCGCCCAGCACTGGGGAGAGAGATGGGACAATGGGAGACTGAAAGCATGTTGGGTACCGTGGCTCACGGAGGACACACGCAAACCACAACTGCCCAAAGTGGAGCCCGTTGCCAGGTAAATAAAACCCATCCCTTTGCCTCCCCTCAGCCCCCCAGTTGCTGGCCACTGTCCCCCAACCACCTGAGGATAGTGCAGGAAATGGGGTTCAGGAAAGGGGAGCCCAAGTGTGGGCTAGCAGGGAGCTGTGGGTTGAGATTGAAGGGCATCTGCAGAGCTGGGGCTGTGGGTCGGGGAGCTCTGGCAGAGCTCAGTGCGTGGGAGGACGCTGGACAAGTCTGTGTCCCGTGGTCGGGAAGCCCCCGGAGGCACCATACTTGTGTCAGGGCAGTAGATCCAGTGCTTGTCCGCGTCGTAGTTCGCCGTGGTGGCGCACCAGGGCTGGGTCCCGTGGCTCAGCTCCAAGGTGCAGGTGTGGAAGGTACGGCCGTGGAACACGAAGGGGAAGAAGCAGGGCTGGCCGCCCGCGTTCCCACCGTAGACTGGGGAGGAGACAGAGACGGGCTGTTGGGGGGTGGGACTCCCTGGGGGGCATCGCAGACAAGCTTAGACCCCTCACTCCACCCTGGGTAAGGCCCAGCACGGCTCCCAGAGACAGGGAGCCTGCTGTTACCCTGCAAGGGTCTGACCCACAGACAGACAGACCGGGTGTATGGGGCTGGACAGACGGGGGGG
>ML675667.1:557728-608002 GCA_007922155.1 Mesoclemmys tuberculata | reverse complement strand
GTATATGGGGCTGGACAGACGGGGGGGCGTATATGGGGCTGGACAAAGATGCAGGGGCTGCATGGGGCTAGGCAGACAGACGGGGTGTAAGGGGCTAGACAAACAGACCAGGTGGCTCTGCTCTGCCCTGGGGGCATTGCCGGTGTAGGGCAGACGGCAGCCGAGCGCCTGGACCTGGGTCCAACCTGCAGGCCCCAGGCATGTGGGATCACAAGCGGGGAACGCGACACTCATCCGTGCTGCCCAGCACTGCTCCGTCCTCATCCGCCCCCGACCCCCTCCCATCCCCCAACTGCCCCCCGTCCCCACCCTATCTCCCAGCTGTCCCTGCCCCGTCCCATCCCCCACCCCGTTCCCCTGCTGCCCCCTGTGCCGGTTGCCCATCCCCGTCCCGCCCCAGGGCGCTCACCCTCCGTGGTGCAGAACTTGTAGGCCCTGTCCCGGTCGTAGTTGGAAGTGGTGGCGCACCAGGGCTTGTCGCTCGCCACCGTTGTGCAAGCCGTATAGACCTTGCCCTTGTAGATGAAGGGGAACACGCAAGGGGCAGGGTCTGTACCTGGCCATGAACAAGGGGCAGAGATCAGCAAAAGTGGCAACAGTCACCTGGGGGCCCCTCAAAACCTAGCAGATAGAGCACTGGGCTGGGAGCCAGGACTCCTGGGTTCTCTCCCTCGCTGGGGGGGAAGGGGGTATCTAGTGGTGATAGTGGGAGGGCTGGGAGCCAGGACTCCTGGTTCTAGCCCCAGCTCAGGGGGGGGGAGTGGGGTTTAGTGGTTGGAGGGGGAGGGCTGAGAGCCAGGATTCCTGGGTTCTCTCCCTATCTGAGGGAGGGGAGTGGGGTCTAGTGGTTAGAGGAAGGGGGCTGGGAGCCAGGACTCCTGCTTTCCATCTCTGATCTCCTGCCGGGGCTGACATGTCGCACACTTCAGAAAACACACCGCACAAGAGCACTGCGCCACCGCCCCGTGCACGTTAATCCACTCCACACAGAGCGCGTTACACAAACAACAAAACAGGACTCTGAGCCCCCCAGGCACCTGACCTCTGTGCGCTGCAACGGTCAGTGACACTTCCCCACACACAGACTGCGCCTCAGCGCACTCCTCCCTGACGCACCGCTGCAGAGCCACGGACGCCTGCACTACGCAGCACCGCCCGCTGCTCCACAACATGCACTGCACGGCACGACACCACGTTGCTCCACCACACACACCAACACCCGGCCGCAGAGCCACAGATCCTACTGCGCCACCCGGCACACCGCTCCATCCACAGCATGCACTTTACTACCCGACGCAACGTGCACTCTGCCACGCCACACAGCGCTCCACAACACAACACGCTGCTCCAGAGCACGCACTCTCCTACACACCAACACCCGGCCGCAGGGCCGCAGATCCTACTACACCACCCGGCACACCGCTCCATCCACAACATGCACTTTACTACCCGACGCAACGTGCACTCTGCCACGCCACACAGCGCTCCACAACCTGCATTCAACTACACAACACGCTGCTCCAGAACACGCACTCTCCTCACACCAACACCCAGCCGCAGAGCCACACACCCCCCGAGCCCTTATCTCCCTTACCTTGGATGCCCTCGCAGAGCAGCACCAGGGCCAGGACCCCGCCCAGGAAGCATGTGGCTATGGGTGAAGCCATCCTCTTCTCCTCACTGCTCTAGCCGCAGACTAGAGCCCCAACCCCATATATACAGCCTCCCTTGGGAGCTCCACCCCTTGGCCACCCCATGGGATTGGCCCTGCTCACCAGCAGGCTTATCACATCACCACCCTGCCACTCCCTTGGGAAACCATCAGCAATCTGCTTTCTGAAACGAACTCTCTTGTGTGCCAGCACCCCTCCACCTAGCCAGCTGGGGGAGCACCCTAGACCCCTCGCTCCTTGGCCATGACTGTCTCATTGTCCCCCTGCCACAGGCCACGAAGCCACCCTCAAAGCCCAGGGGCCCACATCCACAAAGATATTTGAAATCAGTGGAAATTAGGTGCTTAAATACCCACGTGGCTGTAGAGCAGCATGAGAGTCAATCCCTCCTGGGTATGGGGCCAGGAATTTTTGCCACAAATTTCCAGCGGGTCAAATCTCATTTGACCTTGCAGGGTTAGAAAATGTTTGAGCTTTCAACTTTCTGGGACTGGAATCTTTTCAAGATTTCAGTTTTTCAGGAGGGAAGTTTTTCTGAGATGTCAACTTTGCATGATGAGAGATTTTGACTTTTCAGGATGGGAAATTTTGTCAAAAACTTGACTATTTTCCCAGCAAGGGAAATCCATTGCCTTCCCACCTCTACTCCTGTGCCACATCTACATAACAACCATCAACCCTTGGTCCTCAGCAATTTAACACTGAGCCATGGCCCCCTTCCCAGTGAGCTACAGGCGCAAGCATCGTTAGCTTTCAGCAGTAGTAGGTTGTCATCCAGCCCGAGAGGGGGAAATGCCATACACTGTCCATGAGCCTGCATGAAAGGGACAGCTCTCTAAAAAGTTAACTGATGCTGATCTGGCAAGCAACAGATTCTCAGGAGCGACTCCTTCCAGGCTCACGTCCCTTTCATTGGCTCCTCACCAGAATTTGGGTGCTGGGTGCAGTTGGTACCATTCCATGGCAAACACGGCAATTCTCAGGAATGACAGCACTTCAAAGGATAGTTTACGAGCTCAGGATTTCCCAGACCTGCTAATTCCTGAGAAAGTTTACTTTCCATCAACCACCCCGTGCGGAGACAAGAGAGAAAACAAACAAGTTCCAGAGAACGGCTGGCTGGCAGCTGGCATTTAAGAGGAAAACGCCCCTGACCGGACAATGAACTCATCACAGTGCAGGGGTCCTGCCCCACCGGCTGGGAAAAGCAGTGGAAGTGGGCTGTGGGTCAGGATCGAGGGTGGGAGGGAGCTGCCCAGACAGAGTGGCCGAGATCGGGGCCCTGTCACGCCGCCCAGACACAAAGTCACTGAAATTGGGGTCCCATCAGGCCAGGCGCTGCCCAGACACAGAACGAGAGACAGCCTCTGGCCCCAAAATTTCACAATCTTAATAGGCAACACAGAGGGTGAAAGGAAAAACTATCCCATCCCCTGCCACAGCTGATGAGCAGGGGCATGGGGACATGAAAGGACTTGCCTGCGTTACCCTGAAAATCTGGCATTGCTGGGAGCTGAGCCTTGAATTTCATCGCAAACCAAGAAGCCGATTCTTCCTGTGGGGAAACTGAGGCACAGAGCGGCCTCGACCCGCAAAGGCACCCCTCTGCAAGGTAAGTTGCTCAAGGTCCCCACAGTGACTTGATAGCAAAGTAGAACCAGTGCTCCTAAACACCACCCCCCTTTGGGGACACTGATGGGAAACGTGTCTTCCCCTCCCCAGCTCCACCTGGAGAAGCTGGCAGAGAACCCAGCCAGGCCCATACGGGGGGACGGGGTGGCAGAGTGGGAATTTGCTGTGATTATTTTGTACGAATAGCGTGTTTGCCTCAGTTTCCCCTGTATGCCGCTTTGTTAACTAAGTGACGAGAAAAGGTTGGTGACTCTGCAGAGACCCAGGTGTATCAGACGCCAGGCTGGCTGGGACCCCAGAGAGCCCGAGAAGATAAGGGTCACTCCAATTGCCTGGACATTTGGTACCTAGCAACTAAGGACCATTTAGTGCTTGATCCTTTAAAAGATGGATACTGAGGGGATTAATGGCCAATTGATCTGACTACAATAAGGTTCTTCCCCCAGAATCAGGACGCACAGAATTCACATTCAGGAGTTCAAACATCTTGTGTGGCGTCTCGGGGTGGCTAACCAGGGCCAGTCACGTTGAAGCAAAGCAAAACCTTAGCGCCCTTTAGTAAAATAATAGAGCCAGCTAGAAAAGACCCAAGCCATGTGACAAGATAAAGATAACCCAGAGTCTAGATCATAGGCATTAGCTTTTTGAATCGCAGACTCACTCACCCTCTTAGCAAAGGATCTGGCCAGTCTCTGGGTATTCTGTGTCCGATGGTCCCCAGCGAGAAGGGTTGAGCAGAAAGAAACAGACAGCAATAGAAGACGTCCGGGACAAGAAGAGCCCCGGGCCGCATGGTGATTGCCTTGTTATAGGGCGTCAGCATCAGCCACTCATGCTGTCCTCCAGGTCCATATTCAGCCTTCCCACCAATAGGACACCGAGGTGTTCTTCTTCGCTAGGCTAACAATAATAGGAATCGATATCGTTTCAGCCCACAATCACACCGTGACCCCCTCGCTTAAGCAGATTTGCGGCTTTTCCTTCCACGTTCCTTGCGGTCGCACTGACTGGGGCACTCGAACGCCTACCACTAAGGCCGCATCTTAGCTCCCCCAATCTAAAGGTCACCGCCAAGCCGTGCCCAGGGTTATGGCCTATTTGACCACATTTACACTAATTTATGTTCCAGCGAATAGCTTCCAGGCTGCCTGTAGATCTCGTGCCTTGCAGCTCCGTACAAGGCAAGCCGGTGACTGCCATGGGGTGAATCTCGTCAGGTGAACCTGCCCTCTGGGGTACACGTGGATGGCCCATCCCACCGCAGGAAGCCAGACGGGTTTCCCTGGGAAGATCAAAGGACTAAGGAAGGGCCAGGTGGGAGGTTAAGTGGAAGAGGGGGACCCGTCCTGACCTGGGACAAAAGAGGAGATAAGACTGCAACTTTCTAGTCTCTGCGCTAACCAAGGATGTTCTGCGCTGAGGTCCAGCCCTCTAAGAAACTCGACTGTCCATCTCCTGCTGGCTGCCCACTCTCTGCTCCCCCCAGGGCTGGAGGCTGCCGGCTCCGCGGCTCTTGTGCCATCACCACGGCCGCACCGGCCGTTTATTTCTCAAGCCGGGGTTGCACCAGCGGGGGAAACGCGGCTGCGACCGTTGGCAGCTCAGTGCATGTGGGGGGGCTATGAAACCCCTTCCCCAGGGCAAACCTCCTGCAGGGCCCAGGCACAAGCCATCAAGCGGCCTGCCCTGCCCCATTGTCTCTGGGTCATCACTTGGGGGCAGAAGGGGTGCACAGACCACCCGTCTCCCCAGGTGTATTAGACACTCAATGGGTCTCTCCCAAACTCTGATGGCTACGTGACCCCAACCTGCCCCCCTTCTGCACATTCAGCCCCCTCACAATGGGGCTGTCAAGCATTGGGGTGGTGTCAGCGGCAACTAAGTGTGGCGGGGCACCTGGGAACCCGGCCCCAGCTTTGATCCAGGCTGACCCTTCTTGTGCTTTTACCCCTCCCAGCACCTACAACCCGTCTACCCCGCATTAGGACAATATTGTGCCTGCGTGAGGCTCGCCCCCTGCGTGCCGAAGTCCCTGGGCCAGCCGGGCACTGGCAAGAAGCAGCTTGATCGTAGCATAGGCCATCCTGGTGAACATCCTCTGCCGGATGTCCATAGGGTACATGCGGCACACAGGCCTGGTCAACACTACAAACCTCCCTAATTTTATCCCACCGTTTGACCAAGGTTAAATTATTTTCTTGGCTTTTATCTCGGTTTGTGAAATAAAAGCCAAGGTCTTGAAAATGAAAGACTCTGTTTATTCAAAGCATGGGGCTTTGGGGTGGGGAGAGGAGGGCCAGTGAAACTGGAGCAACAATATGTCCTAGCCTGGCTGTTCTAAATTCACTGTCAACCTATCTGCCTCCGTGGCCCACCTCTGCAGGAACTTCTCTCCCTTTGCTTCACAGATATTATGGCGCGCACAGCACGCAGAGATCGCTATGGGGACGTTGCTTTCACTGAGGTGTAACCTAATGAGCTAACTGGGCCAAGGGCCTGTGAAACGTCCAAAGACACATTCCACCACCATTGAGAGCTAGCTCAGCCTGCTGTTGAAACACTCCTTACTGCTGTCCAGGTGCCGGTGTACGGCTTCATGAGCCATGGGAGCAAAAGGTAGGCTGGGTCTCCCAGGATCACAACTGCATTTCGACATCATTGACGGTTATTTTGTGATCTGGAGGAAAAAAAGCCCCTCATTGCAGCTTTTTTAACAGACCCGCATTCCTAAAGATGCACCTTTCCTGACCATCCCATCTTGATGTCAATGCCACGCCCCCTGTGATCCACCAGTGCTTGTAACACCATTGAAAAGTATCCCTTTCGGTGTGTGTGCTCTTTGGCAAGCTGGTTTAGTGCCAAGGAGAGAGATGCGTGCCATCTATCACCCCACCACAGTTAGGGAACCTCATCCTGTTAATTTTGGACACTTGATGGTTAGTGTGGATGCCAGTGAGACACAGTACACCCGATTTGCAGATTACTAAGGTTTAATGTGCAAGGTTTCTTATAAATAGACTAGTTAGATACAAAGCCTAAAAGTAACTATATATATTCTACTTACTAAGCCTGGAGAGCTAAGCAGTTATTTAGAAGGCTGTATCCAGGAATGGCTTTTTTTAGGAGGCCTGCCAGGGAGTTAGTGGATTTTTTGGTTTAACCGGCAGCACCTTTTCAGAGTTAGGTGTTGATGAAACGCCCTCCCTTTGTTTGAATGGTGACTTTTTATCCCTTTTTATAAACAACCTTTACCCAATTATTTATTTTTTTATTATTATATATACTAATTATTTACACTTGCTTTTTACCCTTAACTACGTTTTATTTTTACCATGATAATTGGGGTCGTTAAAACAACATTTGGTGATAAGGGGGCGGAGTAAAAGTGTGCCCTTCGGCAATAAAACTGTGTATCCCCAGACGTTTAAGGATAGCTTGTTTTTGTTGCCGCTATTTAAGTGCAGCTGCAAGCGTACAGTGTTTGTATTTTGTCTTATGTGCCGAGGTATGCAGAAACTGCGACATTTATAAGGTTCTTTGGTTTTTGCCAACTGGAAGATGTCATGCTACAGGGGTCAGAAGAGCCAAGCGAGCAACTGAAGCTATGTTAGGCCTGTAGGACAGTGGTTAAGCAACTTAACTTGTCCTGGGCCTCCAACGTTCCCCTTTTTGGTGGCTGTTAGAATTTAATAGGCCACCACGATGAGTTTTTGATACACACCTTTCACTCTGGTTTAAGGCACCGCAGCCGGGGTTTGAACCATTAGTGGTTTTTTGTTGGCAGTGTATATTGCAGAGCGCCACCTGACTTGCATGTGGGGGTCTTTTAGGCCCTTGAGTTGATTTAGGAATTTTTTAGTTTACCGAAAGAATCCCACTGCGGCCATCATAGAAACGGTTTGCAATACACACACGAGCACAATGGGATGCAATGCTAGATTTAAAATTGTAGTGGCAGTGGGGGACCATTTTAATAGAATTTTTTTTTACCAGCTGTGCTTTGTGGCAGCTTTTGCAGCATTTAGGACTCTAATTACTTTAGTTTTATTATGTTTGACTATTAAATTTACAGTTTTTAATTGTTTTTGAATGTGTGTTTCCCACACAGTGCATGTGGTCCCGGAGCTCCGCAAGGGATACCCGCGAGAATAAGAGGAAGGGGACCCCACACTGGGATCACTTCCCTGGGGGCCGCCTTTCGGGGAGCGGCACTCTGCCAAGAGCGAAGAAGTTTTCTCGAAAATCAGTCGATGACTCGCTCACCCGCCTGTCTTGGCGGCTGCTGATCCCACCCAGCTAGGTGAGCGCCAGGCCCACGCAAGCCACACCGGGTTAGGAGCCGTGTTTTATCTATGGCACGAGCGGGAACTCCCACCAGTTGCTTTTGCGCATCGAGGCCTCACCCCGTCCAAGAGAAACTCCCCTCCACATCAAGTGAAGCTCCAGCTATTATGGTTGGCCGTGACAGAGGGGATCCAGGACTCCTTCTGTGGGGCCAAATCCATCATACAGACTGATAATGACCCTTGGACGTACAGCAAGACAACAGGGAATTTCTCCTCTGCCTCCAATTTCACCCTACAGTACCAGCCCGGGTGAACAGACATGGATGAGGGTTCTTGGTCTCATCATCCTCACCCCAAGGACTTATCCCCAGCTGCTTGGATGGATGTGGGGACCCCAGGACCGGGAGCAGCATGCCAGTGGGTATCCGTGGCGGATAAATCCATAGCCAATGGAGAGTGAGCGATGGACTGAGGGGGGAGCGCCACCCGTAGCCAGACCCATAGTCTGCTCCGGTATTACCAGAGGGCAGGACCATCAGCTGCCCAGACTGAAGGACCCTGGGTGGGGCACACCCGGCGAGCTGGCTCATGGCCTTTATGCCTTGCCTCGGGGTCTTTCCCTCTTTCCAAAGTGGCCGAGTCACCCAGCGGTGGCCCTTTCGCTAAGGGAGTGCGATCACCTGTTCGTTCAGGACGGAGGACTTCACCGAGGGCAGACGCGCTACCAGAGGCCTCTCCCAAAGCAGTTGGGGCTGCCGCAGGGGTACCGGCGAGGGGTGCTGGACGCTGCTGCAATCGAGTGGGGCACCTGGGAGGACAACAGCTGGAGAACCAGGGTAAGGTGAGTTTCTGCTGGGCCGGGAGGGGGGTGACGTCGCCCACCCCATTCACACCTGCGCCGCGGCTGTCCGGCCAAAGGCAAGCTCCTCTTGTCAGCATCACCCACTGGGCACCCAGGAGCCTGTCTGTCTGTCTGGACCGTCTGTCGTTAAAGCCTGGCCGCTGGTGTCCTGCGAATCTCTGGGTGGGGACTGACCGTTGTACCTTGCTCCCTCCTTCGAACCTGGATCCCAGTCGGATTCCCAGGGGGTCACAGGGCTGTGAGGGCCCTTTACCCCCAGAGAGAGGGTGAGGGGCTTGGCAGGGAGACCCTTGCCCACTCCCCACACCCTGCCAGAGGCTGGTGGCTGCCACCCCCTTCCCTTCCCCGACACTTGCGCCACCACCGCGGCTGCACTGGCCGTTTATTTCTCAAGCTGGGGTTGCGCCAGCAGGGGAAGTGCGGCCGGGGCCGTTGGTGGTTCGCTGTGGATTGGGTGTGGGGGTCCCGGTGCAGGCCTGGACCCCGGTGACTGAGAAACGCCGGCTGGTTCGGCAAAGACTGGCCAGCATTTCTGCCAATCCCCGCGGGATGCCTTGCCCCCCGGGGTGATGTCTGGCCTGGGCTTGTGGGGAGCCCCGGAGAGAACCGAGGGGTGGGTTGGACCCATGTGGAGCAGTGGAGCTGCGGGAAAAAAGTGGGGGCCCAGGCCTGCCAGAGAGACTCGGGGGAAGGGGCTCACGTGCCCTGTACAGTCGAGACTTACGGACAGAGGAAGCAGAGTCTCCCAACCTTCCCTGGGCCAATGTAGGGGGCCGCAGGGCATACTGAGCAATGCCTGTTCTCCCTGCTCTCTCCCGCATTTCCTGTTCTGTCCTGGACCCTCTGCTCTCCCCCACCCCCCAGAGAGACCCTCTCTGCATCCCTCCAAGTCCCCCTGCATCCCCTCTCTGCCCTGCTTGGCTCCCCTTTCTAAGCCGGATCCTCCTGGGGGGGTCACAGAGCTGGGGCCAGAGGCAGGATGAGGGGCTTGGGAGGGAGGCCCTCGAGGGTCACAGCAGCTGCTGGATTTGGAGGTGCATGGCTCCCTTTGGGGGGACACATCTCCCACAGGTGCCCATCTCAGGGGGACTTGCTGAAGGGAGCTCATGATGAAGCGGGGGCACTGGAGGCCCCAAGGTTTGGTCCAAGGAGGCAGAGAAGCCACATGGCTTCCCTTAAGGACAAAGGGGGGCTGGCCTGCTGGGGAGCTAGTCTGCTGGGGGGCTGCCCAGAGCTCGGGACCTGTGGCCTCATGACATGGGACTGTTGGCATTCGAGCCAGGACATTTTGCTTTTTCCCTAAGAGGATTTTTTTTCCACAAGCAGGTACTGTCCCACCACAGGTGGCCAAATCTCACACCTTAGCACCCTCTTACCCTGCCCAAGGTCCTGCTGGGTTTGGTCCAACCAGTTCTCCTTATCTGGGTGGTTATTTGCTCCATTCCCAGGGTGGGGCCTCACTGGCTGTTACAAACCCTGGACTCTACACAAAGGCATCTCTGTTTTTCCCCTGCACTGTTGTAACAGACTTCTGTAAAGCCTGTAACGTATATGTGCCCCGAGGCCATTTTGCAAGTAATCGCAAACCAGCATAAGGGGTGCTCAAAACAACAGGGGCAGTTGTCATTGGAAAAACAAGCTGTTCCCAAAAGTTTAGCAATCGAGCAAATGAGGCAAGGCCAGGCCTGTTGGCCGTCAAAAAACAACCTCTGTTGCAACAAGATTAGGATGACCCCCAACTCAAATTCAGATAAGGGTTAAGAAAAGCTTCAAAGTAAGTGCTCTTTTGTCAGCAGCAAAAAAAAAACAGCATGTAGCACACGGTCCGAAACCAAGGTCCAGCACACAGCTGGCCAATAAGGAAAATTTAAGACCATGTTTGGCTGTGTTGGGCCACAGGCCCCCGATCGCCTCATCGCCCAAAACACTTAATGATTGGCCAAAAGAGTGGGTGTATGGCTGTGGGAAGAGAATAAAGGTTGTCACCGTCAGGAAGCAGTTGGAGAAGCCTCGCATCTTAAGGAATGCACCAGAATAGCATTACGTGAAAGGTTTGATCGCCCTTTTCGTCTCTCCCCAGCTCACTGCTCTAGCCTAAGTGTAGGGCGTGAGAAACCTGAGTGTGACTGTATATTACACTCAGATGGAAACCCGGGAAGCAAGCTAGGTGGTATAGTATTTGTCATTTTGTTGTTGACCAACCCCACTGCTGCAGTAAGAATAAGTGTGTACGTATAATTGTGTAAGTATAACTCCATAGTATAAGTTACCTCTACAAGTATAATTGTATAGTTGTAATTGTGACCAGTTAAGTTGTTGCATTAGACCAGAATTAATGTTGATTTCTAAATTGTAATTGTTGATGTATAGATTGTCATAAGTAAAACAAATTGCATGCAAAGCAACCCTTGTCACTCCTTTATTGAGGGACCCATATAATCGAACCTGACTGCAAGCTGGTTCTTGTTGTCACCACATGGCGTCACAGACAGGATCCCCAATGGACGTGACAAAGATTGTGAAACAGGGAGATTGTCCCTATAATGGAAATGAAGATAGAAGTGAACAAATTTTTGCTAATGCCATATATCATCATCGACTGGCATTAACTAAAACATTGCCACTGAAGGAAATCCTGATCCACTCAACTCAGGGGTCCGAAATTAAAACCTGGCAGTTAAGTACAACCAGAATGGGCTTGTCATGCTTGTTGAAAAATCATGCAGAACTAGAATGGGAGCCGCCACCCCGGAGTCAAGAGACAAGTAGGGGCCATAAATGTTATCTGACAGAGTCAAACCCCTTTAAAGATATGAAGGACAACAGTGTGGGGTGTTTGGGGCCAGACGCTGACTGCTGGGCAAACCCTGGTCTTGGCTGGCTTCCAGATGACCTTGCAGGTGCTGTTCTGGGAACAGCGAAGCATGGAGTGTTTATAGGAACTGTGAAGTGTATTTCTGGTTACGGCCTCCCCCCGTGCTTCTTAGCTAAGTCCTAGCCGATCAGATTGGGGTGTGTGAGAAAGCTCTCACTGCGGTGAGACTTGTTTACTGCTGTAAGAAATGCATGCGTAATGAGATGATGGAATAAGCTATAAGAGAAGGTGCTTGCAGCACAATAAAAGAAGAACCCTGCTTTCAGCCACCATGGTGTCTTGTGAATAATTGCAACGGGGAAACCCAACACAACAGACCACATGTTAATTTAAAGATAATAGGGGTGAATAGAACAGAAACATTAATTTGGTTCTTATTGGATACAGGGGCACAAATTTCAGTGATATCTGAGGAAGTCCCCCATCTAAAACTAAAGAAAAAATTATAGGAACAAGGGCTACACCAAGCCCAAGAAGTCCAATTAGTAAAATTCAAAGTTAAGAGTCAGTTGAAACCTAATGTAACCATTTGGCCAATGAAGAAAATCCCCACAAAACCTAAGGGATGAGAAACTATCAAGCAACTGCTTTTAAAACTGCAGGAAGAGGGGAATTATCTCCTGTAGCAACTCCTGGTTTTTGTCTCCCGCCTGGGGCATACCAAAACCAGGTCAAGGAAAAAACCCTAAAGAGTGGAGAATGGTAATTGACCATCAAAGAGATAATGAGCAAATAGCAACTGTTCAATGTGTCTCTCAAAGGGTTAAACCTAAGCTAGAACACATTTTGAGGAGTAAAGATTTAAAGTTCATGTGTACCTTGGATTTAAAGAACATGTTTTACCACCAATAATATTTAAAGAACATGTTTTACCACCAATACTAGCACACCACAATTGGCTCAGTAAGCGGAAATAAATCTAACGACAAGGTTGAGAAGCATTGTTTTCTCTTTTAGATCCAAGTCAAAGGAGGACATAAAGAGGATTGAACTAGAACACTATCCTGTGGGCAGCAGTGAACACCGCCCATGAATTAAATTTGTTGGACTGTAGAATTTGTAAACAGGAGGTGCCAGATGCTAACACCAAATCTTTCTCAGCATACACTCTGGCACCTAATCTAACCACACCCCAATGGACCATTAATGCCATCCTCCTTGCCTACTGAACCCAGGGCATAATTGAGCGAATTCAAGTGAACCAACTCTTAAATAGTGCCCAATACAGGGGCCTGGGAAGAACAATAGTTGGAGGAATTTTATCTATTTTAATTTTTATGTGTGTTTATATGATTTGTCAATGTGAAATAAGAATTATTACCATGTGTTTAAAACCTTCAAAAAACCAAACCATTTATGATGAAGATTGGGATTAGAGACCAATTGTTGGTCCAAAAATCATTTGTGTGATGATGATAATTAAGTGTAACCATAAATAGTTAATATTATAAATTGTATTTGTTTAACAGTGTTAATTAATATTGTAGCAAGTAAGCTCGCAAATGCCCTCGGGTCAAGGGGCCATGTTGTAACAGAGCCTGTAATGTGCCCCGAGATCATTGTTGAGTAAACTGCATACCAACAGAGAGAATGCTCCGGCAACGAAGACAGTCATTACCCAAACCAAGGTATTCCCGAAAGTTGAGCAATCTGAAACGGAAGCTTGTCGGCAGACCTGTTGACCGTCAAGATAACAGAATCTGCTGAATCAGAGAAGCTGCCCAGCGACAGCAAGTCACTCCAAGGCGTGTCACTTGTCACAGGGGGGCAAATGTCCCCTCACAGGCGTGGGACTTGCTGGTTGGACAGTAGCCAAAACGTCACAATTGGTTTAAGCAAGCAATACGCTGGGGTGGAGAGATATAAGGTTGTCAGGAGAGAGGCAAATTGGACGAGCCACGCATCACAAGGGGTGCACCAGAATCGCACCGCAAAGATGATCAACCATCATTGCCTCTCCCCAGCTCGCTGCTCAAGAAAATATAGGGCATTAGAGCTGGTAACCAGAGTGTGAATGCGATAGAGGTTCCACCTGGAAGAAAACCAGTAACCAGGGTGTGAATGCGATAGAGGTTCCACCTGGAGGAAAACCCGGGAACGTAACATAAAGAGTCTTTATTAAGTAATATCGTCTATGTATTAGCATTTTGTGTTTTGTAGATTAGAAAGTTTGAGTATATCTTTATTTCTTTGTTATTTCTAATCTGGTCAAATATATGTTTTAAGAAGTTTCTTTAGAAAACACTTTTATAGGTTTAATGGTTTTATATCGTAAACTTGCATATATTATTTGCCTTTCAAGATTATTAATTATATTAAATGTTAAAATGTCCTCGGGTCAAGGGGCCATGTAGTAACAGACTTCTGTAAAGCCTGTAACGTATATGTGCCCCGAGGCCATTTTGCAAGTAATCGCAAACCAGCATAAGGGGTGCTCAAAACAACAGGGGCAGTTGTCATTGGAAAAACAAGCTGTTCCCAAAAGTTTAGCAATCGAGCAAATGAGGCGAGGCCAGGCCTGCTGGCCGTCGAAAAACAACCTCTGTTGCAACAAGATTAGGAGGACCCCCAACTCAAATTTAGATAAGGGTTAAGAAATGCTTCAAAGTAAGTGCTCTTTTGTCAGCAGCAAAAAAACCAGCATGTAGCACACGGTCCGAAACCAAGGTCCAGCACACAGCTGGCCAATAAGGAAAATTTAAGACCATGTTTGGCTGTGTTGGGCCACAGGCCCCCGATCGCCTCATCGCCCAAAGCACTTAATGATTGGCCAAAAGCGTGGGTGTATGGCTGTGGGAAGAGAATAAAGGTTGTCACCGTCAGGAAGCAGTTGGAGAAGCCTCGCATCTTAAGGAATGCACCAGAATAGCATTACGTGAAAGGTTTGACCGCATTTTTCGTCTCTCCCCAGCTCACTGCTCTAGCCTAAGTGTGGGGCGTGAGAAACCTGAGTGTGACTGTATATTACACTCAGATGGAAACCCGGGAAGCAAGCTAGGTAGTATGGTATTTGTCATTTGTTGTTGACCAACCCCACTGCTGCAGTAAGAATAATTGTGTACGTATAATTGTGTAAATATAACTCCATAGTATAAGTTACCTCTATAAGTATAATTATATAGTTGTAATTGTGTCCAGTTAAGTTGTTGCATTAGCCCAGAATTAATGTTGATTTCTAAATTGTAATTGTTGATGTATAGATTGTCAAAAGTAAAACAAATTGTATGCAAAGCAACCCTTGTCGCTCCTTTATTGAGGGATCCATATAATCGAACCTGACTGCAAGCTGGTTCTTGTTGTCACCACACGCACAAGATTTCCTCAATTTGATTTCTCCAGCTGACGTTGGACAGCTGTTGTTTTCCAGAGGGGAGCAGTTAATCAATCAGTCCACCCGTTGCAGTAACCACTTTGGGGCTGTAATGTCTGAGTTCTGTGTGAGCTATCAATCAATCAATCAATCAATCAATCAATCAATCAGTCCCTGCCTCTGGAACCTCCTCTTGTCTGTAATTGACAGCTTCCATGTGAATTACCAATCAATCAATCAATCAATCCTCTGCTTCAGTAAGATCCTTGGGCCTGTAATCTATGGGTTCTGTGTGCACTGCCAATCAATCAACCAATCAATCCATTCCCCAGACAACCCCTCTCCCCCATGATCACAACTGCCCACTCCACGCTCTGTGGGGCGAACCCAACTTTAGCCAGGGAATGTCAACTTTCATTTCCTCCCAATCCTCCCCCCGAATGCAGGATGGTGTCACCCAGCGGCTAGAGCCTGGCCCAGGACTCCTGGGTTCTGTCCCCGGAGCGGGCACTCCCACAGTGCTGGCCTGTTCACCCTTAGGGTCCCTGAGCACTTCACAAAGGCGGCTGGGCTAGTGGATGCCCGTTTGACAGATGGGGAAACTGAGGCAGGGAGCAGAGTCCTGCCCAGGTGACCCGGGAGGCTCCCGTAGCCCTGTGGAGGGCGGGCAATGGGCCCCTCATGCTGGCAGAGACGAGGAGATGGAGCAAGCGCCCTGACAAAGAGCGGGCACCCAGGCTTCCTATCTCCGAGCCACGATAGCTGCCATCCAGGGAGTAACGGGGCATAGCAGCCAGAGACCGGCGCTCAGGGCTCCAGGGTTCTTGCCCCTGCTCTGCCCAGCCTGTCTGCTGTCTCTGCCTCAGTTTCCCTCTCTGCACCATGAGGCAGGTGGCCCTGAACCCGCCCCCTGCACTTGGGGGCACTGCAGATGGGGAGAGCTGGGGGGGGTGCTGTCCCAGGTGTGGGTGACACTGGGGGAGGGAGGACAGACTGGGCCCCCCCGGGGGTGACAGAATAAAAGCAGAGACCTGCTCTCCAGGGAAAAGCTGGCTGGATATCGCCCTGTGCGCCCCTCCCCGCCCAGCCCCTCCGCCGACGAGCCGCCCCGAGGCGGCGCAGAGGGGCTGGGGCCAGCCCGGCTCCCCGCGCCGTGTGGACGCTCGCTCGCTGCCTGTCCGCGCCGTGTGGACGCTCTTCTCTGCCCGTCCGCGCCGCAGCCACGGGCTAAGGGGGAGGAGGGGCTGAGCCCCGAGGCAGAGCCCGGGGGCGGGGGGTGGCCTTCGTCCCACCCCCTTCCCCCCCCCGCACTTACACTTTCGTTTTTCACTGCCAGGGCTGGTGAGTGGAGCGATCCTCGGGGATCCCCTCCTCTGACCCCCTCCCGACCCCCGACCCCTGCTGGCCCCCTCTCCTCTCCCCATCTGTCCCCCCCCCGATCTTCCTCCCCGATCCCCGTCTTCCCCATCCGCATCGGAGCTTCCCTCTCCCCCAACCGCCCTCTTCCTCTTCTCCTCTTCCTCCCCTGCCGACCCCACCTTTCCTTTCCCCTCCCCTCCTCATTTGTCCTTCTCCTGGACCCCCCTCTTCCCCTCCTAGCCCTTTCCCCCTCTGGTCTTCCTCCCTTTCTTCTCCTGTCTCCTCTTCCTCCCCCTTCGCCCTCTCCCGCCCTCTCCCCCATCCTCTCTTTCTCTCTTGTCCCCATCTCCCTCTGACCTCCTTCCCCCATCTTCCTCTCCTGTCCCCTTCCCCATCTGACCCCCCTTCCTCCCTTCCCTCTGAGCCCCTCTTCCTCTCCACCCCTCCAGACCCCCATCTGATACCCCCCTTTCTTCTCTGACCCCTGCCCCTCATCTCTCCTGCTGCTGCTTCCCCACCCCACAGCCACTCCTGAGCTCTGGGGGGAGCAGATGGACAGGGGACCAAGAGCCACGGCAGCTGGGCCAAGGGCTTTTCAGCTGCCTCCCGACTTCCCTATGGGGGTAAATCCACTTCTCAGCAGCTGAGTGGCACCAAAAGCCGGGGCGGCTGGAGCCTGGGCATGGATCCAGGGGGCCTAGAGGTTCAAGCCGGGGCGCTCCCTGTACTCAAAACAAGTGGCAATGGGGAACTTGTGGCACAGGACTGGCTGGCAAGGGGCAGCCGCAGAGACACAGCGAGGAGCCCAGATTTGGGGGCCTGATCCCAGTTCTGCCACGGGGTGTCTGGGGCCAGGGGTGGGTTTGGGGGATTGTGTGGTTTCAGGGGCTGAATAACACCATGTAACCCGCGGTTCTTCTCAGCAGTAGCTCTCGAAGCGCTCTGCAAAGGAAATCAGGCTTGTTATCCCCATGGCACAGATGGAGAAACTGAGGCACAGGGCAAGGGGAAAATGACTTGTCCAAAGCCCCCCACCAACAGAGTCGGGCAGAGGACCCAGGTGTCCTGCGTCCCAGTTTGGGTCTCTAGCCCCTATTTGAGTGTCTCTGGGGATTTATTTATCCTCGCATGGCAACAGCTGTGAAGCGAGAAGGGTCCCAGAGCCCTGGCTCCCACCCGAGCCAGAACTCCTACATGGCTATGTTATAGTCCCGCAGCCTAAACCCACCAGCGTGGGTCAGCCACAGGTGTTTTATTGCAGCCAAGGGATTGATTTTTAAACATAGGTAGGTACCCAACGCCACAGAGGGCCACCTAGGGGGACAGCCGTAGGGCCTGGGTGCCCAACTCCCATTGGTTTCTGGGAGGATTAGGCATGGCGAACTGTTTGGTCAAAACGCAACCCATTTTTCTAAATATTTCCCTGTCGACAAAATCCGCATGTCCCAGGCAAAATTTCCCAGCAAAATTTCCAGCCAGGCCGAGCTTGGCATGCATTCAGCACACACGTGGTACACGACCACCAGGATACCCGGCTATCCTGGCTCTGGGAGTGGAGTGGGAGCTAGTGGTTAGAGTAGGGGGGTGGGAGCTAGGACTCCTGGGTTCGTTCCCGGGCTCTGGAAGGGGAGCGAGGCCTAGTGCTTAGATTGGGCTGGGGGTCAGGACTCCTGGGTTCTATCCCGGCTCTGCAGGGTGACCTTGTACAAGTTGCTTCTCCCTTTCTGTGCCTCAGTTTCCTGATCTAGATGATGGCCCTCCTTTGTAAAGTGCTTTGAGATCCCCAGGCGGACAGCAGTCGTTATTCACGTTATCCTCTGAGCAGGCCGCTTTCCTGCTGAGCTCTGGGACGCCGGCCCGTGGTGGAGATGGCAGAGAGCGTGTGCTGCATGCTGGTTGAGTATTTGACTGATCTCGCAGCAAGCGAGTTCAAGCTGTTCAAGTTGCACCTGGAGAACTATCCCTTGGAAGACGGCTACAGGCGCATCCCCCACTCCAAGACGGAGGGAGCCGATGCCATGGACATAGCTAGAGCCATGGTGTATGCTTACGAGGAGTCCCTGGCTCTGCGGATGGCGACAAAGATATTTGATGACATAAACCGGAAGGATCTGTCTCTCCGGGTCCAAAAGGAGATGCCAGAGGGTGGGTAGATGGAAGAGACACCCTTTATTTCCCCCTATGGTCTGACTCGTTCCTTGCTGGGGCTGGTTGATAAATGGGGCTGGGGGGAGGAGGGGGTCAGCTCCATGACGTGCCTCAGTTTCCCCCAATCCAAGCAGGGTGGCCCAGCGGCTAGTGCACAGGAGTGGCAGTCAGCAGTTTGAGGTTCCATTCCCAGCTCTGCCCTGGGGCTGCCAGGTGAGCCCAGATAAATCGCGGCCCCCTCTCTGGGCTTCAGTTTCTCTGTCTGAAAAGTGCTCTGCCTCTGTAGGTGGAAAGTATGAAGGCACAGAGAGGCTGCATCTACACTCCACTGTGCTGCGGATGCTCTGTCTACACGGCAAGAACCACCTCGCCCGCTGCAGTGTAGTTGTGTCCTACATCGGTGGAAGGGTTTTTTTTTTGTGGTCATTGTAGTTAATAATCCTCTTCTGTAAGAGGCGGGAGCAGGTCCATGGAGGAACCTGTCGACCTCGCTGCATCACGCTGGGGGATGAAGTCGGCCTAACTCCAATGCTCGGGGTGTGACATTTTTCACAGCCCAGAAAACGCAGCGAAGTCCATCTCATTTTGAAGCGTTGGCTAGACACTCTCGTCCATCAGCACAGGGGGCTTTGCAGCTACTCTGGGAAGTGTTTGAAGTGTAGACCAGGTGTCCGTGGCTTGTTCCAAGGCAACCATGATGAAGTAGCAGAGTCCCAAAGCTCCCAAGTGCCAGGCCAGTGTCCTAAGAAAAATGCAGCTAGAGACCTTATTCGAGTTTGATTTAAGGCCGTTTACTTGGTATATTTTGACGTGTGGCGCAGCCACTTTGACTATAAAGCTTGAACTTGTGGAAGCTCAATGGATCCTGCCATTAAATAACTATTGTCTGACCCGCCCACCCACTGAAAAAATATTCCTGCAACTCTGAAAATTTAAATCAATCAAAAATAAATGCTTAAAAACCCAGAAATTTGGCACAAGAGTGAAAATGCGGGTTGATCCACCCCGAAAGAAATGCTTAAAACCCATAATTTCCAGCACCTGTGGAAATTTCAGCTGATAAAAAGAGACCGAAAAAAAAGCTTCCAAAATAAACGTCCCTAGTTAGTCGTTGAAATTGTAAAGAAGTTCTAGCTGTAGGTTTTGTTCATTGTTCACATATAAAAAGAGAGAGAGACGACACAGTGTGACATTCAGGTTTTAATCCCTTCCTCTGCAGAGATGGCCTGGTCCCACTAGCGTGCGCCCTATTGGGAAGCGATGTATCTTCCCTGGGTCTCAGCCCTGAAGTTTGTCGCGTGAGCTCTTGCCAACCTGTCTCTGTCTGTCCCCTTCTGAGGCAGTTTCTCCCGTCGGTAATCATTTCTCCCGTGTGTCTTGTAGTGTTTGAGCCGGCTGGCGCGAGCGAGGATGACAAAAAGGACCAGGAGGAGAAGCTGGCCTTGGACATGTACGATCGATTTTTCGGGACTAAGAAGAAAGGTTAGTGGCTGTCCAGTGGCAGCCCGGGGCGCAGTGGGAGTTCACAGCAGCCATTGGTGCTGCGCGCCAAGATCTTGCCCTAACTCTGTGATTCTTTCTCCCCAGAGGAGGTGATGCTAGATCCCAACACTGCTTTCCCCACTCTGCTGATCTCCCCAGACAAGAAAAGCGTGAGGCTTGGAGACCGTGCCCAGTACCTTCCCAACAACTCCGAGCGCTTTGATTTCCAGCCCTGCGTGCTAGGCTCCCCAGGCATCTCTGGGGGGCGGCTAGATTGGGTGGTGGAGGTGGGCACTGGGAAAGGCTGGGTCGTCGGCGCCGCCCGGGAGTCGGTGGAGAGGAAGGGACCTCTCTACATAACAGCTGAGAAGGGGTTCTGGGGGCTGGAGCTGAACAACGGGGAGTACCAGGCTCTCAGCACTCCTAACACGGCGCTTTCCCTGCGGGCGCCGCTGCACAGGATCAAGGTGCATTTAGACTACACCCTCGAACGACTCTGCTTCTACAACGGTGACACCATGCAGCACATCTTCACCTTCAACTACCCCTTCTCTGAGAAGATGTTCCCCTTCTTCTTGACCTGGGACACAGATGTCCCACTCCAGCTCCACCCAAGCAGCTGAAAACACCTCCCCACGGCACGTTTTGCAAGAGCAGGGATGTTAAACTTCAGTGTTCTGGCCAAGATGCCACCTGCCTAATACTTCCACTTGGAAAAGCATCCCATCACTTCCGAACCTGTTCGGGGGCGTACCCGCCTTGTCTGTCTCTTGACTTCGCTGTATGAGATTTTGTGTTGTTTCACAATGTCTCCAGATCCCGGAGCCAGGGGTTTTTGTGAAAATCTGAGCCTTCATTAAAAAAAAGAAAAAAAAAGTAACTAAGTTTCTTCCCCGGGGGGTTGCGGAGTAAACCTGTGAGAAATATGACCCGTGAAAACTCAAAACTCAGAATATAAATGTAAAAAAACCTCCAAGGTTTATTATTCGTCAAATCTTGTGATTTTTTTTCAAGCCAGTCTCTTAAATTTTGGGGGTTTCCATCCTGCTATTTGAGAGGGAGAGCCTTCTTTGGAGACGTTTGAGAGGTGACCTGATTCTGCCATGTAAGTGCCTTCCCAAGGAGAAAATACTAGGTATCGAAGGGGTTTTGAAGGTTGCAGGGAAAGGCAGGACGAGAACAAGGGCTGAAAGTTGAAGGCACACAAATATGAAGTAGAAATTAGGCGCAGATCTTTAAGAGAAAGGTTGGTTGGCCACTGGGGGGAGAGGTGGATTCTCCATGTCTTCACACCTTTCTGGAAGTTGCTTTCTCCAAAACACAAATCCAACAGTCTACAAATACATTAGAAGAAAGAGGAAGACCAAGGACAGGATAGGCCCATTACTCAGCAAGGGAGGGGAGAAACAACAGAAAATGGGGAAATGGCAGAAGTGCTAAACCTGTCATTAACTTCTGTGACAAACTTGGCTTCTGTATATTTCATTGAAGCTGCTATTTGCGTGAAGGGCTGCTAGTTTGCACGCATAATTGGAAACGAATGTGACAACCGGCCTCTTCCCACTAAGCCAATTAAAACAACTGCCACTTGCAGAAACTTTGGGAAAGTTTGTGCGTCCCCAAGCGTTTCGTTAAAGGTCCATTTAGACATTGTGGGATCCCTCGTGGCTGAAGCAATCAGACGCGCTGCCCAGCTTACGCTCTCCGCACGCGCCAATGCCCATTAGGGTTGCATTCTTTTAATGACGCCCCATGCGATTTAGCTTAGTCATTAAAAGTTTCATCTGGGATGCTAACTTCGCCCCTCTTGGGAGACATAGGCTCACGCTGCAGCTCTGCTTCAGCAAGGATTATGGCCAAAGGGGACTGCTTCTGAACCGCTCGCCAGCTCGTGGAGCTGATTCCGACAGGGGGACCTCTGATCAGTTTGAGAGGCGATGGTCTCAACAGCCCACCAACCTAACGTTGTCAAGTTAGGCCTGGTGTTCACACAGATTTTGTGCTGGCAGAAACGTTTTGGCTAGAGGTGTGATTTTTCAACCCAGTTATAACAGTGAAACAGCTTGAGCGGACACAGTTAAGCCAGTATAAAGCTGTCCTATTGTAGGTTAACTTAGTTCCCTTCCCATGCAAGAATAGTTATACCGGAATAAAGCACATTTATGACAGTATAACTGAGGCCTGGTCTACATTTAAAAATTAGATTGATCTCTCTACACTCAGGACAGGGAAAACAGTTGTGCCTTGAGGACTGCAGCTAGATCAATAAGGACGTGTTATTTACTCCTTCTCCTAACACAAGAACTAAGGCTCACTAATGAAATGAGTGGGCAGCAGGTTTAAAATGAACAAAGGAAGTATTTCTCCACGCAACGTACAGTCAACCTGGGGAACTCCTTGCCAGAGGATGTTGTGCGGGCCAAGACTATAACAGAGTTAAAAAAATAACGAGAAAAGTTCATGGAGGATCGGTCCATCAGTGGCTATTAGCCAGGATGGGCAGGGATGCAAAAACCATGCTGTGAAGTGTCCCTAGCCTCTGCCAGAAGCTGGGAATGGATCATGTAATAATTACCTGTTCTGTTCATTCCCTCTGAAGCACCTGGCATTGGCCGCTGTCAGAAGCCAGGATACTGCGCTAGATGGACCATGGTCTGACCCACTCTGGTTGTTCTTAAGGCTCCAGATATTGGCTACGTGCTTAGGCAGGGAAAGAGTAACAATAATTAATATGATGGGAGGGCTGGACGTTCGTGTTAGGATGGTAAGAAACCCTGCTCTCAGGCCCCTGCCCGCCAGGTCTCCTGCTGGTATGGGTGCACTGTTCGGGATGTATCTTTCTCTGGCTGGACCCTCTGTTGACTGGAATCAGCTAGAGCCAGTTCTTTAATGCTGCTGCTGCTATCTGTTCCCCCCAGACAGTACGGTGATCACTCACACTCACACGTGATCTCTCTCTCTCTCTCTCTCTCTCACACACACACACACACCCCCACGTGATCGCTCTCCCTCTCTCTCTCACACACACACACACACACACACACACACACACAATCTCTCTCTCTCTCACACACACACACACGCCTTTTTTCCAACCCCTACATGCCCTTCTGATACCAGTGTCTTCCCTCTCCCACCCGGTAGCAGTTATCCAGTGATTGCAGGCCAGCTTCCCAGCAGAAGAGAAATCAGAGACACGGAGTCTGGGCATATAACTTAATGCAGCTTGTTTATTGAACCGATTTACACACCAGTCTTAGAGCAGGGGATTCCTTTCTTTTAGCTCTAGCCAAAGGATATAAGCTAAAGGCATTTTTCCACTGCAGCTCCCTAAAGTACCTGAAAGTTAACAAGGTATTAAAAATTTAGCTTGTTGCTAAAGCTTCAGCAAAGACTGAGGTTTGAATCAGCTCTCTAAAATCTCCAGGCCGTTTGGAGTCAAGGAGGGGCGGGTTTTTATTGTCTTTAAATTGAGATTGATTGCCAGTCATCCTCTCAATTTATGCTCCTGATCTGGTTTCTTTTTCATAGTACTATGGATTCAAAGGCCAGAAAAGATCATTGTGGTCATCTACTGCGGCCGCCTGTCTAACACATTCCAAAGAATTTCATCTGCCTCTTCCTTCATCAAGCCCAATATCTAGTGGCTGGACTCAATCGTGTCTTTCCTCTGCTGCTGTTCTCTACTGGATGCAAGAATTCCTTCTGTAACTGATTTGTGCCAAAGCCTCTCCATGCGTCCTGGAGACCAAAATTTCCAGATTGCCAGAGGAAGAAAAACGCAGCCTGAGAACATCCTAGAGACATTTAATACGTGTGTTGTGATGTGTGCTGTTGACAGTTTGTGTTTTAACTGTTAGAAAGCTTTAAGTTTTTGAATTTCAAAGTCAATGGTCACTAAATAATTATTGTCTGACTTCCCCATAAATCTGTGCAACTGTGAAAATTTAAAATCGATTAAAAATTGAAAAAAATTATTTAAAATAAACATCAATATTATCTGTTGAAATTATTTTTAAAAAAAATCTCATTCCACTAAAGCCGAATTATTGGATGGTTTATGACAAAAGCATGAGGTTTTATAGCCCTTCAGACACTCTTGTAATCGACCTGGTGTCTCTATCTTTGTTTTTATCCTTTCTATTGCAACTCTGCTGAGGAAATTTCCACGGAAATGATTTTTCCATGGAAAATGCCGCTTCCACAAATTTGAAATTCTCCATAAGGAAAATTCAGTTTTTTTTCTGAAACAAGTTAATTGTTTTCATATTTTTTTTAAATTTTGTTTCACAGGAAATGTTGACTTTTTTGCTCTCTTTTTGTTCTGGAACCAAACCAGTTTCAAAAGTCAGGATTTCCCACCGAACGGAAATACCAAATTAGTTCTGTCAGCGTTACAAGTATCTCACCACCATGAAGACATGGTGAAAGCAGTTCTGAGAAGAACAAGGCTGGATGTGCATGTTGTGGCTATGTTCAGTTGAGTGGAACGTGTGAGCAAATTCTTCTTTCATCTGGCTTGGGTAGGTTGCAGGATTTTCATCTGATCTGCGTTGGGTTCTGCAACGGGATCCTCTTGTTTGCATTGACATGGTTAAGGAAGCAAGATGTCTGGACAGCTCTTTTAATCTGTGGAGGCTGGATGTGCAATAGGACCGGGAGCCAGTCAACTGGGATGGATTTGAGCGTCCCTGACGCTATGCGCATGGCGTTCTGGAGCTGAGGATCAAGGAGTTTAGTGTGACTGCTGTGAGAGCACACTGGTGTATAGTATTGAGTCACAGACTGTACCAAGGCTGTTGCTGCTGTTTGTAGAGCCCGTGAACTGGAGTCTCATGACGTTCCGGCCAGCTTTCTAATAAGTGCGGATTCTTTGAATCAAGCTCCGCTAGTGAATCCCTAAAAGGGGAATTGGGTCCTGTTAACAGCAAAACAGTTGGTGAAAGACAGCCTGACTTTTTCAGTGTAAAGACAGAAAAGCAAAATGCTTGATATCAAGACCAGTTTTAGGAATTCATTTATACAGATGGTTGGGAATTTTCTCTCAATTTTTTTTTTTTTTTGGATGGAAAATGGAATTTCTGCAACATTAAATCTTTCCCTAGCTAGACCAAATCCACCATGAGGCAACATCTAGTTGAACTGTTGCAGTATATCATGGGAAACAGGTGATCACTGTGCATCATGGTAGATGTAGTCCAGACCTTTGAGAATGGGGGAACAAGACACCCAAACTACAACTCCCAAGATGCTCTTCTGTTTCCCTACTGGTTGAAGGGGTGCAATGTATCTCAAGAAACACGTGACCACGGTGTGTCTGCGGAAATATAGTTCAGCCCATGGAGAAGTACAACCCCACGATTAACAGCAGTGCTCAGGGGAAGACAGATTAATGTCAGACATAGCATTTTGCCATTTCACTACCAAAAGATTTCCTGTTCTAAGGGAAAAAATTAATTATTTTGACTTTTTATTCCCATCTTCCTTTATTCTACTCACTTACAATTTACTACAGAAACAGATGTGATGTGAAACTAAAATACAGTCTGCCTCAGTCTGGCAAATTGAAATATTTCCTTCACCGCCAAACGTCATTTAGGTCAGGAATAGGATTCCTCGATCCTGAGCCAACCTTATGCTGGTAAGTCAACCAAAGGAGGCACGTGAAGAAGGCTGTGAAGCGCACATGGGAGAAAGGGATCAAAGCTCTCGGAAGCTCTCAGCAATTCATTTTCGTTCCTGTCAACGTTTTCAGGGCTTCCTTCACATCCTTGTTTCTCAGGCTGTAGATGAGAGGGTTTAGAACGGGAGTTACGGCACCGTAAAAGAGGGAAATGTACTTGTCCTGATCCGGGGAAGATTTGGACTGAGGCTGCAGATACACAAAGATGGCTTCCCCGTAAAACAATGCCACCACTGTGAGGTGGGAGGCACAAGTAGAAAAGATCTTGGCCTGGCCCCAGGTAGAGTGGATTCTCAGTACGGTCGCAATGATGCAGACATATGTCACGAGGATGAAGGAAAAGGGCACCAGTAGGACAAGGATGCTGGTTGTGAACATCACAATCTGGTTGCTGTGCGTGTCTGAACAGGCCAGCTTCAGTACGGCCTGAAACTCGCAAGCAAAGTGGTTAATTACATTGGGCCCACAAAAGCGAGCCTGCTTGGCAAGGAAATCGGACGTGCATAGGAGGAAACTGCCTCCCCACGACATGGCCGCCAACTGGATGCAGACCCGGATGCTCATGAGGACGGTATAGTGCAGCGGCTTGCAGATGTCCACCCAGCGGTCATAAGCCATCATGGCCAACAGGAAGCACTCAGTTATCCCAAAGAAGCATGAGATGTACATCTGGGCCAAGCACCTGCCCTGGGAGATGGTGGGTCTCTTGGCGAGGCAGTGGACCATCAACTGAGGGACATTGATGGGGATGTAGCAGATATCTAAGAAGGACAAGTTACTGAGGAAAAAGTACATAGGGGTGTGGAGCTGGAGGTCCACTCTGTTGAGCAGTATTAGGAGTAGATTTCCAACCAGGGTCAGTAGGTAGATTGCACAAAGGAAGCCAAAGAGGGCAAACTTCACATGAGGGCCACCAGAAATTCCAACCAGGATGAATTCAGTCACCATAGAGTCATTGTCTCCTTCCATCGGGCTCATCTGCCAAGAGGACAGGAGGAACGGTTACAACAATGAGGACTAACAACCAGAAGAGACATCATGCCATGGAGAGTCAGAAAAACCAGGCATAAAATGCAAATAGATGGTTTTCCTCAACAGTGCATCCAATGCCGAGCTCATTACTGAAATGTGCTTAATATAGTTGTTTATACTGCAGTAGCACCTTCAGGCTCAAACCAAAATCACTGCCAGGAGTGTGCTAGGAGCTGTACGTATAGCAATGTATCCATACGTCTCATTTCTGTGCAACTTACAGTCTAAATGGCCAAGGATTAATAGAGCTGCGGAAAATCTTCCAACTGAAATTCTTTTTGGTGAAACGAAACAACAGATTTAATGAATTTGTGTTGGTGTCATCAAATTGTTCATGTCGGGAAAACAAAAAACAAACAAGCCACCAAACCAAAACCCTGAAAGAGTCAAAATGGTGCTTTTGGGGTGTTTTTTTTTTTCCAAATTGGAATGACATTTTGCTTTGGAATTTCCTTTAATTTTATTAAAAATCAATACAAATACATTCACAAATTCTTGAAATTGAAATGAAACATGTTGAGCTCTGCCTGAAATCAAAACTGATTTTATTGTTTGATTCACAAAAAATTTCATAAAAATTTCTATTTTTCAAATAAAAGTGAGCGTGCCAGTAAATCAGAAAAATCAGTGATCTACACAGCTGTCAATATTATTACAGTAGATTCTCAATTTTATCAGCATCCATCTTACCAACAACCAATTTTACAAACCACTTTTCCTGATGGGGTTAAAAAAAAAGCAATCACATGACAAAAGTAACTGATGAAAAATACGACATCTTTTCACAGTCTGTAGCCATCACTTAATTGGAAATTGTTTTGCAGTGACTTGAAAGACAAGAAGAGAGTACCATACTGCAATTTATAAACCACTCCTGCTGTAATTTTGAGATGTTCAATTTTATGATCATTTCAATGCTATGAACTCCTCAATTCTCAGTTAGCTGGTAAACTAGGGTGTCTAATGTATCTGCATTTCAGAGACGGATGGAAAAGGGACAAGAGGCAAAGCGTCTTATCCAAGGTCACCCAACAGGGCCTATTTCAGATCTTGAAACAGAATGCAGATCTCCTGAGTATTACAATTCAGCCAAACGACCATTCATGCTGCCCAGCTCCTGTTTTAAAAAGCATTTGGTTCTCAAACCCCTCACTTCCACACACACACCCTGACAATGATCTACACGGCTTACTGCCTATGGATCAGATTCGCTCTCTGGCAACATTTTCAGAATTGCATGAGCAATTTAGGAGCTGAAGTCACACTTTCAAAAGTGAGGTAGGTGCTTAGGACCCAGAGTGTCTCCAAACAGAGTTTGGCCTCGTCTACATTGAAAATCAGATCGACCTAGATACGGTGTTCAGGACTGTGAAAAGAATTGTGCCCCGAGCGCCGTAGTTAGGTCGATCTAACCCCCAGTGCGGACACAGCTATGCCAATGTAAGAATTCTTCTGTCAAGGTAGTACCACTGATGGAGATGGATTAACTATGTCGTCAGAAAAACCCCTTCCACTGAGTAGGAAGCATCCACTCTTAGACACTCCGGAGGCTTAACTGCAGAAGCAGCTGTAGTGTAAACACAGCCTTAGGGCACTGCAAGCTGATGTAAATCTGTAGCATGCTAGCTTGCTGTGCACTTACTAGCCATGCGGTCTCTGCCCCCATGCACTAAAAGTTCCCAGCGGCTGCTTCAATATGAGAAAACGCAGCAGAGAACTAATTTGAAAGATTCCAAGGCTAGACGGGACTGCTTTGATCATGTCGTCTGACCTCCTGTCTAACACAAGCCAGAGAACTTCCCTGGTCATCCTTGCAGCAAACCCAGACCAGACCAACCTACACTAGTCTTGATTTAAAGACATCAAGCGGTAGAAAATCCGCCACGTCCCTCAGTGAATTGTTCCACTGGTTAATCAGCTCATGGGTCAACATTTGTGCCTTATTTCAAGGCTGACTTTTTCCTCGCTGCAGCTTCCAACTGTTGGATTTTTTATGCCTTTTTCTGTTAGAAGAGATGCCTATTCTCAGGCCAGGCTATAGTGACGGCAGCAAATTCGCCTCCTATACTGATGGCGACAAATTTGCCGCCGTCAGATCGATTTCTCTGGATCAACTGAGCGTGAAGACCTGCTCAGTCGATCCAGAAAACCGCCTCCAAAAGTGGCGCAGTGCAGTGTGGACAGCAGGCAGAACTGAAGCAGTGGAGTCGATGTGAGTTATGCACGTTTTTTTATGTTGCTTGCGTATCTCCCGTCGACTGCCGCCGAATCTCGGAGGTAAGTATAGACAGCCCACATGTAGGTTATTGTAGATCAGGACTGACCAGAAATCGAGCCTCTAAATCCATACTCTCAAATTGTGCCACCAGTAAAGACATTTTAGATGGTAGCATCGTTAATGCCAGCCAATGTAGTTTTAAGAAAAAAAATAGGCTTTATTGAACAAGCGTGGAATCCTGCCTTGAATGCAGGAGACTGGACTAGATGACCCATCGAGGTCCTGTCCAATCCCACACGTCTACGATTCTATAATTCTACTGATCAGACCACAAGGAGGATTGATAAAGATAGGCATAATGACATGCTATCCTTAGACTTCCTTAAGGTATTTGTCACAACATTCTGTTAAATATAGTATATTATTTAATAATGAGACGGATTTCCAATTAAGTGAACCAAAATGCCTTTCCAATCTACGCAGGACCAGAAAGATGAAAACCAGAATAAAAATATATATAAAGGGGTCAAAAAGGGGCAGCTCTACACATGAAGCAAAGGGAAAAATCCCAGTGACTCACCTCATTCCATAGCTCCGGGATTAACAGCAGTCAGGAGATCGGCAGAAGCACGTCTCAGGAATTTGCATCTTGTGAAATCATTGGGAAGAATCCTGAGAAAACTTTGACAGGAAAAGATTTTTTTTTTCCAGGTTTCTGAGACTTGGTGCCAGTTACAGCTAGCTTGAAATTAAAAAGAAATCTAAAGAGTTATATTGCATCAATTCAGGGGTACTAGTCATTGGAACAGTCCATCTTCAATGAAATAAGGTGCTCGGAACACCATTGGTTCTGGTGGGCTAAAGCTATTTTTTTAAGTACCAAAAAATATTTCTATTGCTGATCATATTAATTTTGGCTGATCACATCAGCCGAAGGATTCGCCATAGAACATAACCTCTATCCCAGATCGCATTCATGTATGAAAATTTCAGTGCCTTCTGCAAGTCTTTGACAAGGACCCAAAATCCTGGGCCTGTCCGGGTAGTGGCAAGCGTCCCCTGTTAGATCAGAGGACACAAGTCTGAGAGGCATTCTAGCCTCTCTGTTTAGAGGGTTAATTCATTTTCTCAGACGGCAGAGAATCCGGGAGCTCAGCTGAAACTGGAAGAAAGTTACATTTTCTTGAGATCTTTATACACCTGACCAACATCTGAAGTGTCTGATCTCCAGTGCGATGAGACGATTCACAAACTGATTCTCCAGGGTTCGAATCCCAAAGAGGCAATTAGCCGGAGCGCCTGCTATCAATTTTTGAGTTGAACATGGAGGGTGGAATTCGCAGCTGGTGTGCAAGGCGGAGTAAGCAGCGTTTAAGCCATTGTCTGCAGTGGAAAACTGCACTGCATGGGATTAAGGAGCCAGCTTACGCAGAGACAGTTCATTGAGTGCACTGCAGCCACGCTGACCCCTTCACCACCCGTGGCCCCAAAAGATTTACAAGCCGTGCTGATCAGTGCTAAAACCTTTGCGGGTGTGCCCAGCATTGTCCTAGTCCAGTTGAGTTGCAATGCTCTCTGGTACCTAAGCCACATTTCCTAGCTCACATGCTAGCAGCAGTGCATTCTGGGAGATTTGAAACATAGGAACTGCTAGACTGGGTAGAACTGGAGAGCCAGTTGGTCCAGATTTTTATGAGCAGGAACTGTCTTGTTGCTCTGGGTTTGTACAGCATTTTGCACAATGGGGCCATGACTGCAGATCCTAGACACTACTGTTAATATTGTACAGCACCTTGCACAATGGGCTTCTGGTCATAGCTGGGTCACCTGAGGACTATTGCAATTTTAAAAAAGAACAACAACAACATTAAATGACCATCATTGGTCCCCACTTGGGATTAAATCAGGGAATTTAAGAAAGCTGCTTTAGCTTGAGCTAAAAGGAGAAATGTTTTTCTTTAGCAGCTTTATCAGTTTCACAATTTATTTTTTTTATGGAAAAATGGGTTTTCAGCTCAATGAAAATTTTCCTGGAAAGTGCTGGCGTTCCTCGCAATTGTTTGCTTTTTCATGAGAAAACTGAACATTTTGGATTTTGAGCCAAAATGCTGAGGTTTGTAAATATGGAGCTGAGTGCTTTTGAGTTTTGGCAAAAACGTGTGTCTTCTGAAGAAAGATAAAAAAAATCTCAAAACGAACCGTTGCTTTGTGCAGCAGTTTTTGTTTGGCCAAAAACCCAATTTCCCATCAAAATAAAGTCTAGATGGGAAACATTTGACCCAGCTCTTATTCCTGCCTAGAGAGGAACCGTGTTCGTAACGGAACAAAAAGGCAGTTTTAAAGCCTTATCTTTCTCTCTTTTTCTCCACCATAGAGAACCCAAACAGGGCATTAGCCTTTTTGTTTCATTTGCCTTCTCCTTTACAGGTCACCTTTAAATATAAAACGATCAACGACCACACCAAAAGCCATTCTTGGATGGTAGGGTTCTTCGCACATTCTAGGGCCAAAAGGGATCACCGTGATCATCCAGTCTGACCTCCTGTATAAGAGGCCAGAGAATTACACAGTAGTATTATTCAATGGGACAATCACTAGGATGAATGTTGACTGGAATGCACAGAAAGTCTACATACACTAGCCCGCATCGAAGCAGCAGAGGACAGCATGACTCATACAGAAGCCATTATGCCATAGGGACAGAGCTCTCACAGCCCAAGAGTCCAGTTCAGATCCGGGGGGCTGTGGAATATTTCCGTTTAAGTGCATTGCTAACGCCCGTCTCCTGCCATGACAGAATGCCACCAGAGCAAGTGGGAACAATTCTCTCTCTCTCAAGTCTTTCATTTAACTGCAATGGGTCGGAAAAAATACCAGTGACTAAAGTAACATTCGTGAGATCAGTGAGGTCCAGTTCTGGGGTCCTGTCTTCAAGAAGGACGTTGAAACATTGGAAAGGGCTCAGAAAACAGCTGCAAGGTCTGGAAAACCCGCCTTATAGTGAGAGAGAATCAAGACTCTCCACTATTTAGTTTCTCCAAATGACAGTAAAGAGATGACTTCATCAGAGTATACAAGCACAGGCATGGGGAAGGACCCTCTGATAGCAGACGGCTCTTTAATCAAACAGGAAAAGGCAGTGTGAGATCAATGGTTGGAGGTCTGGAACAAAAAGGGTTAGGTTCAATATTTAGGGGTCCCTTTTCAACAATACAACACAGAACCAACTGGAGCCCCCTCCCAGTAACCTGGGGTAACTACACACCACCCCATGGGCGTCTCTAAGAGGCAAGACTTCCCCTCTCGCAAGCTCAGAGTGCGAGTCTAGAAAAGAAATGTTTAATACAAAGGAGGAAAGTAACCAGGCATCAGCTTGGGAGAACGCTGGAAGCAGGATCCATCAGCATAAACCCATGAGCAAAACTCCCACCCCAGAGTACGCTGGGCAATGTCCCTTTGCCTTAAATCCAGCAACCCAACAGTCAGCTCCTGGCCAGTGGTCACTCTACCGGCTGCTCCGCTCCGCCAGCCATTCTGCTGGCCATCCTGCCTACTGGTCACCACTCCACTGGCCGCCCCTCCAGTCACCCTGGCCCTTCGCTCCGCACCCTTTGGGATGTCTTGAGGCACCCGCACTTAACACAGCTCTCAGGGATTGGCGCTGTTAGGGGGGCAACCTCACTGCGAGCGCAGGCTGGGCAATCTCTTGTCTCAGTCCTGCTCCTCAGTGATTTCAGCTCTATTGGTCTTCAACAAGACTCTTGCTTGCGTGTTAAACAGCTTTGTTATTACACAGTGGAGAAGAGAAAGATCAAGCGGGCTCGGACCCTTAGGCAGGGCCCACACCACCAGGTACAAGTATCTGTCCCCACCCTCCTTCAACTCCACTGGGCTGTGGCACCCATGGGCGCAGTTTAGTTGAGGGCGAGTCCCTCAATCAGGGTTTGCCAAGCATGGCTCTGCTGCCCTTGGGCCACGCAAGCCGGGTAACACCTTTAGTGCCCCTGCCCCCAATAAGAAAGCGACCTGGGATCCAACACCAGCCAAAAGTGATCGTTTGGGCAGAGCAGCCCATGACACCAAGGACCTACGCAGCGTGGGTGAGCCCATGCAAACAAGATCGGCTCGTGAAGGCCTCTTCCCCAGCCATCACTAGATGTCAGGGAGAGCCCGTTCAGACACTGTGTACACCCTCTCGCCCAGCTGTGAATTTATCGTCCCGGCAAATCACGCTCCACATTACACCAAATCCACCTGTTCCTTCTGAAGGGCCTGAGGAAACCTACAATGGCTTCCGCACGCCTGAGAGCTAAGTGAATGGGCGCTTCGCTAACCCCCCACAGGTGCATCATAATTAACCTGTTCACTAGCCTTATAGCCCCGCCTTGCCTATTGAGAGTGGACAGCGCAGGGGCAGGAGGGACATCTTTGGCTAGGGATGGCGAGGGTACAGAAATAGGCCCCCTGCATCTCTTGTCCTAGTAGTGGAAAGCCCAAGGCACCCGGGACGCCTTCCACCCGTATGTCCCCACTGTCGGACAACCTGGGCGTGTCATCGCAGGCTGGTCTCACTGGTGGCTCAGGTATGCCAGCGTTGGGCCTAAATGCATCTGCCATGGGGTTGGAGGCTGAAGAAGTGGCTCTGTGGGGGGGATAGCCCCCAGGGACCCGCCGTCCATGGAACTTAATGAGCTCTGAGTGTTCCAGCCCACCGGAGACCTTCCCATTAATTGGCTCGTTGTAACTTGGTTCATTATCCGCCCAATGCCTCAGAGAGAGAAAAGGTGCCCAATACCATCTCGATTCTCCCCCTTGTGTTATCAGGGCCAGATCCTCAGCTGGTGTAAACTAATGTCACTCCAGTGGCGCAACAGTGCGTTACACCAACGACAGCTCTGCCCTGTTAACCTCTGGGGACACCTTTGTACTGGCAGCGATGAGTGCTGGCGACACGACAACCTTATAAGAGCATCATGTCATAGGGCATGTCGCAAATGACATTCTCCTCTCAGGGCTGGGGAGACATAGATTCTGACTTGATGCACCTTCCTTTTCATGCACATCAGGTAAAACCCCTTAGCATCTTTCCTCGACTCAACGATGCCAGCGGTGGAGACAGCCTGTAGGTCAGAACCAGCCCCCTTTTGACCAGTGTAGGTCTGTTGCATGCACTATATCCAGCTGGTTTTGCATCTGCCATGGATTATGGGCTGCTGCTGCAACAGCGGGTTTCTCCGAGTTACCTTCTGATTGGCAGCTTCAGCTCTCCTGGAGCTGGTGTGGGTAGAGACTGGCCAGGGAGAGCTGGCATTTCAGTTTGTTAGCTGTTGCCACTTAGCCACGTTATTATAGCAGAGTCTAGGAATCGCCAGGTGAGATCTGCTCAGGGACCCATCTAACCTGGGATCTTGTCTCCAACAGTGGCCAGCACCCGCGCCTTCAGAAACCGGGGGAAGAAACCTAGCACAGACACGCACACCTATAAGGAAAGACTGGTGGAGTGGTTGGGGCCTTAGCCCAGTAATTGGCAGACACCGATTCAACTCCTTGCTTTGTTACAGGTTTCTTGTGGGATCTTAGACAATCCCTTAGCCTCGGAGTGCCTCAGTTTCCCCATCGGTCCAATGGAAATAATAGCACTGCCTTACCTCACTGGGGAAGGGAGGTTTGTGAGCAAAGACTGTCAGGGGTTCAGACACGGTGATGGGGCCCATCTAAGTCTCTGAGCAGAGACAGGCACATGCACACATGGGTAAGCCCCTTGTCCCTACTGTTTCATCTCTCTCTGCAGCTCATTGCTCCCTTTGAGCAGATAATTCTTTCCAAGCCAGGGTGGAGAAGCTAATGATGCCGTGTGCTGCCTGCACTGGTGCCCCGGGCATCCGACCCTGGCAGGTACATTCTGTAGGTCTGCTGGAGACGAGTCTCACCCTGGTTTTTTGTTCTTCCAATAACAATTTTGCTCTGCATTGCTGCTGCTGCGTCTGTGCGAGCAGCTCAGAGAGAACAAGGACCATTAGTTAGGAGCATTTTCCTGATTCTCAGAGGTGCTTTAATTCCATCTGTCTACCCATCCCTATATAACGCCCCCCTCTCCTTCTTCCCCTCACTCCCAGAGCCAGAATGTTTTCTGTTCCAAAGTGGAACAAAAAACCATCAAATTTCAAAATTCACTGTGAAATGGAATTCCTCTGTAAATGCATTTTAGGTTCATCAGATCCTTCTGATCAAATTAAACATATTGTTACCTTTCCAATCTTTTAAAACTGGTTAGCATTTGTTTTCTGTGAAAAACAATTAAATTTCATTTCCAAAACGTCATCTTGAAAGGAAAAGCCATAATGTTTCCTTCCGGAAGTGTCAAAAGAGGAACATTTCAATATGATCAAAACGTTTCATTTAGGGGTTGGTTTTTTTCTCCTAAACTAAATTTCAGCAAAATTGACACTTTTAGAACCATTTTGATTGAGACCAAAAAAGGCACTTTTTTGCTGGAAAAAAAGGTTTCAATGAAAAATTTCCAACCGGCTCTGATCTGAGCTCCTCCTGTTGCAAAACCAATGACCGTATTTTCTCCCTACTCCCAGGTAGGCAGGTGGGTGTTGTGTGTCCATGACTGAATCTCTGGGAGAAAGGATAGCGTTGTGGAGGAGCCCAGGGTAAGGCATTGGTTACGTTTAGCCATGAATGCAATGAGGTTAGCGGCTGTTCTGTTTTCCCTGAAATATATTCCATATTCTCTGCCTGGTTCAGTATAAACGCATCAGGGCATGTAAAAACCTGGCTCCATTCTATGGCTCAAATCAGCTTGGCCAAATCTCTCTAGAAGATGTCCCTTCATGTAGTAAAAATCCCTGCAGTGAGACCTCAACAGCAGCTGGATAGCTAGATTGGCTGGATAAATTGGAGTGCTTCCTTTGAGAGAATTTACAAAATGGTGAGGTTCTCCCTCCTTCTATTTTCTTCAGCGAGGGGGTGGGGGAAGAGGTGAATGGTGGGAAGAGAGAGAGACAGTGTGTGTAGGGATCATTTCTAGAGAAGCAGGACCATTTCGCTGTGAGCATCACCATGTGATCTGGCTTACCCACCTAAATGTACAATTATAGTTGTTGCTCTGTAGCCACATCGGCTACACGAAGGTCACCGTGTGCTCTGATGTTGCTCCACATCCCACCCTTGGTAGCAGGGAAGAAGTGACGGGAGTCGCAGAATCGTCGATAGAATCATAGAAATGTGCCCCTGGACGGGACCTCATTAGGTCATCTAATCCTGTCCCCTACACTGAGGCAGGACTAAGTATTTGTCCACCTCCACAACCTCCCTAAGCAATTTATTCCAGTGCTTAACTACCCTGACAGTTAGGAAGTTTTTCCTAAGGTCCAAACTAAACCTACTTTGCTGCAATTTAAGTCTGTTTCTTCTTGCCCTGTTAAGGTTAAGAACAATTTTACTCTCTCCTCTTTGTAACAGCCTCTTATGTACTTGAAAATTGTTATGTCTTCTCTCAGTCTTCTCTTCTCCAGACTAAACAAACCCAGTTTTTTCAATCGTCCCTCATAGGTCATGTTTCCTAGAAGACCTTTAATTATTTTTGTTTCTCTCCTCTGGACTTTCTCTGATTTGTCCACTTCTTTGCTGATGTGCCGTGCCCTTGATGTCATTCATGGATCAAAGGATTGATTCATTAAAAGGCAATGGCTAGTTTTTACTGTGTGATGAGTAAAGCTGATTGGAAACAGGAATTTCTATTACATAGGAAATTCTGAAATTTTAAACAAAAATTTTGTTCTGTATCTGTAGAAAAAGCCAAAAATGTGAAGTTGCCCCTGGAAAGAAAATACTAAAGAGTTCCAGTTTGGAACCATCAAAACATTTTGTTTCAATAACATTGAAACTTTATAATATAATATTTTAATATTTCACATAGAATATAATTAATAAAGCCAGGATAAAATGAACTGCAAAGAGAAACTTGAAACAGAATGTTTCAACGTTATCAGAATGAAACTGTTCGGATTTATTGAAATGAAACTTTTTGACATTATCAACTTACCACATTTTTCTACTAAGCAGCTTTCCTTTGGAAAATGCAGTTTTGTCAAAATTCAAATGGAGATCTATTTGTGGGAAAGCGTCAGTTTGAACCACATTTTCAACAGGACTTTTTGGGGTTGTTTTCCTTGAAATTTTCCATAGGGGAAAAAGTATGATCCAAACAGCTTTACTCTTAGCCTTCACTTTGTTAAGTGACTGGTGCTTTTGGGAACACGACTTGAGATGCCATTGAAGGGCCTGCTTTTCCAAAGGTGGGTGATCAGCACTTTCTGAAAAATCAATGCCCTTTAAAAGGTGCCTCAAGGTGGGCACCCAAAGCCACTTGTTGTTTTGGGAAGATCTGCTTGGTTTCGTGAAGCGAGGTGTTACATGAATCGTTCCTCATCTTCCTTTCCAGAGGCAGCTCAGATGGGGAATCGAACAGATGAGCTGAGTTTTGTGTTCCTGGGCTTCTCAGCCTTCCCAGAACAGCACAAATTGATCTTTGTGGCATTCCTGGCGGTGTATCTCATGGCTCTGGTTGGCAATGGGATGATACTGGCTGTCGTCCGGCTAGACGCCGGCCTTCAAACCCCCATGTACTATCTCCTCCAGCACTTATCCTTTCTAGACATCTGCTACATCTCGGTCACACTGCCCCAAATGCTCAAGAACCTCCTGGAAGAGGAGAAGGCCATTTCCTTCCTGGCCTGCTTTGCTCAGCTCTACTTCCTCATCACTTTCGTGGGGGTTGAATGCATTCTCCTAGCGGTCATGGCCTATGACCGCTACCTGGCCATTTGCCACCCGCTGCGCTATGCCGCCCTCATGAGCAGAAGGACCTGCCTGCGGCTGGCAGTGGCCTCCTGGATCTGTGGCATCTTCAACTCGGCCCTACACACAGGCCTCACCTCTGTCCTGCCCTTCTGTGCCTCCCGCCACATCGCCCATCTGTTCTGCGACGTCCCCCAGCTTCTGAAGCTCTCCTGCTCGGACACCTCCCTCAACAAGGTGGTGCTGCTGGCCGTAACGATGCTACTGGGCGCCAGCCCCTTCATCTGCATCGTGGTCTCGTACGGGGCCATCATCAGGGCTGTTCTGCAGCTCCGCTCTGTCCAGGCCCAGCGGAAGGCCTTCTCCACCTGCACCTCCCACCTTGCTGTGGTCACCTTGTTCTACACCACGTGCATGTTCAATTATAACCGGCCCAGCTCCAGACACCCCTTGTACATCGACACCCTGGCTTCTGTGCTCTACAATGTCATCACACCCATGCTGAACCCCATAATATACTGCCTGAGGAACAAGGAGGTGAAGGCAGCTCTGAAACATGCCATAAGGCTAAAAAATTCCTTTCTGAAAACGTGAGAGCCCTATGGGGAAGGGAAATGTTGACATTGGACCCATCCTGCCCCTCCATTCATCTCCTTCCTTAGTGGACAATGGGAAGAAGAGAATTGCCTACATTTCCCTTAATATCATATCATAATGACTAGACTTGGTAAAATGACTTTAAATTTGTATAATTTCAATAGATGTTTATTTTTAACCCCTTTATAGATTTAAATTTTCACAGTTATGGGAAATTATGGAGGGCACTGAACAACAGGGGCTGAGATAATAACTATTTAATGACAGAAGATGCTCAGGTTCAAAAAGGTCACACTCCACAGCAGTTAAAACAGAAATTGTCCACAGCACATGTCAAAATATGCAACGTCAATAGCCTTACATCAAACTCTAAGGTCTCAAGCAGGAATTTTCTTATGTTGCTTATCTGTACATTTTAATTATTACTGATGGGGAAAAAAAGTGGGGTTGGTTGGTGTGTGTACCTTGAAATGGCGATTTATCTACATTTACTGATGAAAAATCAAATCTAATGATGACCAATCCAATCTCATGCTTTAGGGCCTCATATGGGTTCAGGAAGGATTTCCCCCCCCAATCTGGGGAGGTGGTTTACCCACCTTAATGCGACGCATCAGAGATCAGTCACAACTGGAGATGGGATACCAGTTGGAATGGACTGGTGCTCTGGGGTAGGAAGGAGAATCCTCTGTCTTCAGTGCTGAGCAGGTGCGTCTCGCTCAGCAGCTCTTAAACTTCATTGCACTACGACCCCCGTCGGACAATAAAAATTACAACCTGACCCCAGATGGTTTGGGAAGGGGGGAATGCAGAAGGTGGAGCCTGCATTTGAGCCCTGCCACCGCGGGCTGAAGCTCTGGGGTTTCAGCTTCAGCCCGCAGTGGTGGAGCGCAGGCTTCGGCTTCAGCTCCAGGCCACAGTGAGTCTAACACAGGCCCTGGTGACCCCATTAAAATGGAGTCACAGCCCATTTTGGGGTCCCGACCCACAGTTAGAGAACTGCTGGGTTAGAGCATAGGAAACAGGATGCCAGGTTTCTAATTCCAGTTATGCCATTCGTTCTTTGTATGACCTTAGCCAAGTTACTTTCCTTCTCTGGGCCAGTTTTCCACTTGGAAAATAGATGGATAATAATATGTACAGCACAACCTCATATGGAATTAATAGTCAGATTGGATTCCTGCAAAGTTTAATAATCAGTAACATTTTTGTAGGGTTCGTAGGGTGACATGTTCAGAGCAAGATTTTAAAAAATTGTCATTTTTTAAACACACACACAATTTTATTTGGATAGTTTCATTGCTGAACTTGTATTTAAAATCCACAAGGATTTTCAAGTTGTGTTTATGTCAAATAAAAAACCTGTTATAAATACAAAATCTGTCATGTAGGAAATTGTCTGTATTTCTTTTCAAGTAAAAATAATGTCATTTATCATTATTTGGAAAAGTAAGTCAGTGAAAACTGATTATTTGGCATTTGGATTTCACCTTCACAAACACACACATCCAAAAATATTTCTACATGAAACCTCCCATATACAGGAGAGACGTGGCTCAGAATTGTGCTGTTCAGATGGATTCATCTCTGTGGCATCACATTTTGGAATCTTAACCTTTTTACCCACCCCAGTTTCTAAATTGCATCAAATTTTAACATGGATTTGAGTCCATCCCCCAGTGATTGAAGGAGCTGGCTGAGAGGGAGTTAACACCCCATTGAAGTGGATTAATCAGCAGTTCAGTTTCACTCTCCTTTGATATGGCTGGATAGAGACCTAGCTATTGTTCTCCATCAGGCAATGAAGAACATGTGGCAAGTGCCTCTGGTAGTTAAAGACCCTAGTGGAGTTAGAAAAAAGAAAGCTAGTCTACTCACAGATTTTGTACCAGTACACATAGGGAACTGATGTCCTTGCCCCAGAGATCACTAGGAACTCTCTCCAAATAACCACACACAATTGTGTCTCATATACAGATACTCAGTCAAATACACAGAGATTCATACACTCCCACATGTAGAGAAACAGAACAAAACAACCTAACTTACATGTGCAATCAAAGAAAAAGACAGGCCACAAACACACATTAGCAAAATCAATGTCCAAAGAGTACATAAGCTCTCATGTAGAAACACATCACACACAGAGAGGCACTCAATAACCACCCAACAGCTCCCAAACACTCAGATACAAACACACATACATGCACGCTCAAGTGTCTCAATCAGAAAGGGCTGCCCTGTTTCGATCCTGTTGCTGGAGCAAAATTTACGTGGTGAAACTAGAATCATAGCATCATAGGACTTGAAGAGACATTGCTTCCTTTCTCATTTTTACCATATGATTATAAAATATATCAATTGGAATAGAAATACTGTACTTGCATTTCAGTGTCTAGTATATAGAGCAGTATGAACAAGTCATCATCTGTATGAAATTTTAGTTTGTACTGACTTTGCTACTGCTTTTTATGTAGCCTGTTGCAAATATCTAGATGAGTTGATGTACCCCTGGATGACCTCTGCGTACTCCCAGAGGTACACATACTCCTGGTTGAGAACCATGGATCTAAACTAGTTTAAAATCACACTTTTAATTTAAAAGGTGGGACTTTGTGCATAGGCTGAAGGAATTTCTCTCAGGCCTTATCCTTGCGGGTCCTCAAAACTCAGCTGAAATTCAGACTTGACACTCAGGTTTCTCTGTTGACATACACTAACGCTGCAGAGAACTGATCAAACTCATGTCTAGGGCATGGATGTGGGGTATACCACTTATTTACAATAGTAACCCAATACCGATGTGCGAGTCTTTCAGTCTACACCATTTCATGCACTTTGAGTGGTCAGGTTATTTTAGGACCAGTCCCTGTTTATATCATGCTCTGTTAATGCACCACACGTACAGAGTATATTTAGTTAGTGCCCTTATTGTATTTTTTCGTTTCCTCCCTGTATGCTATGCCTCCTTCCACATGATCTTAGCCACGGCTGCTTCCCCAATTATTTCTTGAACTTGGTTTTACACAGCTCATCTCTTCCCTTATCCTTGACTACTGGGGCCCACTCAGAGCAAGTGAGACCTACATATGCTAGGTTTAAAAGACACACGCACACACGTGCATTCAGTCGCACTCGTGTACACTAACACAAACATGCATACAAGCAGAAAGGTATAAACACGCTCACACACTAAACACCATGAACCGCACACTGACACAGAAATATGCACTCGCTGAGTAGCTAAATAAGAAAACACAGCTTGGTTTGGATTCTGTTCCTGGATCTGTGTAATTGGGTGGGGCCAGGAACTAAAACTAGGACCAGGCATTATGACTCCTGGGTTCTAGCCCAGCTCTGGGAGGGCAGTGGGGTCTAGTGGTTAGAATGAAGGAGGACTGGGAACCAGGACTCCTGAGTTCTAACCCCAGCTCTGGGAGAGGAGTGGGGTCTAGTGGGTTAGAGCAGAGCAGACTGGGAGCGAGGGGTTGGGTTCTAGCACTGGTTCTGGGCAGGGAGTAGGCTCTATTGGTTAGATGGAGGGGGCCTGGGAGCCAAAGGTCCAGAGTTTTATCCCTGGCTCTTGGTGGGGTTTAATGGGTTAGGAAGGAAGGCATTAGGAATTGTGGGTTATATTCCTGGTCCTGGAAGGAGTGTGGGGTGTAGAGCATAAGACTTGGGCTCACAATTCATGCCACTGGTTCTTTGTGTGATCTTGATCAAGTTACTTTCCTTCTCTGGGCCACTGTTTTCCATCTGGAAAAAGGAGGGATACATGGCAACCTCATGTGAGAATTAATAGTCAGGTCATATTTCTGCAAGGTTCAATAACAGTTCATATTTCCTGACTAGTGATGAGATGTTTAGAGGAAGATTTTAAAACATTGTTATTTTTTAAACACATGTGTATTTGGATTGTTTAATTGCTGAGCTTGTATTTAACATCACGATTTTCAAGTTACATGTATGTCATAAACAAACAACCTGTCTGTAAACAAAGGCTTCATGTAGGATGATGTCTGTATTTCTTTTAAAGTAAAAATAGTGTCATTTATCATTTTTTAGTAAAATAAGTCAGTGAAAACTTCTGGTTTATTTGGCTTTCACCTTGAGAAATACATATGCAAGGCCATTTCTACATGAACCCTTCCTTCAACAGGAAAGTCTTTGCTTCAGAATTGTGTTATTGAGATGGGTTTGTATTTGTGGCATCAAATTTTGGAGTCTTAACTGCTTTTTCCCATCCCAGTCTCTAAATTGCATCCAATTCTCATGGATTTGAGTCCATCACTCAGTGATTGAAGGAGCTCATTGAGAGGGAGTTAACACCCCATTGATGTGGATTAATCAACTGTTCAGTTTCACTCTCCTTTGATATGGCTGAATAAAGACAGAGCTATTGTTCCCCTCCAGGTAATGCAGAGCATTTGGCAACTGCCTCTGGAGTTTAAAGACCCCAGCCTAGTTAGAAAACAAACACTCATTAGGCCTGGTTTACTCACAGATTTTGTACCACTACAGGTAGAAAGCTGATTTCAGGCTGCCAGCCTTCCTTACCCCAGGGATCCCCAGGAACTATATCCCAACAACCTCACACAACCATGTGCTCTAACACAAATACTCAGTCAAACACACAGAGGATCATGCACACCCATATAGACTCATAGACTCATAGGTCAGAAGGGACCAATATGATAATCTAATCTGACCTCCTGCACAAGGCAGGCCACAAAACTCTACCCATACACATTTATAACAACCCCGAACCCATGACTGAGTTATTGAAATCCTCAAAAGTGAGATTTGAAGACCTCAAGCTGCAGGGAATCCGTCAGCAAGCGACCCATGCCCCACGCTGCAGGGGAAGGCGAAAAACCTCCGGGGCCTCTGCCAATCCGCCCCGGAGGAAAATTCCTTCCCGACCCCAAATATGGCGATCAGAAATAGAGTAACAAACTCACTTTTATATGCTAAAAGTTTTACTGACAAACCTGCTAGTGTAGACAACATTAACAGTGCAATACACACTCAGATACATTCAAATAGATGCACACACTTACATACAAGTTATATTTATGTCAATAAACATCCTTTATGTAAATACAGGATCTGTCATGTGGGGGCTGGTTTGCATCTCTTTTTAATTAGAACAGCTGAAGAAATAATGTAATTTAGCATCATTTAGACAGGCAAGTCAGTGAAAACTGACAGTTTTTTGGGTGTTTGGCTTTCACCACCACAAACCAACATGCAAGAAAATTTGTATCTGAAACTTTCCATGCACAGCAAAGACAACGGGTATAATTTTCCAAAGTATGTTAGTGAATTAGGAGTCTGAGGACAAGTCTACACTTAAAACGCTGCATAGGCAGCTGCGCCACTATAGCATTTTCCCATTGGCATAGTTAATCCACCTCCCTGAGAGGCAGTCACAATGTCAGCAAGCAGGGACATCATATCAGATTGGGAGGGAAAGTAACTTTAACCATGATTCCAGGGGCTACATAGGCCCCTGAAAACTCTAGGGTTTTTTTGCAAGTAAAAGCTTAGAAATTAGCTGATAGGAGCACTGTACCTAATTCTTATATAAAGAAAAAAATATAACCAACACCGATGAAAGCCATATTTTATTTGTAAATTTAGAACAGTCAGGAGATAATACAGCAGAATATCCCCAATCCCAAATTTGAATAGATGGATAATGACAACACTAGCTTAGGCCACTACAAACAAAATAAATTAAAAAATTTAATGTAACTGGTAACTACTTATGTGGGTTACTTTCTGCATTTCCCTAAGTGTAGGCAATACACACACAAAAGATCAGTTCTACCACCTTTAGTTCATTTCACTTTCAGTGTTCTAGTGATTGCTCCAATGTTTGGGTTTCAAACACTGCACAGGAATCTTGGTCTAAGAACTATTTTCAGTCAGATACGTAGCCCTTTTTAAAAAGGTTTTGGAATCTTTTTGGTAGTCTGTCTATGGTTTTATAACTTTGTTTTATATTAAAAAAGAAAAGTTATAGGTGCTAGAACGAAGGGTGCTGGGGGTGCAACACCCCCTGACTTGAAGTGGTTTCCATTATATACAGGGTCAGCACACAGGTTGCATGATTTCTAGGTTATTCTCAGGCAGGATATTTTGGAACATCTTTCTAAACCATCGTGAAAGAAATGTTCAGATTACAGGTTGTAACTTGATCTTTCACCACAAACAAGGGGTTAAGATGACTGTTTAAAAGTTTGTCAAGGGGGAAAGTCGTATTAGAGAGAAAGTATGTGCATTCATTAACAAAGGAAGGAGAGAAATGACTTAATGATGGCTCAAAAGTAGCTGAGATAAACAAAACTTTAAAAAAAATCACTATCTAGTGTGTAAAAAATGATGGCTGTTAGCAGCAGGGATCTATAATGAACAAATTTTAGCAGCCAAAACTTACCAACTGTTCAGACTGGCTTGGGTTTGTGTGCATGGAGGGTTTTATACAAAGAGTTATGAGAAATACAAAGGGGTCAGTTGGAAGGAGGTTTCTAGTGTGTTGCTGGGAGGTTTGAGACAAGAGCAAACATCACTCCTATGAAATTCACTGAGGTACTCAAGTTTGTGAGACTCTGCCCATCTCAGAAACATTAAAGAGTAAGTACAAGAGGAGCTAAGATTACTTACCTGGTGGAAAAGAAGCAGCTCACCAGACACACAGCTACAAAATGGCTGCTTGAGAGCAACAGTTGCTTATATCTGCACATACAAAGGACCAGCAACTCCTCAAAAGGTATTCTGGGAAAGGGGTCCTAGAAAAGTGCAACCCTGGGGAGATTGGGTAAAATCAAGGCATTGACAGCATTTGTGAGTAACAGCCTATATGGACCTACCCGGTAACCACTTGACCCAAAGTCTATTGTAGGCAAAGGAAAGATTCTCACAGACAAGTGGGATTAAACGGCAGAATAAATGGCCATGCTAGGGTACTGCGATTCACTAAAAAATTAGAGAGTTGGAAAAAAAATGGGAAAGTTTTAAGCATCATTTAATCAACATTTGTCCAATTTGCCCATCGTTCAGCCCAAATAAGAACCCAGAGCCCTGTGTGTACAGCACTTAGGCCCAGAAGCTCAAAAATATTTAGGCCCCTGATTTCCAATGCCAGAAATTGGGCTGTAGGAGCTCAACGGCCTGCTAACAGATCTGATGAAAGGAAGGGAAACGGGGGACAATTGTATTAGGGGCCCAAAATGTTGGGCAAGTAGAGCGAAATAGAAGGGAGTTGGGCCCAAGTGCACATGATGTCCCAGTGGCCCAAATTTCTCTCGACAGGCCTGCTTGCTACGTAAGGAAACTGATTTGCAGAACTGCAAATATAATACTGTGATAGCTCAATGGGGACCTGGTCCAGAACCTACTCACTATATAGCCATGCTGGCATAAGAGCCCATGTGGACTATTTATTCTGGAATTACAGTGCGGCAGAGTAATTATTCTAGAATGAAGTCCCTTTTATGCTGTAATAGTGTGTTTATGTGGGGAGTTACGCCAGCATTGCTATAACCAGTATAATTAGTCCACTGTATTTCTGCTGGTCAATTTTCCCTTGTAGACAGGCCCTTGGACTCCTTCGGCCTGGTCTGTACTACAGTTAGGTTGGTGCAAGGCAGCTTGGATTTACTAACTCCACCTTCACGAGCGGCATAGAGTCAAAGTCAATGTAGTTAGCTCAATACATTGTGTCAGTGTAGACACTGCATTGCTTATATGCACTGTTACTGGCTTCCAGGAGCCTTCCCACAATGGTGCACACTGACAGCACAATCGGTACAAGCGCTCCTGGTGAGTACATGCACTGCTGACACAAGTATAGATACGCACAAGTGATGTCATGACTATGGCGGCTACATGCCGACATAAGTTAGGTCAACTTAATTTTGTAATGTAAATATGGCCTAAGACGCTTTGGAGTGTTTGAAAAAGAGTTCTTCTCCCAGTCTGGTGTTTATCCCTTTAATGTATTTACAGGAATCAGATCCCCACGCAGCTTTCTGCAAAGATTATAAAAGATTATTGCTATTTTTAACACACTTCTACATGCACCATTTCATTGCTGAATTCTAATATGAAATCCATGATCTAGAATGATATTGAAGGTATGTTTCTGTCATAAATAAACATGTCTATAAATACAGGAGCTGTCATTTTTGCATTTGTCTGTATTTCTTTTTAAATGACATCTTTTATTATAATTTTGTAAAAAACTAAGTCAGGTAAAACATCAAGTTTCTTTGGAATTTGTCTTTCATCTTCACACAGCAATATGAAATCTACATACACAGAAAAGACTGTGGCTCAACAGTGTGCTGTTGAGATGGTTTTCTCCTTGTGCCATCACATTTTGGATTCTTCCACATCTCAGGCACTAAATTGAATTTGCATCCAGTTCTAACATGGACTGGAATCTAATCATCAGTGATTGAATGAGCTGGCTGAGAGGGAGTTAACACCCCATTGAAGGTTAACTAGCAGTTCAGTTTCACACCCCTTTGATCTGGCTGGCTAGCTATGTCAGGCATTGAATAACATGTGGCTACTTCCTTTGCTGAATAAGGACCTAAAAGGAGAAAGATATTGACCAGGAGGACTGGTCTACACACAGATTTTGTACAGTTGCAGGTTAGATAGTGAGGTCAATCTGACACTGTGAACCTAGAAATTCCCAGGAACTATACCCAAACAACAGTGCGTGCGCGTACATGCACACACACAAATTCATATAAACATACTCACAAACTCCACAAACCACACACTAACCTACACTAACAAGGACTGTCTGAGTGTCTGACTAAATCAGAATGACATGTGTGGAACAGTCACATACACATAAACACACAACACACGCTTGTATAAACAACATGTAGTGAAATGTCTACACAAACATCCATGTGTACACAAACAAACAGTTTCTCATGCACACACTAAACACAACACACAGTCAATGGCAAATTCACATACAAAATGACATTGGCAGATACACAAACACACACGTAAAGGACTTCTCTACCCTTACAAGTTTGCAGCTTTAACTATAAGACCTTCTGTCACTAAAGTTCATTCCCATTATGGACTTTTATTCAAAATTTTGCTAATGAGAAGGTTATGTCCTGATGTCCATCATATTTGGACTGCTAGCCTCCTTTTCCAGTAAAGAACTGGTCTAAAACAGACACTGGCATAGCCACATCAGAAAGGGGTATGATTTTTTTATAGAGATAGCTCCATCAGCATAAACTGTGGTGTAGATGCATTTATATCAACCTACCCATTTACAGCTAAATTGGCCCTAAAGATGGGGCTACTCCAAGGCCTAGTGCTAAGGTCTGCAATAATGTGGTGCTTCAGTGCAGACATTATTACAGTAAAGGGAGCGGTTCTTCCATCACTGCAGTAAATCCACCGCCCTGAGAGGCGATAAGCTAGATCAATGGAAGAATTCTTCCGTAGAACTAGTGCTGGCTACCCTGCGGTTTAGATCAGCTTGACGGTGTCTCTCAGGGGACAGGTCTACACTAGAAGTGCTGCACCGATGCAGCTCTGCCACTGTAGCATGTTTGGTGAAGATGCTCTATGCCAAATGGAGAGTGCTTTCCTGTCGGCATAATTACTCCACCTCCACATTCTCCTGCCAACATAGCACTGGTAGGGAAGTGCTTTGGTTGCTGTAACTTGTGTTGTTCGGAAGGGATGGGGGTGAGGGGGCATTTTTCACACCGCTGAGCAACGTAAGATCAATTTAAGCGATAGTGTAGACCTGCCCTCAGGTGTGTGAATTTTTCACTATAGCCTCCCTCCCTTGAGTAACTGGTGTAAACTAGACCAGCAGAATAACTATGGTGGCAATACAAGCTGCGTCTACACTGGCAGCATTTGCCTGCATAGCTGTACAGCAAGATGTCCTAGTGCAAACAAGTCCCCCATCTGTCAAATGCATCCTTTTCAAGAGTGGATGTCAGTCTAACCCAACAGCGAGGGAATTGGGGGGTAGGGGGCTGAAGTGTTTGGGGGAGAAGACAGGTCAATGTTCTGTGATGGCGGAGAACATTATCACAGTCCCAGAGCGGACCCTAATGCCAGGCCCCAGAGTGGCCCCATGTTGAAGGCTGGTTGATATGTAACTGTACAGACTGGGACCCCAAGTTCCTAACCACGTGGCTTCTCTCTCTGCTGGCTTTGCAAGCAAGCTGCTAGCCCTGCACCAGTGGATAGCTAGGCTTCAATCAAATGTACCTCAATTACTCTTGCTGCATACACTGGTGCGACATGGCCGATACCCACACAGAGCGAGGCACTGCCACACACACAAACATTAACACAACAGCACCTACCGTGTTTCTCCAAAAATAAGACAGGGTTTTATATTATTTTTTGCTCTGAAAGATGGGTTAGGGCCTATTTTCAGGGGATGTCTTATTTTTTTCCATGAGTGTAAAGTGTATGGGCACCTTTACTTGTGAACCGCTTGTAAACTGTAACTAGGGCTTATTTTTGGAGTAGGGCTTATATTTCAAGCATACGTCAAAAATCCTGAAAAATCATGCTAGGGCTTATTTTCGGGGAAACAGGGTATGCCCAAAGAGACAAATGACCCCAAATGCCCACCGCAGCCTGACCGGGCAGAGGCAGCCACACACAAATGCACTCACGCATGCCTGATGCTGCAGTGCAAAAACCATACACAGCTACCCACAGCATCAAGGACACCCACTAAAATGGCACCCTGAGATGTGTGCGTCCTCCTGCCATCACACTTTGGCCTCTCAACTTCCTTCCCCAGCGTGGGAGCTAAACCATCCCTAGCTCTAGCCTAGCTATGAGTCTACAACCACAACCCAGTGGGCCGGCTGGTTAATCCTGGACGTTTGCAACATGAACTGATTTCATCAGCACTTCAGGCTGTTGCTCCTTTGATCTGCCTGGCTATTGTCCCCTGCAAATCCACAAAGACCTATGTGCAACTCCTCTAATGACTCAGCTCCCTCTGATGATTAAAGGGCAGAGGGGATCGGAGGGAGACACTGACCACGGGGCCCCCCAGCATATAAAAGAGGCTGGAAAAGCTGCTGGCAGGACCAAGACAGCTCACACCAGGCTCTGGGAGAGACCCAGGAGCCTCACAGACCCAGCTTTGCTTGAACCCCGGACCAGATGAAGTTTGGCAAGGAGACAGCTCAACCAACCTGAACCCTGGGAGAAAGAGCGTCACACACCGATGGGTAAGTCCTGCTCTGCTTTGCAAAGAGCTGACACTTAATTATTTGAACCTTTGCAGCATTGCTTGGGTAAAAGCTCCAGGACACAAAGGAAGCCCCAGGACACATCGCTATTTATCGGATGCTGGCCACTGTAAGCAGGACTTTGGACCGTTGGTTTGTGTCTGTAAATTCCTATGTGCTTTGTTCCCCATCTTTTTTTCTTGGGATCTCTCTACTTATACCTCGCTCATCTCTTCCTCTGCAAGGAGCAAACTCCTCTGTCTCCATCTCTTTCTCTCCATCCACCCTGCTGCCTGTCCCCCTTTCACTGTCTGTTTCTCTCTGTCCAGGGCTGTAGCAATAGTTTTGAACTAGAAGGGGCTGCCTGGTTTGGATCGGGCTGAAAGAGACAAACTCCAAAGACCAATGGTGGGGTTCCCGGGTAAGATTTTCCTTCTAGTGGCGTCTACTCCAAATTCCCCTGGCAAACGGTATCCCTAGTTTTGTAAGAAAAGCCGAGACGGGAGATCACCTTTCCCCAGAGACGGATGGTTAGCTCTGAGCAGTGGAAAGCTCGTGTGTGGGAATTTTATCCTCGTGTTTCCCTTCAACCGAAGGCACATTTCCCTTCTCTCCTTTCCCCTCCAAACGGACTATCTCTGACCTGCCCCCCAAGGGGAGCACTTGCTGCAATATTGAGCCGGGTAAGTGCACCCCGTTGAGGCGTGGGTCGAGTGAAAAAACCCGCGGCGCTGTCTGCGTCCACACGGCACAAACCCACAGCGCGCCTCGCTCGGCTGTCAGGACCGGGCTCGCTCCCACGGAAGCGCATTGCTGGGTTTCCTCTTGCTCCCCCGCTTTCCCTAGCAGCGCACGGGCCTGGCCGCCACGATTTCCCACCCCACATGGTCAGGGACCAGATCCGCTCTCAAGGGCCAAGCAAGAAAGTGCTGCTCTGCTCGGACCTTGTTTCTCCAGGGGACAACGTCGGGGTCGTTTCCAACCTCGGCTTCAAAGCGCCCCGAGTTTCCCGGCGGTGTGGAGCGCATTCCCCATAGCGCGCCCCTGC
>ML675667.1:530948-557718 GCA_007922155.1 Mesoclemmys tuberculata | reverse complement strand
TTGTTTTCTCTCTGTTCACCCTTTTCAATTGACCGCTGCCATTCAATCCATCATTGCTCCCTGCAGACAGGCTTCCCCCACCGCAGGAGGAAGAAGAGCCGCTGTTCTCCAGCACTGAATGGTTAGCAACGTCCACAGGGGAACCTCCATCCAACCCTGTCTACACCACAGCACTGGCCGCTCGGTGTGGAGGGTAGTGCTGCCTGGTTTGGATCTGGTTTCTGGAGAGGAAAAGCGCATTGCTGGTTTAACGCACAGCTCCTACTTGTTGTTTTTTGGTCTTTGCACAGCCTCTCTTTATCCTAGCGAAAGCATTTCCCAAGCAGGGTGAGGCTGGCACCTCCATTTCCCCCTGACATTCCCAGGAACAGCCGCCAAACAGAGGAGCGCTCTCTGGACAGCTAAATAAGAAATTGTTGCTCTGCTTGGACACTGTTCCCGCAGGGGAGTCCACCTGGGATCCTGGCTGTCAGATTTTTCAAGCCCCCAAGGGACTCCCTGTTTTCTGAGGACATTTCCCAGGGGTGAGACGCAGAATCCGCACAATGGAGCGTCCCTGACTTTGCCCCCCAAGGGGAGCGCTCGCTGGGACACTGAAGGGGTAAATGCTCCCCTGTCGAGGCGCAGGCGAAGTGAAGAGACACCGCGTTCTCCCCGAGCACAAATCCACAACGCTCATTGGCATGTTTTCAGGCTCTGGCTTGTCCTCGAGTTCCTCTTCCATCTCGTTTAAAGGCAATTCCCGGAGAGCATTGCAGGCTGCCTCACGCTGAGACGTGACAAAGATCTGCCCCTCTCCAGCGCTGAATGAGGAGAAACCTCAAAATAGGAAATTCCAACCAACCATGTCTTTACCACAGCACTGGCCCGTTGTTTTGTAGGGAAGCGCTGCCTGGTTTGGATCTGGTTTCTTGTGAAACAAAAGCACATTGCTGGGTGTCCATGCACAGCTCCTTTCGCTTTACCCAGGCTAACACTTTCTTTTCCTAGCAGAACATTGACATGGATCCAGCTGGCTCACAGCCTTGGTTTCCCCCTAACATTCCCACTGACTTTGCACTCCAACGGGAGCACTTGCTTCAATATTGCACAGGGTAAGTGCTCCTCTGTCGAGGCGTGGGGCAAGTGAAAAAATGCAGCGTCCTCTCCACACAGCACAAACCCACAACGCTCAGTGGTGTGTTTTCAGGCTCTGTCTCCCTCTCGGTTTCCTCTTCTCCTATAGTTTAAATGCAACCCCATAGCACATTGCAGGCTCTGAGATATGACCAAGAACTGCACCTCTCCTCCAGCGCTGAATGTGGAGAAAACTCCATATAGGAAATTCCAACCAACCATGTCTTAACCACAGCCCTCTCCAGTGGTTCTGTAGGGAAGTGCTGCCTGGCTTGGATCCGCTTTTTTGTGAAAGAGAAGCACATTGCTGGGTTTCCATGCACAGCTCCTTTTGTTTTGCCCAGGCTAACACTTTCTTTTCCTAGCAGAACACTGATGTGGATCCAGCTGGTTCACTGCCACCATTTCCCCCTAAAATTGCCAGAAGCAAGATCTGAAGAGCTGGCACTCTCTGAACAGCTAAATCAGAAAGTGCTGCTCTGTTTGGACATTGTATCTGCAGTGTAATGCCTATGGGATCGCATCCGTTGGATTTTTCAAGCCCCCAAGGGACTCCCTGCTTTCTGAGGACACTTCCCTTGGTGAGATGCAGAAATCACAGAATTGCAATAGAGTGTCACTGACTTTGCACCCCAACGGGAGCACTTGCTGGAATATTGCAAAGGGTAAGTGCTCCCCCGTTGAGGCGTAGGTTTAGTGAAAAAATACAGCGTTTTCTCTCTCTCTCCAGTGTTTTTTCTGCTTTCCCTTTTCTATCCGCAGTTTAAATTCAATAATCATTGTGAATTGCAGACAGTCTTCCCCTAAAACAGGATAAAGAGCTGCACCTGTGCTCTAGCATTGACTGATTAGCAACTTTCATTGGGGAAATTCCAAACAATCATATCTAAACCACTGCACTCACTGGTTGTTCTGTAGGAAAACGTTGCCTGGTTTTTGCCTGGGCTCCAGAGAGAAAAAACACATTGCTGGGTTTCAACGCAGAACTCCCAATTTGTTTTTCAGTTTTTTGCATGCCCAATGCTCTTTTTTCATGCTCTAATGCATGACATTCCCCGGAATTTCTAATGCAGACATTCCCCGGAACAATATCCAAACAATGCTGGAGCATTCTGGATGTCTAAATCAGAAAGGTCAGCGAGTTTGGACATTCTTTCTGAAGTTCACTCCTTATGGGATTCCATGTCTCTCATTCCCAAACCTCCAAGAGATTGGCTGGTTTGTGAGAGCTTTTCCTATTGGTGAGAAGTCAAATCCAAAGCATCTGAATGGTCCATCGCTGACCTACAACCCCAGTGGGCCTACTCTCTGGAATATGGAGCAGGGTTAAGTGTTGAGCTGTAGGTCAAGGGAAAAAATTCAGTATTGTCTCTGAATAGCACAATGATTATTCATGTTTTCACACCCATGCTGCCAATGTCCTATTCTCTATTTCCATTTAATGTTTATATTCAGCGTCATTGTGAATGGCAGGTTTTTTTCCATTAAGACAGGCTAAGGAATTGTACCTCCCCTCCCGAGCTGAATGCAGAGTAACCTCCAACTGGGAAATTCCAATCTATCACGTCTTAACCACAGCGCTGTGGTTCTCGTATAGGATAAAGCTACTGGGTTTGAATCTGGATTGCTGGGTTAGCATCTTTACATAGCCTATTGCTCTCTTTCCATAGAGGAATATTGGTCAGGAAGTGGGTGGCTGTCTGCCACCATTTCCCCAGACATTCCCAGGAACAATATCCAAACACAGGTGGCACTCTTTGATTAAATGCCTAAGAAAGTGTTACCTGTCTGGATGGTGTTTCAGGAGGGTCCCACTGGTTGGATTCTTCACACCCCCAAGAGTTTCTCTGGTTTCTGGAAAGGATGTCACATAGCTGGGAAGAGGAATCCAAGTCATCCAAATGGAGCATCACTCACCTATCAGTCAACCTGTGGAACTCCTTGCCAGAGGATGTTACGAAGGCTGAGACTATAACAGGGTTGAATAAAGAACTAGGATAGGTCCAGCAATGGTTATTAGCCCGATGAGCAAGGATTGCTGTTTGCCAGAAGCTGGGAATGGGATTGATCACTTGACTAGGTGAACGTAAGAGGGGATGGATCACTTGATAAATTGCCCTGATATGTTCATTCCCTCTGAAGCACCTGGCAGTGGTCACCGTCGGAAGAGAGGATACTGGGCTAGATGGACCCTTGCTCTGACCCAGTCTGGCCGTTATGTTCTTATGTACCACCCCACTGGGAGCACTTGCAATATTGAGAAGAGTAAGTGCTCCCCCTTTTGAGAGGCACAGGTTAAGAGATAAAAACACAGCACGTTTTCAACACAGCCTAGATCCATAACACTTATCCAGATGTTTTTTTCCTCTCTCCCTGTCCTGTTCCCTCTCTCCCCTCTTCTCCGTCCATTCAGTCTTTATATCCAATGGCCATTATGAACTGCAGGTAATCTGACCCTGAGATAGGAGAAAAAATTGCACCTGACCTCCAGCGCTGAATGTGCAGCGACCTCCAACCAGGAAACTTGGCCCTCACATGTAGAATATTGTATGTCTTCCTATGAAATGGGCATCTAAACCCTCTGCCACTTTGACATAGACTTTCTTGTCCTCATCGGTGAGCTGCGGGGCATGCCGGATGTCCTCAACAGCATCAGCCAAGGCAGATATCAGGGCATTTACCTAGTGTTCCTACGCGCTCTCTGTCAAACCAGAAGTCATACAGAATAACTGGACGCTGAAGCATGGCTGCAGCCTTACCTTTTTTCTCCTCAGGGGCACTCCTCACTTATAAAGGCAGCTGGCGCCTTCGCCCAAGGAAACCTTTTGTGGTGCTGAGGCCGCAGAGAACCTGAGACCCAAGTACTCCACTCACCGCTAGAATGGCGTCTCCTCTGGTCACCCTGGGAACTAGCTCACAAGGCCGCCGCTTAACATAGTGTTGTTCTCTGCGCCTCTCCCGTAGCTAGAACCAGAGAGGTCCATGGTTCTGCTCCTGGTTTTTAAACTAGTAGGCAGCAATAAGCCTCTTAGTGAGTGCTTTTCATTCGAAGATCTCTAAAGTGTTTTACCAGGGACACCGGGCAGGTGGCAGAACACAGGATTGGCGACTGGAACCTTAGTGATGGATGGATTGCTTGATTAACGGCTTGATCTGGCTCTCTCAGACCACAGCGGTTGATCAAGGTTGGGTCCCTTGCATGCTACAGCATCAGGAATATCATTCTCCGCATCATTAATGCAAAAGCCCCTAAGAGCACACGAGAAACCTTTGCAATATATCGCAAGTCCTTTTATTAACGAATCCCCTGAGCAGATAAACGATCCCGCAGATACCGAAATGCAATAGCAGATAGAGAGTTGGAAGTCTTTAGCCCTATCAACTGGCCTCCCTCATGTCTCACATCTCCTGCTGGGGGACCTTGATGATCTTCCTTCTGATTGTCATCATGGCATCCCCCCAGGTGCACTGCGGGCCAGGCAGCACCTTTTTATTCTGAGCTATTTTTATGTCTACTTTTTTTTTTAATGCTATACTTCCAGACCCCGCTAACTGAGAGGCACCCCATGTTGCAGTTCCCCTTAATCTCATTAACATCTACGTCATTGCTCCCAAGAAGCCCCGAAATGTTACTATTGGACATCTTGTTTTATTAGCTGACACATCGCTGCATGTTTTCCAGCCTATTGTGGCACAGAATATGGCCACTGGTCCAGGGCTATTTTTTAGTCATCTCGTCTCGGCTAACTGTTTCAGGCCTAAGGCCTTGTGTATCTTACCAGCCTGAGACCTGCAAGCCCTGTGTTACAACAATGAATACTTCTATTTCACCTCGCTCTCCTAAATCTACTTCAAATCTGTTATTCTTCGCTTCACGGCGCTCTCTCTGTTTTCAGGGTAAAATTCCACCCAGCCTTTGCTATGTTATGGCGAGCCGGGTTTGTGTAATCAACAGCTGAGTGCATGTTATGAATCTCCGCACACTGCCGTTCTCAGAGAGGAGTCCATCACAGCCCCCAACAAAGAGCCTTTCTTTTTTAGTTCAACCTGTAGAGAATCCTGTTTTTGAACTGTGATGGGTCCCTGGTGAACTCCTGCTGTCTCAGCCAAGATGGAGGGTGTCACACTCCCCTAATGCAAATGATTCGATATTTTTGGAAAATAGCATCCAGTGTTTACTGAGCAAACAGTACCCGTTCCCTCCTGGACTTGTTTCTATTTAAAAATGATCTGTTTTCAGTCTCCAATCCAGAGCGAGTTTATTTCCTTCGGGAAAGACTGTCCACTGGGGAGCAAAAAAATCCCTAGACCTTGTGTACACACTAGGGGTGAGGGGTTTCGAGGTGAAATTCACATTTAGAGGGGAAAAAAAATCTCACCCCCCCATTATATTTACTGCAAGATTGCCAGAGAGCAGAATGATGTACAGAGCCATTGTTACAAAATCATGAGATTAGCAGCAGATTCGAACAGAACTGGAGGCAATTACCCCTCCAGGAACGGATCCTGAGAAACCCATACGGCAGCTGCCTTGGCTTCATTGCTAGGACGGTTAACGTATTAGTTACACAAGGCAGCAGCGAGCCGCTTAGAGCTTCAGTTTCATGTCCTCGATGGAGCTGTAGATCTGAGGGCTCATGGGCACAAAACACTTCTTCGATTCATCCAGGATGAACAGGGGGTCCTTGATGAGAGCGGGATTGAACCCCTCCTTCACCAGCTGCCCTTTGCACTGCTTGAACGTCCCTGTGATCTCCAGAGCGTCCTGTGTCACAAACAGACCAAGTTATTACAGGAGTCAGCTCGCTCTAGAGGCCATGACACACACAAGGATAAAAGTCTACTGCAGCTGCCAGCTAATGGAGTCAAGGAGGCAGAGGCTGATGCTTTTCACTTTGTAGTTTTAGCTTTGTCCCTAGCCATGCCCCGTGGTGGAGGGGAATTTTATTACTCCAGACTTGTCTACATTACAAAAGCATTGGCTTGTCTAGCTATGCCAGCAGAACCCCCTAGCGGAGACGCAACAGAAGAAGATCTGCCAGCAGAACTAAACCACTTCCCTGAATGCCATTAGCTTGAATTCTTCTGTCAGTCTACTTATATCTACCTCGAGGGTTGTGCTGGAATAACTATGTTGGCTGGGGTGTGTGTTTTATTCACAATCCTAGCGAACGAAGCTATGCCAGCAAAACTTTGTAGCGTAGACTAAGCCTCAGAGAAAAGCAGGACCTGGTATTTCAATAGTTGGTGTTTCCTATAAAGCCCCAGCTCCTGGAGTCACGTGATTAGATGAGCATCTCAGCTTTTATTTAAAAGAAAAAACTAGTTTCAAGCTCTCTTGGTTGCAGAGAAAATGTGACCTCAATGTGACCTCAATGGGCCAAAAAACAAGAAGGTAAAGAAAAGGACCTTTAATTTAGAGCTAGGCAGAATTTTTCAGGTGAAAAAGGCAGATTCAGCTCCACCAGATGACGTTGCGTATTCATATCGGTTTAGCAAAACAGTTGGTGTGGTAGAAAAAAAACAAAACACAAACTTTCAGAAAGTCAGTATGTATCAATTTAACTTGTTCTAAAAATACATAAACGCTCACAATCTAAACAACCTTTCATTTCAGGCTAAGCAAAACATTTCATTCGCAATTAAATAAGTTTGTTGGCTTTTTGATTCACGGAAAACGTCAAAAAAATTTACTTCAAAATTTTGTCTTTGAAATTTGGACTTGCCAGAGAAACAAAAAAATACCGTTATTCCCACAGTTCTGCACAAAATGTATTGTCCATGTTTCGCCTAGAGAAGGTTTGAAATATGTCAAAGGTTCTTATAGAAAGAATGGAGATCAATTGTTCTCCATGTCCACCAAAGATAGGACAAGAAGGAACTGGCTTAGTTTCAGCAAGGCAGATTTAGGTTGGATATTGTGAAAAACTTTCTACCTATCAGGCTCGTTAAGTGCTGGAACGGGTTCCCTAGGAAGGTTGTGGAATCCCTGTCCTTGGAGCCTTTTAAGAGCAAGTTGGACAAATGCCTGCCAGAGATGGTCTATGTACACTTGGTTGTGCTTAAACTAAAAGGATGGTTCCAGCCCTACATTTCTATGATTTTAGGGGAGGCCTGGCTCAATTTCTGAATGCTTGGGGTTGGTGCTACTTAAATGGGACAGAGAGATACTATCATAGGGAGGTCTCCAAGGTGCCCCCTTGTGGCCGGAGGTCGCTCTGTGGGCACCCTGCCTCAGTTTCCCTCTTCAACCTTTTCACTTCACAGGCCTCTGGGGTTGGTGTAAGATTTTCAGGTACACTCGTTTGCTGGTCTGTATCCATTTCACTCTCCAGAAACCAGGAGTCTACTGCCTCCACCCAGGGCTGGATTAAAGTATTAACAGTCTTTTCTGAAACAACTAATTCCCTGGAATTGCTTCCTCTTGCTCTTCTCTGATTTTAGCCACGCTAGCCAGCATGTGCTGGTCAACAGCTGGAATGAACAAAGGCCCAGGAACTGTATATATATTATTCGCACTATCTATATATTAGCATGCATGAAGCATAAAGAATATGAAGAACAAATGTAATAGTAGTTATATAGCCTAATTTGGCCTATATGCTTTATATAAACCTGCTGACTTATGCTATGTAACCCACAACCCATTTGCATTTACCGAAGTACATTTTTGGCTTACGCTAATAGGGAAGCTGTTAAGACCAGGACATAGCAATATAAAGTTTTTGGTTTACGCTAATAGTTTTTGGTTTAGTTTAGTTTAGGTTTAGGTTTATTTTAGCTAGTTTAGTTTAGTTTTGGGTTAGTTTTAGTTATTGGTTTACACTAATAGGGAAGCTGTTAAGACCAGGACATAGCAATAGAAAGGGAGTTACTCTCACAGGTCTATACTGGAATGTCCCAAAGGAAGAGGACAAGACACAGAATTGTTCTGCCCTGGTACAAATATAGGAGGTGCCTTCCTGCCGCTCGGTACTTGGAATGCAGGTGTCCAGGCCAAAGAACTAGGGGATCCATTATGGTACTGGAGGAACAAGGTAGAAATCTGATTGGTTAAATCTAGTTTCAGAGGATGCCCACAGCCCCTTTTAATTGTAAACAGGTAGGGTATAAAAAACGGCTTTAGGGGTGTAGCTTGGGAGTACAATTTCTGTGTAAGGTGAATGTAAGAGGGGATGGGTCACTTGATAAATTGCCCTGTTCTGTTCATTCCCTCGGAAAACACCTGGCACTGGCCACTGTCAGAAGATGGGATATTGGGCTAGATGGGCCATTGGTCTGACCCACGGCCATTCTTATGTTTATGTTCTAACAATGCTGCACGAGATGGTTTCCCGGAGACTGGTCTCGCATCGAACCTTTTCCTTGTGCTATTGAATTATTGGCTTATAGCAATAAACCGGTCTGACATTGGTGTCTTGAGTATATTTCATAACTGACCAAAGTGTCATCAAGCCACTGTGTCTAACACGGTGTCCCTGGTACAGGGACTTCCAGCCCCCTGGGGCTTAAAGGGCTAGTCAAAGAGGTGTCTTACCTGCAGGCGGACAAAGCGAGGAATGGCGTAGTTTGGCAAGAAATCCTTGGCGTATGCGTAGAGTTTTTCACCATCAAAGACCATCTCCTCTTTCAATCGAATCGCTGCCATCCCCGTCTTCCCTTCGTGTCCTGAAACGCACGCACAATGCGTCAGGCTTTGTCTACACTCAGTGTTTTAAGGTATTATGTGGAGCAGGCATTAGCTGGCACAGGTTAACTTTGGCTCTGTCTACACTGCACAGTTACTTGGGTCTGAACAACCAGGTAGGCCTAGCTCAGGTGTGAGCATCCCCCCTTACTGTCTCTGCACCCACCCGTGTGTGTGTGTCCGGAGACACATCCCAAAGTTCCTTGCGCTCAGACGTTCTAGGTTTCTTCCCCAGTCAATTGTGTCAAGGCAGGAGAGCTCGTCCGTCTTTTGGGGGGGATTATGGGAAGGGCACTGGAGGACAATCAGCATTCGAGTGATTTGGCCTCATTGTAAAGTGGGCAGGTTCCAGCCCGAGTTAAAGCAGAGCCCGGGTTCTAACCCGACCCTACAACTGGGTGAGTGAGCACAGATTTAAAGCACCTCCGGACCCAGGCCAGAGATTTTCCAGTGTGAACTAGAGAGATTTGAATTAAACTGGGGTGGCAGGCCAGATTAGCTGGGCAGTGTAGACATATCCTATGAGGTGCTAACATAACACCTGGAAATCCTAGCCTATGCAAGGCCGCGTAATAGATCTTTAAGCTCAGAACAAACATTATGATCATCTGGTCTGATTGTCTGAGAAGCACAGATCAGAGAATTTTACCCAGCATCCCTGCGGGACATCCATAACTTCTGTTCAAACTACAGAAGCTCCTTTAGCAAGAGACTCCCAGACTTCAAGTGATGGAGAATCAACCATGTCCCTTGACCAACTGTTCTGATGGTAAATTCCCCTCACTCTGAAACATTTGCACTTTGCTGCTAGCCCGAGTGCATCTCGCTTCCAGCCATCGGCTGAGCATTTCCGTGCTAGGTAAAAAAGCCCTCTGCTCTCAGAAATCTCTTCCCCGCGTAGACAGTTGTAGGCTCTGCTCACGTCACCTCTTCTCTTGGATGAACTCAACAGACGGAATTGTTTTAGTTTCTCACCATAAGGCCAGTTTCCCTGACCTCAAATCCTTTGGCTCGACCAGAAAAAAGCTTTTTTATTAGTTGTATTTTTTCCAAATTGCCAGTGAACCAAGATAGCCACTATTTACACAGCTCTGATGACCATATGTTGAGGCCCGGGCATAGCCTGTTCATGGAAGGATCTGTAGACATTTCAGACCACTGAGCACTGAGTGTAACCTCCTGATTAACACAATGATTTTTGCACTGGACAGAACAATCCCGCCATAGTTTTGCATGGGTTTCTTCAATCAAAGGCTCCCTCTCCCCCAAAGAAGGACTTAGACCCCGACATTGACACGCTACGCAATGACTTTTAAGAGCCGGCTCATGATGGATGTGCCTGAGGTGAGCCACAGTGGCAAGGTGACATGAGATGTCCTGTTGCTGGGAACGCACCTGGGACTGGCACCCCGTACACATTGATTTCCTGAATGAACGGCACCGCCACCAGCGTCGTCTCCACCTCTGTCGTGGCAACATTCTCCCCTTTCCAGCTGAAGAGAGAGAGTAGAGGAATTGATTTGGAGACATCCATCCATCCACATGGATTCATAGATATCAAGTCAAGAAGGGACCATTGTGCTTATTGGGGCCATTATGACCATCGAGGCTAGCCTCCTCTATAGTTAGGCTTGGAAGGTAAACGTTGGTACACAAACTGATGAAAAAATACACACACAAGCCAACAAAAATATTTCCATTGATAATAAACTAAATTTACAGCTAGGCAAAGGAAGAAAATGTTGCTTATTAGAATAAAAATCCAGGGAGGTAGACTTTTGAAATGGACTCATGAATGAACAGTAAAAACAAGCCATATCTGCTGATTTAAGGATATTTTGAGACGTGATGTTGGGAATTTGTGTTTTAATGGCTTTAACTTTTTGAATCTCAACATCCACCTCCACCCCTGCATAATTTTGTGCAGCTGTGAAAATTTAAATCGTTAAACATCTAAAAAATAAAGTCTTAAGAATGAACATGGCTATCGTCCGCTGAGATTATAAAAAAATAATCATTGAATTCTGCCAAGCCTAGCTATGGTTTAATGCCATCTGTCGGCAAATGCTGTGTCTCCACCAGGGGGCTCTCCCAGCATAATATACCAAGGAGGCATTCATAGGAGATAAACCCTAACTCGTTTTTCTAAACAACAATTAGGGGGCGTCCACACAGCACAAAAAAACCCCACAGAACCCAGGTCAACTGACTTGGTTTTGTGAGGCTAAAAAGCAGTGTAGATCTTTGTGGTCAGCTGGAGATGGGGCAAACGGGACGATCTCAGAGCCCAGCATCCAGCCTGAGCCCGAATGTTGATACTGCTGTTTGTAACCTGGAAATATGAGCCCTGGAAACCCAAACCAGTTGACTGGGACACTAAGATTCGATGCCACGGAGTTTGGGGTTTGGTTTTTTTGCTGTGTAGACATCCTTAGGCTTCTCGATCTCTTTACTCCTTTTGACAGTTTTCTCCCAGAGTTTTATTTTGGCTCCTACTGCTGACGCATCCACCCACCGCTTGCACTTGCCTATGGGAGTTAGGCACACAAGAGCAATCTTGAAAACCCAGCCAGACAATAAATTCTTTGGCTCCTGGACCATCTCTTTATAGCAGAGGGGAGGCAGCGTTGCCTAGCAGATGGAGCACACTACTGGGCGTTAGAAGACGTGGGATTTGGTCCCAGTTCTGCTGAGTGTCCTTGAGCCAGTCACGGCCTCTCTCCGTGCCTCAGTTTCTCCACCTATCTCTGGCGTAAATTGTTATTTGAGAGCTAGTTACTGTTATATTTGTGTGTACAGCACATCACAAACTAGAGCCCCCAGTCCCCTGTAGGATTCTAATTGCATCAGGCTCCCCAGTTCATCCCACCCATGAGGGAACAGTGACCAGTCAAAGGAGGGTAATGGCGTGCAGCAGAACCTACCGGAAAGTGTCTCCCACCCGGTCCTGGAAATACACGAATCCCTCGTGGTCTTCCATGAGGAGGTCCCCGCTATTGAAGTAGAGGTCCCCCTTCTTCATCACGTCCCGCAGGACCTTCTTCTCTGACTTCTGGCGATCGCCCGCGTAGCCATTGAACGGGCTGGTCTTCGTGATCTTCCCAACCAGCAGCCCTGCCTCGCCTGGAAGTGAAAATCAAAAACCCGGTCGATAGCCCCATACGTAGCGCAGCCCATCTCGGCCAGCTTTCGGAGGAGGAGGATTGCATTTTGGAGGAGAAAGAAAGGTTGATCCAAGATTAGAACAGGCGGGTCTGAACCCCCAAGGGTAAGCAACCGAGTCAACTGATTGCATGCAAGGCTATTGCACTACAAAACCGTATCGAGTGAGGGCTTTTATGAAAGCTTGGAAGGTTCTGAACTTGAGGGTCATTCTGAGATATGAATAAGGAATCTATGAATCTAGAATGACTTGCACTACAATTTCACATACACCTCACAGCAGCCCATGAAAGATAATGGAAAGACACTGAAAGAAAACCCGTCTTGGAAAATTTAAGGGCTTGTCTACATTTGACATGCTACGGCGGCTATCGTGCTTCATACAGGCACAACCTACACCGATTCTCCCATCGGTGTAGGTGATCCACCGCCACGAGAAGCAACAGCTAGGCCGAAGGACGAATTCTCCCATTGTTGTCTTCACAAGGAGCTAGGTCAGCTTAACTGTGTCACTCGGGAGGTGGAGTTTTCACACCCCTGAGCGCTGTAGCTGGGTCCGCCTAACTTTTTAGAGGAGGCCAGGGCTAAGAAAGGAGGGAGTTTTACCTACTCTGAATAAATGTGAGTCATCATGCCGAGAGACAAAGAAGGGGGCAAAACTTGTGCCTGAGGTTTTTATCCAGAAACTGGGGGGCAGCCTAAGCAGGAAGCTGTCCATGAAGCGCTGAATCCCCTTAATGATGAGGGTAGTACGCTGGGAAACGGTTCAGGTAACTTCTGTTAGAAAAGAGAATGTAGCTAATATAGAAGCATACAGTCTGAAGTTGCATCTGGATGGTTACTTTCTGTATAACGTTTGTGTGACAGTGTCCCCTTGCTGTTTCATCTCCGAGTCCGGGATTTTTCTATCAAATAAACCTTTTGCTTATTTCTTCCCCAAGCATGGCTCCTGTGTGCACGCCATGTGGCATGTGTGTGTCCAAGTGAACTTATAACTGGGTAGTGGTTTCACTCCTCCACAGAAGACAGGATATTGGGCTAGATGGATCACTGATCTGACTGTCTATGGCCATTTTTATAATCAATGGAATAACATGTAGTAATGTATTGGCTGATGTCCGAGTCATTAAGAGCGAATTATGGCTACAGATGGTCTCAGCACAGATACAATAGTTACCGCTCTCATCGGCGTATTGATTAGGTAAATTGATCATTTTCAAAAGAAGATCAAAGCATGGGAAAGAAAGATATTGAAGGATTTTCTTTGTCTAAAACCAGTATATCAGGCATGATTTTTGAGCAGTTAGAAGCGAAGTGTAGTGCAATAAATGCAAATTTCTCCAATCTCAGATTGGTATGCATGTTTCTGTAGTAAGAAGTGCACGTTTAAGGCCTGTAAGGCCCAGCAGAACACGCTAAGGCATAAGGCCTAAGTGGAAAAAGCCAAGTTAACAGAAACCAGCCTGTGAACTTCCACCCTGACTGAAACAGGCACAGAGAAAACGCTGATACTGCAACCCTACGTATTTCCAAAATAATATCAAAACATCGCTAAAAATTCACAGCAGGTGCAGAAGGGACCAAGACATCCTGACACCAAAGAGAAAACCGACTCCCTGAAATGACACTTCGGTGGACAGAAATGTCTAATAAGGTGATAAATGGAGTTGGTTTGCTCAAATTATCCAATTTATGGTAAAGGGTGGTATTAGGCTATGTTAAGAGGGTTACAACTACACTACAACTACGCACCTCGCACAACAGGGGTAATGGCTGGAGACGCTGAACTAATTTTGCAAGCCCTTCTCCAAAAAAATCAGTGCAGGAGTTTGGCAGATTCTCCAGCTCCGAGGCTTTCATTCATCCCTGCTATAAACTATTCCACTATCTAGTTATGGTACATATATGTCTGCTGGGAGTACTGGAGTGTTTCAAGGTCTTTTAATGCTCTGACCCTCACAATTCCCCTTGTGAGGTAGGGCGGGGCTTTTAACCGCATTCCACAACAGTGCCACAAAGGCAAAGATATTTAGGCACTCAGCCTCCTTTATAATTAATGGATCTGGGCCTAGGCAATTCCCAAGGCCCCCTGGGAAGTCTGTGGCAGAGCTGGGAATTGAATTCAGGTCTCTGAAGCGCCAGGCTGACTCTAACCACTGCACCTGCTCCCCCTCGCAGTGCCTTCTGATGGCCAGCCTTCTGTTCTTACCGGTGGGGACTCGGATGCAGCACCCTCGCTCGTCTCGCACAGGTTCATCCTGCTCCACGTCGTACCGGATCAGCTCGAAGGGCGAAAGCTTCTGGAGAGCAATGAGTGACAGAGACAGAAATCAGCTGGGAAAACGACGCCAGCCTCCCTCGTGTGCCCGCTACCGGGATCTGCCAGCTTTCCCCCTTCTCAGCAGAGGGGAGGTTTCTTATTCAGTGCCTAGCTCACTTAGGCCACTTTAAAAATCCTGCTCTAAATAAATCCACCAGAGGGGGTTAAATTTGCCAGCATGCATGCAAGGGACCGGCGATTCCATCGGGCCCTCGAATGATTTTCAGCCCCACAGGCCCCCGTGCTGCGCTTCCGTTGCGTATCTACGGCTACAGACTCGCTGCTTTTGAGTTTGTGCTGTGAGCGTGCCTGCGTGTTGCATTTTTTGGGTGGCGTGGGCTCCGTGGATTGCAAGCCTGGCCCATTAAAACGTGGCAGAATGGTAATCCACGTGCAAGGGAGCAAGTAACTGCAATGGCCGCAACTGAGGGAAGTTGATTTCAAAAGCAGTGGGACGAAGATTGCGTGAGTCGTGGAAAGCAGTGGGCGACCTCAATGCCTTCCGGTCTTTGACTTGCCACTACACATATTATTGTCGACACTGGCACTCTAGTGCGAGGCCTGGTTTACACTAGGCAATTAGGCGGACATAAGGTATCTTAACATCAATCTAATTATGTCAACGTCCATGCTACAGCCCTGCTCCTGCTGACGGACATTCCCTGCTCCACCAGCCTCAAAACTCCACCTCTCCGAGAGGCGTAGGGCGTATGTTGGTGAAGTTACGGCGACGCAGTGTCCGTGTAGACGCTGCGGTCACTTACATCGGCCGTCATCCCGTTCAACTAGCCACTGCCTCTCGTGGAGGTGGATTAACGACGCCGAAAGGAGAACGTTTCCATTGGTGCAGGTTGTATGTACACTGAAGCTCTACAGCGGCAGTGTTTCAAAGTGTAGCCATAGTCTGGCCTCTTACATAACAAAGGCTGGGAATTTCTGTTGATTGTCCCTGTCCTGAACATGTTTGGCTAAAGCATCTTCCAAAAGGCTTCCAGCCTTGTCTTTTCCCACTAGGTTCAAGAGTCCGGTGTTTTCTTTCCATAAAGATACGACTCCACCTCTAAGTTTTCTTTCCGATAAGCTAAACAGACTGGGTCCTTAAACCCCTTCACTGCCAAGCCAGGAATTCAATCCACAACCCTCTCGTGGCCTAACCTAACCGAACTATTTTTGAGGCATCAACACTTTCCCCTCCAGTAAAGCACATAGGGCTTCCCGGAACTAGTTCCTATTTGAACTAGAAATTCTTGTTTGAACTAAAACTTTTCACAGCCTGTGGGGGAAAAATCAACACAGCCTTGTATTCCGGCGGGGTCTCTACACTGGAACCGGCTTTGCCTCAGCGTTGTTGACAGGGGCGTGGCCAGAAATGATTTTCTAGCAGGGCCTGTGATTGACTGAGGTGGACCTGGTGGGCCACTTTCTGCTTCCGGTCCCCAGGAAGTTTGGGAAGTGACTGGGCCGAGGCATTAAACTGCCGGATGCTCCAGTTACCTTGGCCACGGGAGCGTCAGGCAGCTTAGTGATTCTCTGCCGGTCGCTTCCCTGACTTCCTGCTCCCAGCCACGTAATCAGAAGCAGGAAGTTCAGGTAGTGTCTAGCTCGGGGGTGGGCAAACTATGGCCCGTGGGCCAGACCCGGCCTCTCTACCATTTCTGTCCGGTCTGACATGATACCCGGCAATTGAGGAAATTAATAGAATCTTCCTCCATGCAGGGGCGTAGCTATGAGTGAGCCGGGATGGGCCACCCACTTTCAAAGCAGGTCAACCCAAGCTCTGCTTAAGCTACCTTCAATTGGAGCTTTTTCGGCCGGTGGCTTCCCGAATTTCCTGCTTCCGGTCACGTGGCCAGAAGCAGGAAGTTCAGGAAGTGCTTGACCGCAAGTTGTAAGTAGAAGTTTAGCGTTTGTGTTGTTACAAATTTGACACGTGTTCACAAAATGACTTGCAATAGGAATTGCCTCTAAGATAAGCTTTGGAGAAACGTGTATTCAGTTGCTTGTTCTTAAGTGCAATTACTTTGTTGTGGAAAGAACATAATGGGGTTTCATTGATCTAGTAGAAAGGTGCGGCCCGCAGCGACTTACCAAAATTAGTGGAGTGGCCCCTCTGCAAAATTTATTGCCCACCCCTGGTCTAGCTGAAAGCTGCCTGATGGTCCAGGGTAGCTTAAGCAGAGCATTTGCAGCAGAAGCAACAGATTGGGTGAGCCATGGCCCACCCGTAGCTATGCCCCGGTTGTTGATGCGCAGGGTCTGTGGAGCTCGGCATGTTCCAGAGTCTGAATTTGCCTTCCTTCTAACGGGCTCACAGCCAACACCAGTCCAATGCCGGACTTGGCTCGGGGAGTTTGATCCAGGTGAGGCTAGAGAGGTGAATGAGGGCCACTGAATTTAGCCCAAGGGATTCAGGGTGCCCACTCTGGCCGCTGAATGGGTTTAAACTTTATCCGGGCATCTACTGGCATTATCCTAAGCCATTTCAGCGGCCATGCCCTCTGCATGTGGCTGGGGAAATGATGGTGGTTTTCAAGTCATGGACAATGCTGAAAAATGGGGTTGGGAAATAGCTTGAGGTTGAAGTGAAAAATGAGTCTTTCGAAACGTCCAGTGACACAAGTTGAAAAAAAAAACCACCCTGCTTTTGCCAAAACGTTTGAGAGAAAATGTTTCCTTTCACTTTCAAGCTTTCTTTTTTTAATTCAAAGACATTTCGAAAGGGAAGGGCATTTCAAAGGGAAAACGTGCAACATTTAATTTAAAAAAACATTGTCCTGCAATTTTTTTTTCCAGAATTTTTTTTTGGGGTGGGGGGGTTCTTTTCCCTCCCAACACAAATGATCCAGGGAAACTGACATAAATGAATCAAAGGTTCTGGTGTCCCCGAATCTTTTTTCTGTTGGAAAAAAATTTCAGTTGAAAAATGTCACCTCTCATGTTCCCAGCTCAGGTCCCGGAAACAGTGCATTCTGGGAGATATTGCAAGCCTGCTGCCATTGTGGGATAGGAGTTGTTTCAGGTTGTCTGTGCCCACTAATTGGACTGCCCTGGTTCTTGGATTCCTAGATTCCAAGGCCAGAAGAGACCACTTTCATACTCTAGTTTGACATCCATCATAACACAGTTCATACGGATTCCCTGAACTAGAAATTCCTGTTTGAACTGTTTCAAACAGTTCATACGGATTCCTGTTTGAACTAAAACTGGTTAAACGTTAACTGGCTTCTAGTTCATATGGATTATTCCCTGAACTAGTTCCTGTTTGAACTAGAAATTCCTGTTTGAACTAAAACTGGTTAAATGTTTACGGGCTTCTAGTGCTGCTTAAAGGTTGTCTGGGTATTCGAGGCTTCATGTGTGAACACAAAGCCCCCCAGGAGCACAAACTAGTTTAGGTCAAGGTTTTCCCAAGTGACTTGTGATTCTAAGGGCTGAAATTGAGACCCTCAGTGGAGCTACTCCAGATTGACACCAACGTAAATTAGGTCAGAACCGGGCCAGGCCCAAGATCCAAGACCCAGCCCCTTGGACCCGAAAAATACAGAGGAAAACTCTCTTTCTGAACCCAGACAGTGCCTGGACAGTGCAATGACAAGGCAATAGAGAACTATAGCGAGAGAGATGCAATGGCTAGACAGACCTTTGTCATCTCATTTGTGTCGTCTCACCTTCCCCCGTGTGCTCAGCCTGGGACAGCTGGGGAAGAAACCAGCCAGGGGCCCAGACACCATGGTGATGGGTGCCAGGGAAATGGCCACAATAAAATCAATAATGATCCTTCATTGTCAGAGCCCTGGACTCCATCCACAACTCATTGACAGGCCCAGCAAACCTGCCTCCGTAATACGGTTCCCTTCCCCAGGTTGCCCACTCCTGGCAAACAAAGGTCACCCCCAAAATACACCCATCCTCTCAAACACAGTCACGGTCAAAGCACCACTCCCTTTTCTTCCACTGCACAGGCTTTAGAAGGGGCATGACTTGCAGCTGACAGACGCTAGACACATGATGTGGCCACTGATAGAGCAGGAAGCATGGAACATTGCCCAGATATCCAGCCAAGGGACACACAGATAGTGTTGCCTAGTGGTTAGCGCAGGGGATTCAAAATGGGGTGATCCAGATTATATTCTCAGCTCTGCTTGTTATTGACTTGCTCTCTGGATTAGAGCTGTGCAAATAACTGATTTGGGGGTTCACTGGTATTAGTCAAATTAAATGTATTAGTTAAACCACATTAAATCCTGTGAGAACACCTTCATTCAGAATTAAACTGGCTTTAATGTGATTTAGTTTAATTCTCTTTCAAAGTGAACTAAACTAAACGTAATTAAGGTCGCTTTAATCCTGAATAACAGCAGCCCCACAGAGATTCAATGTGGTTTCACTAATCCATGTCAAATTCACACCTCCAGTTAATTCAGATTAATTTTCCTGGATGTTCCTGTGTAGATGAACTCAGTTCATGAGTTCAGTTCAATTCACTTCCAAAGCGAATAAAGGTAAACCAAATTAAGGCTACTTTAATTCTGAATGAGAGTGGCCACACAGTTCTTTAATCTGGTTTAGCTAATCCACTTTAATTCAGATTACATGCCTCCATGTAGACAAACCCTAAGAAATCATTGCCCATGGTCCACGACCAATGATGAAGCTGGGCTGACCTGAGTAAGAGAAAGGCAGAATAGCAGTCATTACCCTGAGTATGAAGTTGGCCCGTCCCACAGCTCCAATCTTCCCGGTGTAGTTAATGAATCCAGCGTTCCCCTCTGTGGCTCCGTAGAACTCGCAGATGCGGATGGGCCCGAAGCGCTGGAGGAATTCCTTCCACACCTCCACCCTCATGCCGTTGCCGATAGCCAGCCGCACGCTGTGCTCGCGTTCATTCTCCCTCTGCAAGGCAAGCAGAGCAGGGGTCCACGTCGCCAGGAGTGGTGCAGAGAGGAGCCCAGGTCTCACCCTGGGTCTCACGCTGGCTCAGGGAGCTTCCAGGTGGCCCACGCATCATATAAACCCCCATGGAGTGCCGGAAGGGGCCAGCGAGGGAGAGGGCGCCGAGCATTCGCTTTCAGGCTCAACAGGAGCAACCTCCCCTTTATGCAGCAATAACAGCTGTGGGGCGAGCCCCCAAAGCAGCAGGCCACATGGCAGGGCAGAGCTAGGATGTGGGGACATGGGGGGGCAGGGTCCCTGGTTGCAAATGTGGTGGCAGGAAGCCAGGAGGAGTGCGAGTGTGACTCTGGGATGAAGCAGAGACAGAGCTCGCTGGGGGAGCAGACGTAGGGATTTTGCAACCAGGAGGCTGTTTGTTCCCACTGAGCCCAGGGACATGGGACTAGGCACTTTTTTGTTTTGGGTGAATAAACAAGATCACGCGAAGAATATCCCTGCCTCGCCTCATCCATTTATCAGCCTCACAGAAACACCCCTGCAAGGCCCTGGACTTTGGCTAAAGACGCAACCATGCCACATAAGCCCTATTTTGAGGCCAACGCAAGCCAGGTCAGTGAGCTCCAGGGCGCTGCGTAGAACAAGGGCTAGAAACATGGAGGGCCTCATTGGTGAAATCTCTCCACGCACATGTGACCGCTACGCTCCTGGCTGACACACAAGGGATTGAACCAGTGACCTCAAGCGCTTAGAACGGGCGCTGCTCTGGTTTAAGATTGTAACAGATTCATAGCTGTGTAAGGCTGACCTGCGGAGGAAAATTGCAACTGAACTACAACCCGCAGGTGGCATCGGGGCGGCATTTCAGAATCAAACTATTTCAGTTTTCGGCTGAAATTTTTCGGGCTGGGGGCATGCGTTTTTTCACATAGGTTCCGGTAGGTAAAGCATAAAAAGTTGAACTCTTAACACCTTTGTAGCTGGCGTCTGCCTGTCCAATTGGCGCCAGCCAACATGGGTTTAAGCGCTCCAGAGCTATTTCTGTTATAAGTAGCCGATCGACGCTTATAACTGCACGTTACTGGATGGGCTTGATGGTTGTCTAAGCACTTAAGGCAAGTTTAGAGCAGCTGTGTAACTGCCGCTCAGCCTTCTGGATTTAATCGAGGATTCTATGGTTAAACTGTTCTCCTGTATTCATAGTACAGTAATTATAATGACGACACTGCACGGGGGAGTCCACGCTGCTTCACCCCAGCTCCTCATTGGGATTAGCCCCGAAGGACAATCGATGTGGAGTTTGAGCTTGTATTGTTTCATCCCATCTCCCCTATTGGGGTCAGGGCCCCCCCGGACACTCTAGCATATTCCCCCCCGGAAAAGGTGTTGGGTTACCTTGGGCACGTTGCAAAGATAGCGCATCACCTCCCCTACATACTGGATCACAGAGACGTGGTATCGCCGACAGTCATCCCAGAACTGGGAGACGGAGAACTTGGGGCGCAAGACGCAGGTGGCTCCTAAGGGAGAGGGAAGGAGACGTGACGGGGGAAAAAGGGGTGTGCCAGGGAGCCCCATTGAACCCAGATTTTACAATCTACCCTAACCCACTAAGGGCAGCTGGTGCAATGGCACCATTGTGCGTTGTGCGAAGGTGTGCTTGGCAAAGGGGTGACGCTAATCTGGATAAACCAGTTTCACCCGAGGTAAATTCCACTCAGAGAAGAGTTTTAGGGCCCGGCTCGGCAGAACTAGCAATAAGTAAGTTTGGAAAGGAGGGCACCATCTCTTTGCTCCGTGCCTGTGCGGTGCCTAGCCCGCTAGCCTAGCGGGGTTGGTTCTGGGCCACAGCTGGGGCTCGGGGTCATGGAGTTCCAGGCTAGAAGGGACCATCTGATCCCTTATTTGAGCCCCTGTATATCACAGGCCACCCAGACCACCTAGCATCTGGACGCTAAACCTAGACCAGGATATTACAGCCCACAGGAGACGTGGTCCGTGCCAGGGGCAGAGCACAGAAGAGACCCTCCGCAATGGCAAGGAAATGATTAAGTGAGAGCACCCCCAAGGTCACCGCCAATCTGAGCTGGGGGGAAACGCTTTCCCGACGCGACACACGGCGATCAGTGCGACCCTGAGCACGGCAGCAAGAAGCAGCCAGCCATGCACCTGAGAGAGGGAATGCTCAATGCCCCCTCAGCGCCCTGGCCCACCCTGTCTTCTGTCCCATCGCCAGCCGCAACCATCCCTGATGCTTCAGAGAAAGGAGACAAAAACAAACCAATACAAAGGGGGGGAGAGGGGGAAGAATCCTTCCTGACCCCTGCTGCTGATTGGCTGAGATCCTGAAGCATGGCATTTCAGGAGCCTAAGACATAAACGGGGAGCGAGTTCCTGGGTTGCTGACTCCTGCCTTCTTCCCCCCCCCCCATCACAAGCAGCTCCCTCATACAATCCCGTTCCCAGATTTGTCCAGCTCTCTCTTAAAACTAATTATTTGCCCCCACAGCACCTATTGGGCACCTCACCCATGGGATGGCTAGAAACCTTCTTCTAATTTCCAGCCCAAATTTGTTCCTGGCCAGTTTATATGCATTTCTAGTTAATAATTAATAATGATGGTTGCTTAAAGATGACCTGGCATGGGGAAAATGCACTTTTTTGCATATCTTTCTAACTAATCTCCACATCCAATCACCTCTCCAGCCATGCACCTCTCCCACAGACGCGCCCCTGCACCCTCTGTTTCTTTTGACCCATGCGGACACTCTGTACATACCAACCTCCAAGCACCCCCCGAGTCCGACAAGCAGCGCAGCCGAATGGTACAGCGGCAACGGGGTGTAGATCACATCCTCGGCAGTGACCCCACACATGTACAACATGCTCGCCACCAGGCACAGCTTCTTCTGGGTGACGATGGCAGCTTTCGGGAGGCCTTGGGGGACAGAAGGATTGTGTTTAGTGATGCCTCATGGGTTTTGTAGTGCAGTTAGCTCACGAGCCCCTTCTCCTTTAACCACCCTGACAGTTAGGGAGATTTCTCCAACATCTAACCTAAAACTCTCTCACTTCAATTTAAGCTCATTGCTTCTGATCCTGTCCTCAGTGGACAAGGAGAACACGTTTTTCACGCTCCTCTTTATAACAACCATCTTTCCAGGTAATGAGGGTCAGCCCCCCCATCACGTGCTCTCCTCACCTGTGGTGCCTGAGGTGTAAATGTAGAGGGAAGTGGATTCGCTGGTCACGTTGGCTCGGAAAGCAGTGGGTACCGGCTCCTCTGAGGCCGCATCTATCTGGTCCTGGATAGGCTCCACGCCCGTGGTGGGGGACTCGGCGCTCAGGTAGCAAACTCGGACCCCTTTCTGTTGCAGGCTGGGCAGAACATCCTCAACTGCGGCTTTGAGATCTGAAGGGGAGGTGAGAAAGCCATTAATTTTCCCCCATCAAGGAAGGCTGATAGCTACATCACACACAGACACACACGTGCATAAAATAAGAACGCAAGTGGAGCCGCAACCAGATACACACACAAAGGCGGGGGAATGCATAGCACCCACCTACTGGAAGAGACTCTCCCCCATGTTACCCCCGCACCCGCTGGTATAGGACTCTGATCTGTTTTGTACAAAGAATGCCTTGTGAAGTGTCATCTCAAAAGTCTTAACGTGATGAACCTCATTAGCCTGTTCACACGCGTGTATCACCCTGGCATGGGAAGCTCCGAGCTTCTGCTATGCGTTTGTCACTGAAACATCTTGTGAGTCTGAGGAACGTCCGCCGGCTAGCCCCTCGGAGAGGACAAAGAAACTGCAAACACAGTTTGCTGCAAACTTACGTGCCAAACGTCATCCGGACAAAAGGCGCAAGCAGAAATTTGCAATTCATAACGAAGGCTGGTCAGCAACTCACGTATACCAGGAGTTCTGTCTAAATCATTTGAGACTTTTCTCTAACTTCTCTGTGAGTCTGCTGGGAACACAACAACGGGCCCACTCTGTGCCTCAGTTTCCCCTCCCACCTCTCGTCTATCTAGCGTGTAAGCTGTCTCTTGCTAGGTCTATCTACACTGGGTGTCTCAATGAGCTCCCAGTGTGTGATGAAGTGACCTAAACAGCTAATGTGATCTCGAGTAGGGAGGTTATTTTACCCCCATATTCGGGACTGGACCGACCACTTCTAGAATTGTTGTGTCCAGTTCTTGTGCCCAACGCTCCAGAAGGCTGTTGATCAACTGGAGGGGGTCAGAGAAGAGCCACGAGCATGATGAAAGGATTAGAAAACCTGCCTTGGAGTGAGAGACTCAAAGAGCTTAATCTATTTAGCTAAATCAAAAGAAGGCTAAGGAGGGCCTTGATCGCAGTCTGTCAGTGCCGACGTGGGGAACCAACATTTAATAACGGGCTCTTCAATCTAGCAGAGAAACGTCTACCACGATCCAAGCGCTGGAAGTTGAAGCTAGACCAATCCAGGCCAGAAATACGGTACATTTTTAACAGTGAAAGCCATGGGACAATTCCCCACGGGTCCTGGTGGATTCTCCGTCACTGGCCATTTTTAAATCACACGAGGCTGTCGTTCTGAAAGCTCAGCTCTGGGGATTATCGTGGGGCCAATCTCTGGCTTGTGTTATACAGCAGTGGTTCTCAACCTTTCCAGAATACTGTCCCCGTCAGGAGTCCCATTTGTCTCGGGTACCCCAAGCTTCCCTCACTTAAAAACTACTTGCTTACAAAATCAGCCATACAAATACAAACGAGCCACAGCCCGCTGTCACTGGGAAATCGCTTCCGTTCTCATTCTTGCCATATGATTACCAAATACATTGACTGGCATATAAACACGGTACTTACATTTCAGTGCCGTACCGAGCCTGACACCCCCTCACCGGCAGTGGGGCTGAAGCTTTGTGGGGCCCCCTATGGTGTGGGGCCCCGAGCAGTTGCTCTGCTTGCCATGCTGGCTCTGCACTTGCGACCCCCTAATTCCGTCCTGTGACCTCACCTGGAGCCGCAACCCCCGGGGTTGAGAAACACGGATCTAAATGAGTTAATGAACCCCCAGATGTACCCCCAGTTAATGTACCCCCAGAAAGACCTCTGAGTACCCCAGGGTACATGTACCCCTGGTTGAGCCATGTACCCAGGGCTGCTCTACAAGAGGCCAGACGAGGTGGTCGCCATCGTCCCTTCCGGCCTTGCAGCCTTGATCTCGTCTGGAGGGTCCAGGTGCGCCTGAAATAACAATAGCGGGAGGCAGAAAGAGCGGCTTTCCCTGTTGCAAGTGGCGAATTCCCAGAGGGCAGCTCAAAGCCAGCATCCAGTTTGGCACCGTGCCTTTTACAGCCCATTCTAACTACAGCAGGAAGGTTCTGGGAGGGGAGTGTCCTAAGCTCCTCTTGGCTAAGGGAGGGGGCGTCTGCTTATTGCTTTATGATCCTTCCTTTATAGTTGCCCCATTAGCCCGAGCCTTATCAGCTCCACCTCTCACGATGATCCACGGGTCATTCCTCCCTGCCGAGCTCGCAAACACACAGAGAAACCTTTCAGAGAGCAGGTCCCTGGGCATTTATATGACACTAATTCACGTGAGGTCTATTATGGGTCTTCCATTGACTCCACCTTGGGCAGAGATAACTGCTGGAGACCGACAGATCGTGCCGAGATTTGAAACCTCAGGGCTGATGCCGGGCCCCATATAATGTATGATTCATTATATTACAAAGCACGGGACCAGAAAGGCTTACAAAGCACAAGACCAGATTTACAGCCCACCTGAGTATATGATTAATTATATTACACCAAGGTTAGGAAAGCCTGGGAAGGGTTGCTTGGGAAGTGCAGGATGGAGGTTGACTTGGATAAGTCTCTGGCACCGGGTTGTGCAAGAGGTCAGGGCAGATGGAACGGCTCCTTCTGGGCTTAAAAGCCAAGCTCCCCTCCCCGCTCCCCCCCGAGACATTTTCAAGCTTTTGGGTGAATGGAAAGCAGAGGCAAAAATTGTTTCATGCTGAATGAAAGGTTTCGTCTCGATCTTTTCGACTTTCCACAAAAAAAAAAGACAATTTGGAAACAAAAAGTTGTTTCCAACCAAACGCTTGAAATGTTTCATTTGGACTTTTTCCAAACAAAACATTTTGATTTGGTGGGTTGGAAACGACTTTTTCATCTCAATGGAAGGGACCTCACAAGTCATCTACTCCACTCCCTGCACTCAGGGCAGGACAAATTAATAATTATCCCTGACAGGTTTTTGTCTAACCTGTTCTTAAAAACTACCAGTGACGGAGGAGGCAAACTCTAGCGCTTAACTATCCTGACAATCAGGACATTTTTCCCAATGCCCAACCTAAACCGTCCTTGCTGCAATTTAAACCCATTCCCTCTTGTCCTACCCTCAGAGGTTAACAAGAACAATTTTTCTCCTGCCTCCTTGTAACAACTTGTTATGTACTTGTAAACGTTATCATGTTCCCCCCTCAGTCTTCTCTTCTCCGGACTAAACAAATCCAAGTTTTTCAATCTTTCCTCATGGGTCCTTTAATCCAGTGGTTCCCAACCTGTGGCCCGGGGGCTAAAAGTGGCCTGCGGGGGTTTTCAAAGTAGCTTGCCGCTCCCCTTCTCCTGGCTGCAGAAAGGCCACTGCCTGGGGATGCAGGTGGAGCGCACAGGGCTACAGGACACGTGCGGTTTCCCTGCTGCAGTCATGAGGATCGGAGATCAGTGAGGAGGCCGCCTCCTCACAGAACTCCTGTCTGGCTGCAGTGGGGGGGGGTCACCTGCTGGTGGAGACTGGTGGCCCTTCAGAGCTCTAAAAATTATATCTGTGGCCCTCGAGCCGAAAAGGTTGGGACCCACTGCTTTAATCACTTTTGTTGCTCTCCTCTGGACTTTCTCCAATCTGTCCACCTCTTTCCTGAAATGCGGTGCCCAGAACTGGCTGCAATACCCCCACTGTGGCCTTATCAGCACGGAGTAGAGTGGAAACGTGTTGGCAAAGTGGAAACTCGACAAATTCAGACTGGAAAGAAGGCGTACATCTTAAGAGCTGCTGTAGTTCAAACAGGAATTAGTGATGGGGCGTCGTAGGCCTGTGTTCCAGGATGTGTGTTATCCAGGAGGTCATTTCCAGCGTCCCTTCTGGCTGGAATCCAGGAATTCATGAAACAGCCGTTGAACGTGAGGGCACCGCATTGCCGTAAAGTAGGGTTACAAGGGTTCAAGGCTGCAGAAGCTAGTTAGGATGAGGAACTAGAGCCAGGAGAGGCTGGGTTTCATGGCAGAGTAGCCTTGGGTAGGTCCTTGAGTCTCTCTGTATCTCAGTTTCTCCCAGTCAGTGAAATCTTGACAGCCGGGGCGTTTTATTGTCACTGTTACATGCCAAGGCTGGGGTGGGAGTGGATGGAGACAGTTTGTCCTCATAATCCCCCTCCACTAACTGTGAGTGAGATATTACACCCCGCGGGGACTTTAGCATGGGGTAGATAGTGCCCCCCCGGACACGCACACACAGACACTCAAAGCAACGTATACACACAGACACACAAACCCAATGTGTGCACACACACAAATACAGACACACCAAGCCAATGT
>ML675667.1:462896-480613 GCA_007922155.1 Mesoclemmys tuberculata | reverse complement strand
TCCATTTGTTCCCCAGAGCTATCAGCCAGGGAGCTGGGATTTGGGGGTGGGGGACAGTGTGTTGGGACTGGGACTGATCCCTAAGCAGCCAGGATGTGGGGGGAGGGATCAAGGCCAGGGTGGGCTGTGAGAGTGGGTCAGGGCTGGGGCTCTGCCCTGGAAAGCTGGGACCAAGGGTGTCAGGTCTGGGGTGAGCACCAGGAAGCCAGGACATGGGGGTTAGGGCTAGGGCTGAGCCATTGGCATCTGGGAAGCTGATCTGCTGCAGGCAAAGGGGTCTGTACTCACTGACGCAGGAACTCCTTTCTGTTCCGACATCCTCATGTGGTGCTATCTTGCAGGCGAAAAGCCCCACCAGTGCAGCATCTGCTGGCGTTCCTTCTCGCTGCGGGACTACCTCCTGAAGCACATGGTGACCCACACGGGCGTGCGGGCCTTCCAGTGCTCCATCTGCTGCAAGCGGTTCACCCAGAAAAGCTCCCTCAACGTCCACATGCGCACGCATCGCCCCGAGCGCTTCCAGTGCTGCATCTGCAACAAGTTCTTCTCCCACCGCACCCTGCTCGAGCGCCACGTGGCCACCCACACCGCCTGGAAAGCCAGCGAGCCTGACGCGGCCGGTGGCGCCTGGAAGGAGAAGCCCGACCCGGGAGAGGGCGCCGGTGTCACCGCCTGGAAAGGGGATCCAGCCGCTGAGGGCGCCATGGTGGCATGGAAAGGGGACCCAGGTGGGGAAGGTGCCATGGTGGCGTGGAAAGGGGACCCGGGTGGGGAAGGGACCATCGCGGCCTGGAAGGGGGACTCTGTTGCAGAGGGGGCTCTGCCCACCCAGCCCGTGTGGAAAGGGGACGCTGCCGGAGAAGGTGCCATGCCAAGTCATACAGCCTAATAGAGCGACCCGGCTGGGTTGGGCGCTGGCGAAGAGGGGACCAAAGTGGGCCCATCTCAGCCCAGCCGCCCTGGAAAGGGGCCCAGATCAACCCATGTACCCCGGAACGAGAAGTCCTAGAGTAACTCACTCAACTCAGGCACCTGGGGTACCGGTTCCTTTCCTGATGCCCCCACCCCAGCTGGTATGATGTGCACTCAGGGCCGACTGGCTTGGGGAAGGCCTGTCCTGATCTGCAAGGCGAGTTCTCTCTGTGGGCTCAACTCCCTTCCAAGCCTCCCAACAGGCCAGGCCGGTGGCCACCCCCTCGTCCCAGTCACACCCCTAGGGAGCAGGGCCGTCACCTCCAGGATACCATCTCTGAGCTGTGTGACGTCATGCGGAGACACCAACTGAAACCCTGGCAGTGACCAAAGAGTCTGTCCAGCTCCCTGGGGAAGAGCCGGAAAGGAAGTGCACAGCCATGGAACCCCTAAACCTCCTTCCTTTGCGAGCAGCTATTCCTCAGTCTGCAGAGGCGGATCAGCGTTCTAGCTACCCCTGGCGATAGCTGCACGTGGCATCAGCGTACTCCAGCAGCCATCCACGCAGCTGCTGGCCTTTGTCATTGCAAAGAGGAACTTCCTGACACCTGCAGACAGCCTGAAACCGGCCCTGGGAGAGACGCAAACCACCTCTTTGATTCATTAACCCTGAAACCGAACAACGGCCATTTCAACGGTGGCATCACTAACTGCTGCTCTCCCGGTAGTTTTAACAGCAACATCCGGCTAATGTGCTTGTCCCACTCTGCTAAAACCCCAGTTCTCAAATCTGACAGCTCACGTCCCTCATCACTCCCTGATAATGCGTATAAGGTGGGTCAGCACCTTCTGTTCAAAGAGCAGAGGTGCACAGAAAATGTAAAGTCAGAGCAAATAGAGTTCAATATAAAATAAAACACTGTTGAGGCACTGCTAGTGTTGGTGAGAGGGTTACCGCCAGCCGGTGATTCCCCCCCTTTTGTTTAAAAATATTCCACCCATAAATCATACCTGGGAACATTTAAATGGAAGGAGATTAGAGCCAGAGTGGGTGAAATTTTTTAACCAAACCTTGCTTCTATGTAAAATGCCCATTTGGTGACACCAAAAAGTGTCACGAATTTTTGTTGGTTTTGCCAAATTGTTTGTGAAGAGGGAAAAGATTTTTTTTTAAATTCTGAAGAAATCAAAACATTTCATTTCAACTTTTTTTTTAAAAAAAAACAACAACCTTTTGGTTTTTCAATTTGAAATTGACTTGAATTTTATTTTTAAAACATCAAAAATGTTTCAAAATGCTCAAAACAAAACATACTGCCTTTTTAGGTTCAAAATGACTTTGTTTCAAAAACAAAACAAAAAAGTCGTATGTTTAAAAATACTCAAAATCGAACCAAAATATTTAGCTGTTTTGTTTCTAAATGACTTTGTGTTTGGAAACTTCCTTTAATTTTACTTTTTACAAACTAAAACCAGTTTTAAAATACTCAAAATCAAAACGCTTCAACCCAAAACAAATTTTATTTTGATTTGCTGAAAATTTTCCCTTTCAGTCCAATCTGAGATTATTTTTCCCCCCTCATTTTTGAAATCACCAAGGAATGAAAGAAACCTGGTTTTCATCTCACAAGGTTAGTTTTCCCAGTCTCTATTCATTCATTAATTCTCCTGCTTGTAGAGCGGAGCGTGCACGGTTCGGACCACCCATTTCCAAAGAGTCCAGCCTCCTGCCGATGTGCTGGCCTGCTCTGGCTGAGGTGGGCGTGGTTGGACGCCACGATCTCCCTCCAGAATGTGAGAGGCTGTCTGTGAGGTCTTCTCCACCTGGCTTTTGTTGGATCAAACGCAGAAAGCTGGCAGGCTGGTATGGACGCTGGCATACAGAGCGGATGGCCAAGCCTCCTGAGCTGGTATTGAGTCAGTTGGGAAGACATTGGAGGCCGGTTGGCCCAACGCCTGACATCCTCATTTGTAATGTGCTAACACCATCCCATGCCTACAATACCGAGTGTCCCCACGAGCTGGGTTGTGTCCGTGTCCCAGTTCTGTTGCTGGCACGTTTCAGTTCCTGTCCCCTGCGTTGCCATGAAGGCCTCATTTATGCACTGTTCCAAGCCAAGGGACCTCGGGCTGCCCAGCTTCTGGGCAAAGATCTCACACATACATGTTCTGCTTCCGGTGCTGCAAGAGGACATTGACCAGGACACAGAGATAAGCTGCTGCTGCTATGGGCTGGGCAGGGGTACCTTCTATCGCAGAAACACTGGGAACCGCCCACTTAGCATCACCGAGGTCAAGGCCATTAGATCATCTATCACTCTTCTGCATGGCTAGGCTTGGCAGAATGCGATTTTTATTTTTTTATAATTTTTAGGGATAACATAAATGTTTATTTTCAGCATTGTTTTCCATTTTTAATGTATTTACATTTTTACAGGTGCACAAAACTATGGGGTTTAAATGTTTTCCTCCTTGATTTTTATCCACTTAAATGTTTGTAGTTGCGGGAAATTGGGGGGGGACGACAACGACAATAATTATTTAATGACCAGAGACATTGAGTTGAGATTCAAAAATTAAAGCTTTATAACTGTTAAAACACAGATTGTCCACGTCATATGTCAGATATACAAAGTAAATAGCTTTAAATCAAACTCTAGGAAGTTCTCAAGCAGTGTTTTTCTTACTTTGACTAGCTGTTAATTTGGGTTATTGCTGATGGGGATATTTTGTCGTCAGTTTGTGGGTGTCTGGTGAACTAGATGTTCATCGACATTTGCTCATAAAAATCTAGCCCTTCCAAGCCTTTGTATAGCACCGGCCACGACCACCACCCAGAACGTCAACTGAGGGTATATCTATACTAAAAAGGTGAGTTGATCTATATTAGGTTGACATACAGCCACCGCAGCAATTACCGCAGTGGCTCGTGTCCGCACTACTCTCCTTGGGTCGGCGGTGCACGTCCTCACGTGGAGTGCTTTCACCGAGCTAAAAAGGGCAGTGTGGAAAGCTGAGAGCCTGGTCTCTCTGCCGGGAGCCCGGCTGCCCCACAACCTCCTAACCTCCCAGCGGGCTGCCCTGTTCCCCGTACCACTCTGGGAGTGTGTGGTGGGGGGACCTCCCGGGGCTTCTCACCTCCCTGTTCCCTGCCAGGAGCGGTGGCCGGGGGGGCCCGCCCAGGGCTTCTCATCCCTGGGAAGCAGGGTTCAACTACCCAGATTTATCAGCCCCCCTGCCAGGAGCCGGGCAGCTGTCACAGCTCAGAGTAATCTGTTCCAGGGGCTTAGGACCATCTCTTTAAAATAAGTTGCATCTTCTTTCCACCTTCTGAAGTTTCCTAGCTTCCACCTTCCAGCCAGTGGACTGCATTATGCCATTGGCTGCCAGGCTAAAGTTTCAAGGCCAGCTCTTCATCTAGTGCAAGTCAGCCATAGCTCTATTGACATCAGTAGAACCATGCTGATTTATGGCAGCTGAGAATCTGGCCCTAAACATCTTGACGCTGCTTTTCTACATGGACAATTGGCAAACAGAAAAAGGCAAAATGTGCTTAGCACAGCTCTGTTCTTGTTAGCCCGAGTGAGCTAGAGTGATGCAAAAGCTACAGCATAATCAGAGCTGGTGATGCTTTAAATTAAGCATTTAAAAAAAATATTGGAGCAGATTTTATCTGAAGTTGTGGATAACCAGAAAAATTCACATTAGAAATAAGGCGCACATTTTTACAGTGACGGTAATTGACCGCTGAAGCAAACTACTTCTCCATCTCTTATTCTCTTGAAATCTTCAAATCCAGACTGGATTCACAGATCCGCAGATGAGAAGGAACCACTGAGATCATCTTGTTTGACTTGAATACCACAGGCCACAGCACTTCCCCCAAATCATTGGCTGTTTTTCTAAAAGGTGAGCTCTAGGAATTATTTGGTAGACGTTTTCTGGTCTGTGTTATACAGGAGAGAGACCAGATGGTCACAATGGTCCCTTCTGGTCTTGGAAGCTATGAATTCCAGTTTGAACTAGAGCTGATCTCTTAGAAAAACACCCTGTCTTGATTTAGAAATTACCAGTGATGGAGAATCGACCACAATCCTTGGTAAATTATTCCACTGGTGAATTACACTTACTGTTAAAAAAAATGTATGCCTTGTTTCCCATCTGAATGTGTCTAGCTTCAACTTCCAATTATTGGATCTTATCAAATATTTGTTCCCCATATAGGTAATTATAGACCAGGATCAAGTTACCCCCTCAGCCTTCTCTTTCTTAAGCTAAATAGATTGAGCTCAAGTCATATTTTCCAGTCCTTTAATCATTTTTCTGGCTCTTCTCTGAACCCTCTCCAGTTTATCAAGCTCCTCTTTGAACTGTAGGCATCAAAACTGGATACAGTAATCCAGCAGCGATTGCACCACTACCAACTCCTGAAGGAATGTAACTTCTTTACCCCTACTCAAGACCCCCTGCTTATACATCCAAGGATACTTTTCTGGAGGATGCTTTAGCCAAACACAAGTTATTGGAATTAATGCACGGGTACCTGGGCAAAATTCTCCAACCTGTGTTATTCAGGCGGCCTGACTCAATGATCTATGGATCTTCCCTGGCCTTAAAACCAGCTGTGAATCTATGCCCCCTACCTTGTGCAGTCTCTTACCCAAATCCAAAGTGTCCAGAGTAAACACTTTGGGAATATTTTACATTCACCTTGTTCAAGGCAACCACGGCTAGGAAGAGCTGGCCCCACAGAGACCAATCACCAATCAATTCTAACCGTCCCTCGGAGTGTAACTGCAATTTCAGACTAGAAACTTTTAATAGCCTCTGGTTGTATCTAATTTGCTGGCTGCTTCTCTGGGAGTTTCCAAAGGCCTCGCTCATCACCTGGGAACTTATTTACACTTCCCACCATGAGATAGCTGGAGACGACCCATGTTTTAATAAATCCCAGTGCAAGTGGCTTCAGTGACGCATAATTATTCCCGGTGTGGGGGCCAGCAGGCGGTCCCCCCACAGGGAAACATCTCTACAGACAGAGAAGTTTGAATGTGCCGGAGAGATGATGCAATCCAAACACTTTCCCTTCCAAATGTCTATGCTCAGCGGCCTGGACCCGGGGCTGGGGTCAAGGCGAGTTCAGGCTGCGTTGTTGTGAACTGAAGATGTACCCGAGAGGACCAGGTGGGAGTGACTCGGTGGAAAAAAAATATAGGTCGAGTCAGCTAGGTTTTCAAGCCAGCTCTTCAGCCGATGTAAATGAGTAATAGCGCCTTTGGCTTCAGTAGAACCATGGCTGATTTATCCCAACTGGGATGCGTCCCCCTTGACTACAGCGGAGTGATGGCCAATTTACACCAAGTGGGGACCTGCCTCCTTAATGTTTATAGCAATACGCAAACTTGGGTCAGGCCATCAGTGAAGGAAACAGAAAGCTCCCCAGCTGGGTGTTCACCCCCAGTCCTGCCATTTCCACAGCCAGCCTCCTAGCCCATCGTGCTTACGTCCCTCCCCCTGATCACGGGGAAGCTGAGTTGATGTTTGCCAGATGGGCTCCCCATACACGGCCTCCATCGCCATATTATCTGAGCCCTTTAATGAATTTATCCCACAAGCCTGCAGGAAGGATTATCAGATGGAGAAACTGAGCCATGGCTTGATGGAGTCCCAGGTTCACACAGGGAGAGTGTGGAAGAGCTGGGAGCTGAACTCACCTCTCCACGCCTAGTGTCTTAACTAGCAAGAAGGCTTCCTTGTGTTCACATTAAGGCCAACAGATGTCGAGAAGCATTTTCATAGCTCCGCTTTAATGCAGTGTCCGCTGGGGCCTGCTTTACGGCTGGCGTTCAGGTGTCGCTAGTGATTAGGGATGGTCAGAAACTGGCAATTCCCTCCTGCAGGAAATCCGCTTTTCTATTTCCCCCCGTTCCAAACTGAGCACAAAGCCAATGTTTTAAGATTTCTCACAGCAGAAAAATTCAGAAGAATTTCAGGTCCAAACCATCACCGTGGCAACGTTGAATCCTTTCAATAAGGTAAAAACATTATTCTTTCGGTGCCACTTCATGGTGTTTTGACTTTTATATCATACTAAAGAATGAAATATAATAGATTGTTTATCCAGTGTGTATATATATCTAAATGGGGAACAAATATTTAATAATGGGCTCTTCTATTTAGCAGAGGAAGAGCTAACACGATCCAATGGCTGGAAGTTGAAGCTAGACAAATTCAGACTGGAAAGAAGGTGTAAATGTTTAATGGTGAGCGTAATTAACCATCAGAACAGTTTACCAAGGCTCATGGTGGAATGTCATCACTGACGATGTTTAAATGAAGATTAGCTGGGCTCTAGAAATTGTTGTGGGGACATTCTCTGGCCTGTGTTATCCTGAAGGTCAATGCAGATGATCAGAATGGTCCCTTCTGGGCTTGGAGTCTATTGATGTCTAGTGCCCAATGTACAGACCACGTGTCCGGCCTTATTGCCTTATCTCTTCGCAGCATAGAAACCAGAACCTGCTCCTAGCCGCAGCAGGAACTCTCATGCCAAAGGAAACCTGCACAACACCTGCCAAAGATAAGCCTGGGAGCTTCAGTTCCTAACTTTGCTAGACCGGGACTATCATGAAGGCAGAGACACTGGCTTTGTGCCTCGTTTCAGCCCTCTGTAGCCTGCTTACCCTCCCTCGTTGTCCTCTGACTGCAATGGTATAAATGGGCCCCTCCACTCTTGAATGGCCTCTGACAATGCATTAACTCCTGATCCTAAACAATCTCTTCTGTCTTCTGTTTAGCTGTGAGACCCTGCACACCTTTCCCAGACCCCGGGAAGAACTCTGTGCCACTCGGAAGCTTGTCTCTCACCCGCAGAAGTTGCTCCAATAAATGGTATCACATCTCCCACCTTGTCTCATTAGACACAGGAACTTAAACCACAGGATTGGAACCAGCCGTTGCTATTGTACGCAATCCCATCGTATCATTCCTTCCAGAAACTATTAAATGATCAAAGTAGCCTGGTTACCCCCCACCCCACTCCTGCTGTGGGTGGCTGTTTCAGACCCTCCCTCCTCTGATGGGCGTCACGTTCAGTCTCAGTTTAACCACGTCCAGTTTATCCCCATTTGTTCCTGTGCCAACACTGTTCATTAGCTTCCACAGCTCTTCTCCCTCTCTAGCGTTCCTCCCCGCTGTATTTATGGAGCATGATCAGTTCCTCACGAGCCTTTTGGGGTAGGGACTGTCTCTCATTGTACATCTGTACAGCACCTGGCACCAGGAAGGCTTAATTTGGGTGGAAGCTTCTAGACACTCTGCCATTCTAGAAACAAGGCTCAATGAGATCCAACGGCTGGGAGATGAAACCAGACAAATCTAAACTGAAAATAAGGCACGAATATTTAGCAGCGAAGGTAGCAAACCACTGGGGCAAATTCTCTGGCCAGTGCTACACAGGAGATAGGACAAGATGATCAGTGATTTTCTGCCGACTTAGCTATTGGATCACCGGTGCTGCTGGGAGGAATGCTGTTTGCATAGATTGTGTCTTTACTGAAGGACCAATACATTACAAACTGTGGTATTCTCAGACACTGCAGTAAGGTGGGGCCAACTAAGTACTCCATTACTATCACATTTGAGAGCCTATGATACATAGCGTTTCTGAGAGTTCGTAGATTTTAAGGCTGAAAGGGACTATTAGATCATCTAGCCTGAGCTCCTGGATATGACAGGCCATTAAATTTCACCAAGTCACCCCAGTATGGTGTCCAATAACTCATGCTTGACTAAAGTATAGCTTCCAGAAAGGCACCCAGTCTTGATCTGAATCAGGGCTCGGATCAAAAGAACCTGGACAAGACAGAAAGAACTCTGGCGAGAAGAATTCCCAATGTATAGCTCTCTGAAACACACCATAAACTTGTCTCCGTAGACATACTTTACCATGGCCTTGCCCAGAGAAGATTCCTCCAAAGATCCCGAATTCTCCAAACCAAGGGCGAATCTTCACTAGGAAAAAAAGCGTGTTCTGAATTTCGCTAACAAAGTTCACTAGGATTTTACTTCACGTTAGTTAATAACACACCTTTTTTCCCCAGTAAAGACACGGCTTTAGTAGCTAAGGGCTTGAGGAAAAGGACACACAGGACTGAGGATTTCAAACAGCTGTAGGTTCATCATTGCATGAAGTAAAATGAAGTTAAAATTAGAGCTGTGTGAAGACCTGATTTTTTGTTTCAGTGGCAAGTTCCGAAGGATAAAATAAATGTATAAAATCATTTGGGGTCAACCAGAACCAATTATTTTCAGCAAAAATGTTTTTTAAAAATAGTTAAAACAGAATGTTTCATTTTGGGTCAGATTTTGAGCATTTTTAAAAACGATAAATGCATACATACATAACATTGAGGCAAATTTATTTTAAAAATTATTTGGAATGAAAACAATTTAAAAATGTTGAAACAAAATCTTTTTATTCTGAATTTTTGGAGGCTTTTACAGTTTTTTGTGGGAGGTGGGGGTTGTTTTTTTTCTTTTAACAAAACAACAAAATCAACACAAATTCCTAAAACGTTTCAGTCAACCTGAATCCGCATTTTTCAGCCAAAAAAAAAGAAAAAAAAAAGTTGCATCAAAAAAATTCACCTACCTCTAGCTGAAATTTTTCTCCCTATTGAGATTCTGACCTTTCCGGAGCTTATCTGGGGCAATTTAACCAGCTCATGAGGTTAATTCTAAGGCTATTTCTCCATAGGAGCTTTGTACCACATTCCACTTCACCCAGTCAAATGCCTTTTAGTGTCCAGGGAAATAAGCCAAGAGCTACAGGAGAAATGAGACTTACTGAGGTACAGAGAACAATTCTGGATAAACCCTGTTTGATCTTAATGCACAAAAGAAGTTTTCACTTTAAACAAACAATCTACTTGCACTTGAATTGTAAAATCACAATATAATAATCATTGTCTGAGACCAGGAACGATCATTGGGTTCTTCAACCCTTTTTCCCCTGCAAAAAAAAAAGAATAAAAAAAATAATGGCTAGAGATATTTACATTCCATTCTATAAATTCTATTTCCCAGCCGCCTCTGTACCAAATCCCCATTACTGAACCACGCACACAGGGGAGAAAAGAAAAGCAGAATGAGAAGCAACTCCCAGACTTCAATACAGAGAATTACATCCCAAGCAACTGCCAGCCAGGCTACTGTAATAAAACCATCTGCTGTCCCAGGGTCATCTGTTGTTATTTGCTCTCTCACTCTAATTGGGGCAGGGACCATTCCAGAGACAGGATGAGAGCACAGGGGCTCTGTATGTCCTCTGCAGCATCTGTGTACTCTGACATCCCCAGAGAGGCACGTTGAGACCATCACTTTCACAGGAAGCAGGAATAAACCTCCCGTTTTCCGTGCGTGGGATCCGCAGAACTAAAGCCTGGTCGAGAACCTACTGACTTCAAGCAGGTGACTGGGAATGGACTGCAGTGGGCTTTGGATGAGGAGAGAGCTGGATTTTTACCCCCTTCATAGAGCACTTTGTTGCTGACTAGCTATGGCTTTTCCTCAAGGATTCTTCGTCTGTCATCAGCAAGTGTTTTGGTCAGTCCTCCAACTGAGAGAGCCCCATTGCCCTTATCTACACAAACAGGTGTCTCTTTCAGAGCCAAACCAGTTCACCAGCATGTTTCCAGCAAAGCATGTGCTCAGCCCATCCTTTCCCAGGATTTTGAACATTCAGACTGGTTTGCCATGTGTTCCAGTCGTCCATCCATCACATAATGGCTTTGGTCAGCACCTTTGGTGTGGTATGAACTCCCTGGTCTCGAGGTCATGAACTTCCTCATTTTCTCTCCAGCGCATCGCACTCAGGGCAAGTGGGAGAAAGAGGCTCGTACCCCCTTCTTCCCTGTCCCTCCCTTTTCTTTCCATTTAGCTGATCCAACTTCCCCTAAAAAAATCATGGAGATGAACAACGCCCAGCCCCATCCCTTGCTGGTTTTTTCCCCAGGAGGCTACTTTCTTGTAGATTTTACATTTCGATGAGCTGTGCAAATAGTCTCACCTTGTGAGACATACAATACACAATGGTCAGCCAGGGAGCTAAGTGACTCCTACCCTGCCCCCGCCCCCACACAGAACCTGTTCAACACCTTCCAGCGTCCTGTCTTAAGTAACTCACTGCAAGAACCAGAGCAGATCTTTTGGGAGGGGGAAAAAAAACATCCAATCTTGATTTTAGAAGGACCAGCTGTGGAGAATCCACCACCGCCCTTGGGGAGTTGTTCCAGTGGTTAATTACTATCACTTAAAATGTCATTTCCAGCCTGAATTTGTCTTGCTTCATTCTCTGCTAGACTGAAAAGCCAATTTCTCAAATATTTGTTCCTCACATAGGTACTTTTAGACGGTCACCAAGTCACCCTTTAACGTCTTCGTCAAGCTAACTCTACTGAGTTCCTGGCGTCTATCACTGTATGGCAGCTTTTCATTGTTAAGGTAAAGATTTTGTCATGGTTATTTTTAGGAAAAGTCACGGCCAGGTCGCGGGCAATGAACAAAAATTCACAGAAGCCCACAACCTGGCTGTGACTTTTACTAGAAATAATCAGGGGAGGGAGGAACTGATTGCCGGGGGGACTGAGAGCCTGAGCTCTGCCACTGCTGGGATGGGGGGGCCAGCTCCAACTCCAGCCCTGGCTGCTGGGGGCGGAGAGGATCCAGCCCTGGCGGTTGACAGCTCTGGCACTGACTCCTGCCGGGGGGAGTGGGGGGCCAGTTTCGACCCCTGCCGCAGCCACTATGGCTGGGCCTGAAGCTGAAGAAGTCACGGCGGTCCATTAAAGTCACAGACTAAATCACATCCTTATTCATTCTCGTGCCTCTTCTCTGAACCCTTTCCAATTTCTCAACCTCCTCCTTGACGTGTGGACACCAGAACCGGACACAGGATTCCAGGATTTATGAGCAGTGGGTGAAGAAGTCCAATTCCTTGAGTTTATTTTTCCTCTAGCTTAGCGATGCCTCCCCTAGCGGGGTCTCTGCCATGTGTAACCACGTCCTCCCTCCGCACGTACATTTTTCTCCCACGGTTTACACTCCGTAGACGGCTAAGATACCAGCAAGTGAAGCACAGATCTGGAGCGGACATGCCCACAAGGATTCAGCTCCAGTCTCTCTGCTCTGGGTTTCTCTTTGTCGGGACAGGTTCAGTTAAGTTGTGAATCTTTCCCCCTGGTGGCTAAACTGTCTTTCTCCTCCCCCGCCCCTCATGGACTCTCCACGATGGAATAGGCACGGAGCTCCCACGCGTCCATGGTCAGCACCCCATGTGGATCCTCCACGGTCTAATAAGCATTGAGCTCTCACGGAAGCCCTTTGCTCCCGTGTCCCCCGTGGATTCTCCCTGGCATAACAAACCCTGAGCTCACGGGCCTCATGCCACGTGGGCTGCCCGGGGCGTAATCAGCATTGCGCTCTCACGGCTGCTCACGTGTCCTGCGTGTCCTCGCTCCCCGCCCGGGTCCCCCGGCGTCTAATAAGGCATGAGCACGGCACAAAGCCTTCCCCACCCCCGTCCCCCCGGTGGCCTATTCATAGCGGGTTCCCCGCGTGGGTCCCGTGGTGTATGATGAGGGCGGAGCTCTGGCTGAAGGTCTTCCCGCACTGGGTGCACTTGTAGGGGCGCTCGCCGGTGTGGATGCGCTGGTGGCGGATGAGGTGGGAGCTGCGGCTGAAGCTCTTGGCGCACTGCGGACAGCGGTAGGGCTTCTCGCCGGTGTGGGTGCGCTGGTGCTCCAGCAGGCGGGAGCTCTCGCAGAAGCGCTTGCCGCACTGGGCGCACTGGAAGGGTTTCTGGCCGGTGTGCAAGCGCTGGTGCTGGATGAGGTTGGAGCTCCAGGAGAAGCGCTTGCCGCATTGGGGGCAGCGGTAGGGCTTCTCGCCAGTGTGCATGCGCTGGTGCTGCAGCAGGTTGGAGTTCTGGGTGAAGCTCTTCGCGCAGGCCCCGCACTTGTAGGGCTTCTCCCCCGTGTGGGTGCCCAGGTGGCGCATGAGGTGGGAGCTCTGGCTGAAACCCTTGCCGCACTCCATGCACTTGTAAGGCTTCCCTGGCGATGGGCAGGGGTGGGGGGCCGAGACACCGGCATAGGGAGGGGCCTGGGAGGGGGATCCATCCGGCTGGTCCCCTGCCGCGCCCCCCCAGGCCTGGCTGAGCCTCTCTATGGGGCAGTTTCCCTCCTGGCCCCCGGCCTCAGTCTCATCCCTCCAGGCTGGGCCCAGATGCTCCATTTCAGAGTCCCCCCGCTGACCCCCTGTCCCGAACTCGCTCCCCCAAGCTAGGTCATGGGGAGGGGCCTGGCCCAGCCGTTCCCCCTGCTGCCTCCCAGCCTCGGCTCCCCAGGCTAGTTCTGGGTCCGGGCCCCGGGGTTCGTTCCCTGCAGAGCCTCTCAACGACATCCTGTGCAGCTGCGATGCCTCTTGCAAAGGATCTCCCGACCCAGGCTCACACACACCACCTGTGGAGACAGAGAGGGCGAGTCACTTCCCAGGCTGAGGGAGACTCGAGGGGCTGCTAACAACGGCTGGTTGGAAATGTGCCATGGGGCCGTTATTTCAAAGGGCAACGCACTTTCCGCCGGGGAGGAAGTGGAAATTTTCCATAGGAAAGATTCCTACGCGTGCCTCTGTACTTTGCATTGCCGCCAGGAGGGAGGCAGGGGGTGCCCAAGGGTTAAAGATCCCCTCTTGGGGCAGAGCAGGAGAAAAGCTGAAATCAACCCATATCTGAAAAGACAATGGGAACCCCAAGGACAGAGCGACTGATGCTTATCTGTGGGAATCTGCGATGAATAACGAGAGAAGACGCACAGAGCTCGGTTTGTTTTGCCCAACGAAAAGGCGGCAGAGAGGAGATATGATTGGATCTTTACAATACAGTAGAACCCCGTTTATCTGGTCTAACTGGGGCCAGGGCCAGATCAGATCATCAAAACACTGGATAAACCGGAGAATGGGAAAATGTGATGCTTTAGTGCCATCCAGCGGCCACAGGAGAGATCGCTCACAGAGTCCTGGTTCTTCAGTAAATATGGACAGCTGGTTAAGGAAGGGTCAGATAAACCGGGTTCTACTGTATATCAGAGGGATCAACACCAGGCAGGGAGAGGAGTTATTTAAGTTAAGCGCCAACGTGGACACAAGAACAAATGGATGCAAACTGGCCACGACAAGTTTAGGCTTGAAATTAGACGAAGGTTTCTAACCATCTAACCACCCCAAAGAACATTTAGAATTTCCCGGACGGAAATTTTAATGGTGCCGACATTTTTCAATTTTTCCACTGGGAAAATGGAAACAAGAGATTTTGTTCCGGGTCGGTTTGGCCCCAAGTGAAATATTTTGGATTGTGGAACTGGCTTGAAACGTTGAGTTGAGAGTCGGTTCAGCTTTAAACAGCATTTAATGTTAAATGCGCCAGTGCAATGGGGCTAATAGCACCTCCCTCCCTCACAGGAGTGGTGTGAGGATAAACACATTAAGGACTGTGAAGCGATTTGAGATCTACTGATGAAAAACAGCTAGATATTATTATCCCCATACTGCGGTTCCTTGCCTCATGGGAGTTATGGTCCGGGTCCCCATTCCCACATATGGGCAGGGCTCCCTGGCTGGATTACGTCTCCCATGATGAAACAGTCTTCCCTCTGACTGAGGCATGTGGTGCATCATGGGAAATGCAGTCCGGCCAGGCACCCTTGCCCATAGGCATGAAGGGAGACATGACGCACAAGAACAATTCCCATGATGCACCATGGCAACACTGAAAGATACCATTTAATACTGAACTAACTCAAAACTAGGTGTGGCAGAATTTGATTTTTTACATGTATCATTTTAATGGATTATACCAATGTTTATTTTTAAGCATTTTTTCTGATTTTTATTGATTTAAATCTTCACAGTTGGGTAAAATTATGGGGTTTACACTTTTATTTTTTATTAATTTAAATTTTCACTGTTGCCGGAAATTGGATCAGACCATGCCTGTAGATGTTGAGATTCAAAAAGTTAAAGGCTTATAATCATTAACACACAAATGGTCAACATCAGGTCAAAAATAAATAGCCTTAAATCAGATTCTGATCAATGTTTTTCTTACTTTTCCTATCTGTACATTTCAATTTTAGCAATGGAAATAGTGTTTTGTCGGTTTGGGTGTGCAAGGTGAAATCAACATTTACCGAGAAAAGCCCCTTCAAGTCCACTCACAACAAAACATTTTAGTGTCACGTCAATGCTCCACAAGGAAGCATTTCCATTCGGGGGTAGCAAAACATTCTGCAGCAAGCAAAACACACCGGAACAAAACATTTCACTGGTTCCCAATTGAAACTTTTCATTCCACAGGAAAAACCAATCCAACATTTCAACCTTTCACCCCAATTTAGGACTAAAACAACCGTTGAACGATCAAGCTTTCCAACAGGACGGACGTTCGGATCGTCGCCCATTTCTAACTGTTGTTCTGCTCTATTCAGGTTTTGCACTGGGTTTACGCCAGTAGTTTCTGAGTGTCTTCCAGGCATGCATTCAGCAAACGACTAACATCCGTCACATTATCTTCCTCCTCTCCCCCTCTCCCCAGGAGCATGCAGAGGCCTGGTTTGTTTTGGATACCCACCGACACAAACGTGTTGCTATGTATTTATGTTCAAGTACGCAGGCTTTGCACTTGGAGCGGAAGGTGGGGAGGTTTGAGAAGCTCCCGTGGAGATTCATTCCACACACATTTTGGTCGGGAGTGGAGTAAAACCCATGTGCCGTGTCGCAGGGCCCCTTTAAAAGGAGGTGGAGTCAAGCCCACCTGTTCCTTTTATCTCCCTGCGGACCTGACTGTCCATCACATGCTCCAGGAGGTAAATCAGGTTCAGTTCATTTCCCCTTAAAGGGGCCCTCTCACTGTACGGACAGCACCAAATATCACAAACCGGGTACTTTTCACAGCAGTGTGGCCTAGTGGACAGAGACCTGGGGTCTCTCTTCAGCTCTGCGCTGCCCTGCTGGGGGGGGCCTACGGACGTCACTTCCCCTTTCTGTGCAAAACGAGGACACTGATACCGACCGTCTTTTGACACGTGGACTTTCGGTTTCAAAAGGATCAACTGACTTGCCCAGCGGACCGCCCCGGGACAAAGTGGGGCTTTTCTGTGATACTGGTGGGGACGCCCACGTGCGCCTCAGTTTCTGCTTTGCAATGCTACCCAGTGGGCGCGCAAGGGTTAATGCTGCTCTTGGTATGTGAACTCTGCCTGGCCTCCTGGACTGAGAGGTGAGAAAGGGTGACTTTTTGGAAAGGCTCCACAGCCTGCACTTGGGATCGTGAAACAGACAGAGAAAAAGAGCCTGAAACGAAGTCCACTGCAGCTTGGCTGGCACAGGGCACTGGCGTGGCCAGGATGGACAGCGGCTTGACCTTTACGGCGCTGCGCCAACCCTAAGGATTTCCCTGTGGGGGGCTGTAGGTGACCAATGAACCCTGCTCTGTTGTGAAAAGGCCAGCGGGTGTCGCTGCAAAGACTTGACAATCAAAGCACAGCCATTTCACTGACCCACTGCTAAGCCTGTTTTCAGGACTTTGGTGACCATTTTCAAACCTCATGGCTTTTCGGGACCGACTTGAGACCCGACTCTTTCTCCCAAAGCCTAAATTCGTGGGCAGGATGGAAATGCCACGCGCCCACCCGCTCGGCTTGGGAACCACCCTGTTTGCAGGTTTCGGAGCCGATTTCCCGCATTCCTCACCTGCCCGGGTGCCTCTCAGGACCTCCCTTTCTGTGGAGTCCTGGGGATGCGGAGCGCAGGGCCCGTCCCCCTGCTTCATGTGGAACAGCAGGTGGGCGGGGCAGGGGGCTGGGAACCCTGTCCATGGAGGAAGGAAACAGGATTAAAGGTCAAAAGAGCACAGCGAAGCCTAATATAGGATCTCAACCCACCTCCCCTTTGTACTGGGGCTGGGCCAAAACTGGGGCACTGGGGAAGAAAGATCCTTCCTGACCCTTGCAGCTCCTGGCTGAAGCCCTGAAGCATGGATTAAAGTCAGTGTCTTAAGGCAGAGCTGGGGGTGGTCTGAGCACATTAAAGGGAGGTGATGGGTGGGGGGAATCCCCGCACAGACTCCTCAGCGCTGGCCGAGTCAGTGGGGAGAAAGTATGGGGAGACACCAAGGCAGGCAAAACTGCTTCCCCCCAGCCCAGGAAAGAAGGGATTGAAGAGGGGGATTGCAGGGCCCGAAGGGACCACCACGATGATCAGCTGGAGATGAGATGAGCACTCAGCTCCTAATAACCCAAGGGAATGGGGTGTTCCCCAGCTCCCCCAGGGCTTGCCCGTGCTCCTGTATGGCTCCCCCTCCCCAAACAGCCCCTCCTGTGTCCGTAACACGCACGGCATCACAGTGGGGTCACCCAGACTCACAATATCATCACCAAGTGCTCCCACAGTGTGCATGGGGAGGGGGCTGCTAGACCCGCTCTACAGAGGGGGACACTGAGGCATGGTGGGGAGCGCGGTCACGCGGCAGAGCCAAGAATGGAACCCAGGAATCCTGCTCCAGCAATTCGGTAAGATGCCCCCAGTATCTCCAGCCGCAGAGCACGGGGTGAGGGGCCCCACGCACAGCCCCCCCCCCCGGTGCTGGCTGGGTTGGGGGCAGATGGGGGGCCCCACGCACAGACCCCCCCAGTGCTGGCTGGTTCAGGGGGAGATGGGGGGCCCCATGCACAGACCCCCCCCAGTGCTGG
>ML675667.1:394686-458859 GCA_007922155.1 Mesoclemmys tuberculata | reverse complement strand
GAGCTGACCGAGAATCTCTTCCCGCAGTCAGGGCACTGGTAGAATTTCTCCGCCGCCAGGACCCGTGGCTGAGGTGGCAGTTGAGCAGGGCGCACGCTTTGGCCGAAGCTGCCCCCGCATTGGGTGCACACGGTCTGGCTCCCCCCCCGCCTGGGGGATATGCAGAGCCTGGACTTGCTGTGGGGCAGTGCTGCCCTCTTTGAATTTCTTCAGGCCCCCGCTGTTGGCAGCTGCTTTGCTCCATGACTTCCCCTCTGGCCTGGCCTGGCTGTGGCAGGCAGCTGCGTGGCCTGGGGCCTGATAAACGTTCCCTTCAGATCTCATCCCTGGTAACGTCCCGTGGGACTGCGCTGTCTCGGGGCCTCCCTGCTGGGGGGCTGAGTTCATCATTCCGCCATCTGTGGGAATAAAGAGAAAATCTGACATTTTCTGGGGAAAAGAAAAGAAAATCTGGGGAGAGAAGAGACAGGATGGGGAAGCAGTATGGGCTAGTGGCTAGAGCACTGGATTGGAGCGCAGCAGAGCCGGATTTTTGTTCCCAACTCTGCCACTGGCCTGAGGGGTGACCTTGGTAAATCACTTCATCTCTCCATACCTCAGTGTCCCCGTCTGCAACATGGGGCTAAAGATACAGCCCTCCTTTGAGCTCTCCAGAGGGAAAGCGGTTTGCAATGGCCAGGAATGCAAACTCCTTTGGACAAACCCTTTTTTTCAGTGAAAAACACAGATCCAGGTCACCTGAACATTGTGTGATTTGGAGTTGAGATTGAAACAATTTGCCCATTGTCCCCCCTGCAAAAAAAGGGGTGGAGCAAATCCAAACGTTTGGATCATTTGAATCAAAATGACTTTGTTTCCAAATTTCCTTTGCTATCATTAAATAATCATTTTAAAAGCAGATAAAAATGCCTGAAATCTCCAGGAAACATTTAAGTTTGCATCAAATGCAACATTTTGGTTGAACGCCTCCCCAATATTTTTATTCGTATTCCAAAATATTGCAGGACGACCCTAAAAGGATTTTTTCCCACCAGTTCTCCACATCAGCCCCGTAACCAAAGCAATCAGTGATTGCCTCAGCTCGAACTGTGCATTTCTGGCCCTTCTTTCCCATCACAGGTGTGGAGGCAATTGTGTCCTTCCCTCTCGCCTGGATTCAGGGGTCAGGGGAACTGACACCCCAAATCTAAGGGAAAAACCCAGAGTTAGGGCCAATCTGGGCACATCAGAATCTGCCCAGCCCCGAACGTCAAGGGGGATCTTTACCACGAGACAGGAGCATCCCGTAGTTCTCCGGAACCATGTCCCTGTAGACGGGCCTCGGAGCAGGGTCCAGCAGAGCCCACTGGATCTCGGCAAAATACATCGGACCTGCCTCTAACGTCCAAGAATCCTGGAACGAGAAGGGTATGAGCTCAGGGCACCCCACCATCCAGCCTCACATCCCCTCAGCTCAGCCGAGCCCCACATCCCCCCAGCTCAGCCCTGCCCCACATCCCCCCACTTCATCCCTGCCCCTGGAATCCCAGCCCCACATCTCAGCCCTGCCCCCTCACGTCATGTTCCGAGTTTGTACAGCATTTAGCACAATGGGGTCCTGGCCAACTACTGAGGCTCTTTGGTGCTACCCTGATACACCCTGATAAACACCGTACAGCGCTTAGCACAGTGGGGGTCCTGGGCCGTGCCGGGGTCTCCTAGCCACCCACAAACAAGAACGCCAAGCACTTACTTCGTGCTTTTCTTCCGCAGCCCTCAAAGCCCTTTCCCAAGGGTGGTGGGGCTCGTTAGCTCCCTTGCGCCGAAGGGGAAACTGAGGCAGGGGGCGGGTGGGGAGGAGGCAGCTGCCAGTCTCCCCGCGAGCAAGAGGCCAAACTGGGGAGCAGAACCCAGGTGTCCTGCTCTAACCGTGCCCCCCTCCCTTCTGAAGAGTGCTGCCTAGGGAGCCTGGGGCTGGAGCCCGGCCGGGCTATGGGGCAGAGTTGGGATTTCTTCCCAGGGAACAGCAGTTGGGATTTCCTCCCTGCAGCTGGCCGGGCTGCTGTTTCCGGCCCTGGAGCCTCCCCAGGCCAAGGGAGGGACCCTTGTGATCATCTAGTCTGAATGCTGGAATCTGCTCCCTGCACCCCCCCCACACACCCTCCCCCACTTGTACCTGGGGCTCCAGGGGTCAGGCAGCCCCGGCTGGGCTGGGTGGGGGCCGCAGATGCCCGGGTGGGACGGCTGCGCACGCCGCTGACCTGGGAAGTTCAGCCCCCGCCGGGGTGAGGGGGAGGACGGGAGGGAGCCGCCGGGCGGGCGGAGGGATGTGTGTGTGGGGGGGTCCTGGCAGCAGCGCCTGGGCAGCCAAGGGGGTTGGTTGGAGTGTTGCCTGGGAAAGCTCCTCAGCCCCAAAGGTGTCCAGCCCCACACACAGAGCTTGAATGCCCCTTCTGCCCCCCTCAGGCCTCTCCCACCCCACACAGACCCCCAATGCCCACCCCATACACAGACCCCAGGACGCCCCTCCCACCCCACCTGCAGCCCACTTATCCTGACAGCCCCCCCCACACACATCCCAACAGCCCTGGCATAAACCCCACTCTCAACAGCCTCCAACCCCACCGCCCCCAGCACTCCCCCCCCCCCGTTCCCTCCACAGCCCCCCCCCAACTCACTCCACTGCCCTCCCAGCATCTCCCACGCACCCTCAACATCCTGGCTCCCAACCTCATCAGCCCCCATTCTTGCCACAACTGACCCCCGACTCCACAGCCCACCACCGACAGCCCCAGCCCTGGAGCCCGGGGACGTCCTGGCCACTCACCAGCACGGTAAGGTAGGCATAATCTACAATTGAAGGGTCTTGCTGGGATCGTGGCCAGAGCAACAGAACCCTCTGGACTAGCAAAGGAATGTGGTCACAGCTAGAAGCAGTATGGCCCAATGGATAGAGCGCTGGTTTTGGATGCAGAACCCCTGGTTTCTCTTCCCCTCTCTGAGCGACCTTAAGCAAATCAGGTCACTCTGTGCCTCAGTTTCCCCATCTATACAGTGATAAATACACAACTCTCCTTGGTCAATTGGAGATCTACCCACGAACAGCACAAGATAAGGCCTAGGGGATTGTACCGGTCTCGTAAAACCACCCCATGAGCGAAACAAGCTATGTTAATAATGCACAAGCAGAGCTAACCTGGCAAACCCTCCTCGTGAAGATACAGATTTTGCAGAAATAGCTGTGTTCCCTGAATCAAATAAGTTACTGCACCTATAATGGGGCGTTTGCTGGCCTAGTGATTTAGGCAGGGCTAGAACTGCGGGAATAACAGATATTTCTGGTTTGAAAAGTAAATAAAACCAAACAGGTCAGACTGCAAATTAACATTTTTGAGATTTTGGGCACATTCATTTAAAAAAAAAATCGTGTTCGATTGAACTAACATTTTGCTTGACCTAAAACAAAATATTTCATTTTGGTTTCCACATTTTTCAGTGTTTTTTAATTTTTTAAAAGCTGAAAGTAAAGGGAATTTCAAAGCAAAAAGTCATTTTGAACTCAGATGTCAACACGTTTCTGTTAGAAAATGCCAAAACAAAAGGTTTTGATTTAAAAACTTTTTTGTTGGTATTTTTTATTCCTTTTTATTATACGATTACTATTCCTCAACAATTATTTATTTTAGTTTAGGTATTTGTTTTAGATATTTGGGGGACTGTATTTTAATTTTTTTAGGCGTTTATTTTTTATTTCTTCTCGTTTTACTATTCCTTTATTATTTTTTAGTGGCTTTATTTTAGGTATTTGTTTTAGGATGGCTTCTTTTTCTTTTTTTTTCTTTTTAGGTATTTCTTTTTTAAATGGGCAAGTCGGCAACACATGCGAATTAGCGAAATGTTTTGGGGGGTCACTACATCTGCCTTTCTTGCTGGAAAAAAACTTTCGGTCAAAAAGGTTCAACTAGCTTTAGTGAAGGGTCAATTGTTTCATACTCTTAGCCAACATCGCTTTGCTGGCAGAACGCTTAAAGGCATGTCAGACCTAAGGCACTGAGCATACTCTGGTCCACTGGAGGAATATATTACACCCCTATTTACATGTCAGTCATGGGAGAAGAAGGGGGACTTTGGGGGCAGGGGGCAGGGCTGGAACAACTGTGTTTTGTTCCCACCTCTACTGCAATCTTCTAGGGAGAGGTTGGGCAACTAGGTTGTTCTCCTTGTACCCCATATGTGAATTATTTGTTATCTGTATTAATGTAGCTCTGTACATTATTTAGTAGGTGTATTACAGTAGCACCTAGGAACCCCAGTCATGGCACAGGACCCCACTGTTGGGCGCTGAACATTGTTTATTAAATTTATTACCGTAATGTCCTGGAGCCCTAGTCACAGGCCATGGCTGCATTGTGCTAGGCACTGTACATTGTTTATTAGGTGTATTATGGTAGTGCCAAGGCACCCCAGTCCTGGCCTGCACCCCGTTGTGCTAGGCACTGTACAAAGAGAGAGCTCCTGCCCCCAGAATTTTCTACATGTAAGTCAAGAGTACAGCTGACTGGAAAATTTTGGTCAAAACAGTTTTCCATCAGAAAATGCTGTTTTGACCAAACCAGTTTTATGTATTTATTTATTTGGCAGATTTGGAGAAATGTTGAGATTTTATTTCAAAACACGTTTGGAATTGCTTTTGGAAAATGTGAAAACGTCCTGGGTTAACCTTTTGCAGAACCAAAATGTTTGATGTTTTCTGTTTCAAACGCTGCTTTTTTGTTTTGAAGTGTATTTATTTATTTACTGAAATGTATTTTACCTAAAAGCCTTTTTAAAAAATGCCAACAGGTCAAAATGGAAAGCAAACATTTTGACTTTACTGAAATGAAACTTTTTGACACTTTTTTTTTTTAATTGGGAGGGGATTTAGTTGTGTGCAAAAACTGAAAAATGTGGCTTGTTGTCCCAACCCGGATGATTTGTCTTTTCTTTTCTTTTTTTGTGTGTATGGAAAACTTTGAATATTTTTATGGGATGGAAAATCCATTTCTCAACCAGCTCTAGACAAGGGGCAATCGATGGCGAGAGACAGACAGACAGGGGAGTTCAAGGAAACAGAGGGACATTATTGGTCAGCACGGCAGACAGTACAATCTCAGCACATCAGCTGCCTAACTGTGGTCACCGTTTTATAGGCACGGTGGCAAATGAGAGTTTTCAGGAGGGATTTGAAAGTGGCGAATGAGGTTGCTTTGCAGATATTTACGGGGAGCTTCTCCCAAGGGGCAGGAGGGGAGACAGCAGGAAGATGCTTGTTCAAATATTTGACCCCATAAAGCATCTATCACTGTGTTTGCCAAACCTTTAATCATTCTCCTGGATCTTCTCTGAACCCTTTCCAATTTATCCACGTCCTTCCTGAACTGTGGACACCAGAACTGGACACGGGACTCCAGCAGCAGCCACACTAGTGTCAAATACAGAGGCAAAATAACCTCCCTTCTCCTATTAAAAAATGGATCACCCTGTTTATCCATCCAAGGCTGACTTTAGCCCTTTTGGCCACAGCTTCACAGGGACCTTCACAACTATCCACGCCGAAATAATTCTCAGAGTCACTGCTTCCCAGGATAGAATCTTCCATCCTGTAAATACGGCCTTCATTCTTTGTTCCCAGCTGCATGACTTCGACATATATTTGCTTGTGTCCAGCTCTGCAAGCAATCCGCATCGCTGGGTCTTCTCCATTCATCTGAAATACCATGTACAGTTCTGGTCACCCCGTCGCAGCAAAGCTATCTCAGAATTGGGAAAGGTGCAAAGAAGGGCAATGAAAAAGATGAGAGGGCTAGAAGAGCTTCCGTATGAGGAGAGATTAAAAAGACTGGGACTGGGTCGCTTGGAAAAGAGACGACTAAGGGGGGATATGATAGAGGTCTATAAAATCACGAATGGTGTGGAGAAAGGGGATAGGGAAGTGTTATTTACCTCTTCACATGACACAAGAACTAGGGGCCATCTGATGAAATTAATAGTCAGCAGGTTTAAAACAAACATAAGGACGTATTTCCTCACACAACGCAAAGTCAGCCTGTGGAACTCATTGCCACGGGATGTTGTGAAGGCCAAAAGTACAACTGGGTTCAAGAAAGAATTTGATAAGTTCATGGAGGATAGGTCCATCAGTGATTAATAGCTAAGATGGCCAGGTTCCTAAACCTCCAGCTGCCCGAAGATGGGACTAGATGACAGGTCATGGATCATTTGAAATTGCCTTATTCTGTTCATTCCCTCTGAAGCATCTGGCACTGGCAACCACCAAAGACAAGATATTGGGCTAGGTGGGCCACTGGTTAGACCCAATCTGGCCGTTTCTACATTCTTACCTTGAAACGCCAGTGATGTAGGGGCGTCGTGACAGATTCCCCTTCTTGGAACCTGCACCACGACCCTCAAATGTTTTTCACAGTCCCTGCGTTCCCGGATACAGCATCTAAGTATGGCTGACATTCTCTGTTCCTAGCTGGATACCTTTTCATTTAGCCGTATTAAAACACGTATTGTTTGCTTGTGCCCAGTTTACCAAGAGATCCGGATCGCTTTGAATCCGTGACCTGGCCTCTGCATTATTTACCACTCCTCCAATGTTTGCGCCATCTGCAAACTTTATCCATGGGGATTTTGTGCTTTCGTCCAGCTCACTGACAAAAACGTTCGAGAGCGTAGGGCCGAGAACCGATCCCTGCGGCAGCAAACTGGAAACGCTGCCTCTTAATGCTGATTCCCTGTTTACAGTTCCATTTGGAGACTTAGAAGCCATTTTTTCATCCATTCAATGTGGGGCATGTTAATTTTATATCGGGCTGGATTTGTTATTCGAAATACAGTGCGGTACCAAGCCAAATGCCTTGCAGAAATCGAAGCCTATCGTGGCAACGCTATTTATCAACCACATTTGTAATCCCATCGAAGAAAGATATCCAGTTAGGCTCTCCCAGCCGCAGATTGTGGGGGAACCGTTTCTAGTTTTCGGTTCCCAATGACCTTTGGTTGAGAAATTTCCCCTGGTTCTATTTTTACATTTGAAAAACAAAAAAAAGTGTTAAAATGCTCCAAAGCAAAACGATTTGCCCCCCCCCCCCCAATGAAATGTCTCTCCCCCAAGTCAAAAGGAAAGGAATTTATTTCCTCCCGACTTTCCGGTCCCTGAAAATTGCAAATCTTTTCAACTGGAAATGATTTCCCTCCTCCTCTGACATCCCCTCGACTTTGTGGTAGCAGCCAGGGACCGGAAACCATCCTGGGCCCGGCTCTGCTCGGCTCCCAGTGCTACACAGGCGCTGCCCTTCGGAACCTCCAGGGGCGCCGGGTGTCTGGGCCACCCTGCGGGTTCGGAACCCAGGCGTCCGGGGGATGTCTGCTTGCCGTCTGGCGGGGGAACAGTTAACAACCATCGAGCTGGCTGGCCGCCGAGCTGCACAGAGCGGAGCAGGGACTGAGATGGCCCAGGGCACCTTCCTGCGAGCGTGAGAACCGGCGGTGAGAACCTGGAGGGCTGCGGGAGGGGTGCGGGGAGCTGCAGCTGGGGGGTGAGATCCGCAGCTGGGGGGTGAGATCTGCAGCTGGGGGCGATGGGGGAGGGGGTTGGGAGCTGAGGATGGGGGGGCTGCTGCAGGGAGGGGGCTGGAACTGGTGCTGCTATGGGGAGGGGGCCCCTGGGAACTGGGGATGGGGTAGAAAGGGCAGGGAGGGGGCTGGGGACTGGGAAAGGGGCCGCAGGGAGGGGGCTGGGAACCGGGATGGAGGGAAGAGGGGGGCTGGGAGGTTGAGGGGAGAAATGGGGCAGGGGGCTGGGGGTGGTGAGAGGGGGCTGGTGGGAGGGGGCCGGCCCCAGGCCTCAGCAGCTCTCAAAGATCTTTATTGAGGAGCGCGGTATGGTTATCCCCGTTCTACAGATGGTGAAACTGAGGCACAGAGCAGGGCTGTGACTGGCCCTGGTCTCCTAGCAAGCCAGTAGCAAAGAGCCAAAGATCTCCCGAGTTCCAGCCCAGTGCTCTATCCAGGAGACACCCCCCCCCCGCAAAGCAAAGCAAAACGAATACATGGGGGCTGAGATTTTTTAAAAGATTTTAAAATATTTTAGATTTTTTTTTTAACAGATGGAAGCCGAGCTTCTCCCTTAAACCCCGATAGAGTTAGGGGAGCGGTATTGCCATTATCCTTTTTGCTCCAACCAGAAACTTTTTTCCCCAATTTTTCAAAATTGCCAGCTAACCAAAAAACCCATTATTTGCCCTGTTCTAGTCCCATCCCCAAATAGCTCTAGACTGCCTGGATCCCTGAAGCAGAGAGTGCATAACCCTCCCAGGAGCTGTTGTAACTCTTGACTGTGGAAAACTTAGAATCATAGAAGATGAGGGTTGGAAGGGACCTCAGGAGGTATCTAGGCCAACCCCTGCTCAAAGCTGGACGAACCCCAACTAAATCAGCCAAGCCAGGGCTTTGGCAAGCCACACCATAAAACCTCTAAGGATGGAGATGCCACCCCCTCCCTAGGTAACCCATTCCAGTGCTTCACCATCCTCCTAGTGAAAAAGATTTTCCTAATATCCAACCTAGACCTCCCGCACTGCAACTTGAGACCTTTGCTCCTAGTTCCGTGATCTGTCACCACTGAGAACAGCCTAGCTCCATCCTCCCTGGAACCCCCCTTCAGGTAGTTAAAGGCTGCTATCAAATCCCCCCTCATTCTTCTCTTCTGCAGACTAAACAAGCCTCGTTCCCTCAGCCTCTCCTCATAAGTCATGTGCTCCAGCCCCCTCATCATTTCTGTTGCCCTCCGCTGGACTCTTTCCAGCTTGTCCACATCCTTTCTGTAGCGGGGGGCCCAAAACTTGACCTTACCTTGATGCTTTCCCCCAGCAGGGTTTCCCATTGTGATCTCCTGGGGATGTGATCGCAGTCTGGGTTGGAGAAGAGGATAATACCTGAGAGGAAAGCCAGGTGAGCAAGGAGTTACACCAGCTGGGAAGCCAGGGGGGGAATGACATGGGAGTCCCAGCAAAGCGGCCCAGAACTCCTCTAGCAGTTAACTAGAGACAGGCAACATTTTTTTGAATGGACTTTTTTTATCAGCAAAAAAGGCAGATTCAGTGAGGCTGAAAACATCCTGAATTCATGTCTGTTTCACCAAATTGTTGGTCTCGGGGGGAAAAAAAACAACAAAGAAATTCCCTAAAAATCCAAATGTTTCCCTATGACATTTTCTATAGGCATTTCTGGCTGAAATGACTTTTCGGTTAGGATTTGCCTATGATTTTATTTTGAAAAGGCAAATGCTTTTTTTTTTTTTAAACACCTTGAAATCGACCCAAAATGTTTTGGATTGACTGAAAGATTTCACTTGGCCCAAAACAATTTTCGTTTAGACTTTAGGATTCACACACACAAAAAAAAAAGTTAAATCATTTGGGGGTTGACCCCCAAATGATTTGTTTTTCCCCTATATTTTTTGGATCTGCCAGTCAACCGAAGAGTTGCCTATTCACACAGCTTGGATGGTAACTGTGGGAATGAAGGGGGCTGTCCCGTGCTGTCACCCACCTGAGCGCTCCTCCCCCATGAGGGGGTGTGGGAACCAAGAGGGTGCTGTTTCCACCCCTCGGAGCATTCCTCCCCCATCAGAGGCATGGGAATCAAGGGGTCACTGGTTCCTACACTGGCACCTTCTAAAGTACTCCTTCCCCATGGGGGTCCATGTCTTCCTACTAACTCCCACTCCTCCTGGTCATTAGGCCCATCAGGCCTTTCCCTGTGGGGCATTGATGCCAAACAGGGCTGGGCCCCTCCCCTGGGGGAAGACGGGACGTCTCCTTACGAGCCCCATTGCTGTTTTGAGGGCCTGGCTCTCAGTTTCACCAATGGCAGCACCACGGGGCCTGAGCATAAACGAGAATCAGTGTCAACAATTTGGGCATGGGTGGTCAGGCCTAGTAGTCAGAGTCAGGACCCAGGGTCAAGCCCAGGGCTGACGCCAGAGTCAGGAACCGGGCAAGGAGCGGACTGGAGTAGGACAGGAAGAAGGCTGGGAGGCAAGGCTGGGGCAGGAGGCATAAGCATTAAGCAGCCGGCGACCTGCTGTCAAGCTTCAAAGCAACGGCCGCTGGCTTCTCTCAGCCAGGCCGGCCGGCCAGGGGGCACTTCTGCCGACGGTCCGCTGTGCTCACGAGCCCACCTAGAGACTGAGTTCAGCTGCTGGCCCTCGTTCCTATATTAATAATAATGCCCAGTGCTTTCTGTCCATAGATCTCAAAGCCCTCGACGAAGGAGGTTGGGAGCGTAATCCCCTTTGTACAAGTGGGAAAACCGAGGCACAGAGCAGGAGGGTCTCCCAGGAGGGCAGAGTCGGGAACAGAAGCCAGGCACCCTGTTCCCCCTGTGCTCTATTTGCTCAGCCACGCTGCCTCTCACCAGAAACGGGGCAGCAGGTGGAGGCTTGGGGAGCGCAGGTTCCCCTGGAGCCACTCACAGTTGGATTCTCTGTCCGCACAGGGAGCAGACAAAGGAAAGGGCTCCCCAAAGCTGCGTGGGAGGATCCAAAGGGAACGGTCCTGGGAGTGAAACCAGGCTGCCGACAGGCTCGTTGGTGGATTGGCTGTGCCCATAACCCCAGGCTGCTGGAGCCCCCCACCAGCCGCGCCCATGGGCGAGAAGGCCAACACGTGCCCGTACTGCGGCAAGGGCTTCCGGCGTAGCTCCCACCTGACCCGGCACTTGGGCACCCACTCAGGCGGGGAGCAACGCTCCTACGCCTGCAGCCACCGCAGCAAAGGCCCAGCCCTGGCTTCGCAGCCGCCACCATCAGGCGAACGCCCCTACGCCTGCACCCACTGCGGGAAAGCCTTTGGGCGCAGCGCCCACCTGGCCCGGCACCAGGAGACCCACTCCGGCGAGCGCCCCTATAAGTGCGCCTACTGCGGGAAAGCCTTCGGGCGCAACGCACACCTGACCCGGCACCACGGCACCCACACCGGCGAGCGCCCCTACCAGTGCGGCATCTGCGGCCGAGCTTTCACCCGCGACGCTCACCTGACCCGGCACCAGCTCACCCACACCGGCGAAAAGCCCTTCCAGTGCGGCGTCTGTGGCAAAGCCTTTACCCGCCGGGCCCACCTGGCCCGGCACCAGGGCATCCACACTGGGGAAAAGCCCTTCGAGTGTGCGGTCTGTGGCAAATCCTTCACCCGCGATGCCCACCTGGCCCGGCATCGGGCCACACACACCGGCGAGCGCCCCTACAAGTGCGCCGACTGCGGGAAGGGCTTCGGTGCCACCTCCCACCTCCTCCGCCACCAGAGGACCCACCAGGCCTAGTGGGCACAGGAACCTAGGGGCAGTAGTTCCCATGCTGTCTGTGCCCCTCTCCTCCGTAGGGGGTGGCGTGGGAATTGGGAGGCTCTGGTTCCCGTGCTGCAACCCTCTGTGGTGTCCTTCCCCCATGGGGGACATGGGAACTGAGGGGTGTCAGCTGCCATGCCCTTCCCACCACTGGGGCACTCCTCCCCCATGAGAGGGGGGGCTCAGGGTAGTGATAGCCCCTATGCCACGTCTGCCCAGAGTGCACCTTCCTTGGGGGAGGGCGTGGGAACCAAGGGGGCTAGAGTTCCCACGCTGCCACCCTCTTGGGTGCTCCTTCCCTGTGGGGAGAGCTGGTGCCCACACTGACACACACTGAAGGGCTCTCCCCGACGGTGGCGGGTGTAGGAACCAAACCCACACGGCTGCAATGACCATACAGGGGGATCTGGTCCAGAGTTGGGGCATGGATGGGAGTGCTGGCCATCTGGAGAGCGCACAGTCACCGGCGCCACGCCCCGTCTGCCCCGTGGAGGGACGACGATCCAGCCATATCTAAAGTTTCATCCAGACAAGGAGATCGACTGAAACAGCAGCCCCAGGTGGGCATGCTCTTCCGGGAGAAAAGGGACTTGATCCTGGGAAGATTGCTCAGCCCCCAAAGCAACACCCTTGCCCCACCCTGGCAGCAGGCCCAGATGCCTTCCGCTCTGCCACGCCAGTCATAGGCATTAGCCCCCTCTGCCCTTGGCAGGCATGGCCTGACCCCTTCCCACCAGGGCAGGCTGGCCCCAGGGTGCGGCCCAAGCCAGCCTGGTCCAGGGAATGAGTCCAGAATAGCTCAGTTAGAGGGCAATAGCTAGTGTGGAGTAGCTAGTCTGGAACAGGCAGGCCGGGCGTCTCGCAGTGTAGACACAGTGTCAGTGTGCACAGCCAGTGTGTGAGGACAAGAATAACGGGGTGGGAGTGAGAAACCTCGTGTGTCAATGTGTGTGTGAAACCTCCGTGTGTGTATGAAACCTTTTGTGTGTGAAACCTCGTGTGTGTGTGAGAAACCACCTCCTCTGTGTGTGTGTGTTTGTCAGTTCTCCATGTGCGTATGTGAAGCCTCCACTCGTGTGTGAAACTTCTTCCCACATGTATGAAACGTTGTGTGAGTGAAGCCTCTTCCTGTGTGTGTGAAATGTCATGTTTGTGTTTAACCTCCTCCCTCGTGTACCTGAAACTTCTTCATATGTGTGTGAACCCTATAGATGCGAATCCAGTATTTGTGTGTAGGAGAAACCTCCTGTGTTTGTGTGCGTGTGCAACCTGCGTGTGAGGGAGAAAAGAAATCTTGTGTGTCCGTGTGTGTGAAAGAGAGAAACCTCCTCCCATGCGTGCGTGCGTGAAACAGAAACCTCCTTGTGTGTGTGTCCGTGTGCACGTGTGAGAGAGCGACAGAGACAAACACAGACACACGGGGAAGGAGATTTTCTTTTCTCACCTTGTTGCCAGTTCTTGTTTTTTTAACAGGCACTTCACCAAATTTGATATTAATCCCACCTCCCATCATGAGCGTTAGATGAGAGTCTCACCCTTTTGTTTAAATTTAAAGGCAGCGTCTGGCTTTTGTGACTGCAGAGAAAAACTGGAACACCAGAGTCCTAGAGGATCAGAAACCAGAAGGCAAAACAACCCTTTAAAAATCCTGTAGTGAATTAGTCTCTAAAAATCAGGATTTTTAAGCTGCTCTCCTGGGTGTTTGAGGCCTGGTTTCCGAGTTTGGAAGGCACGGCTGCTAGAGGATTCTGTCGCCTGTCCCATTTCTGCAGTAACCCCTGCTCCCCAGGGTATGGAAGGTGTTTCCACACTGCACTGTAAACCCAGGTCTGGGGGAGCCCGTGCTGGAGTATCCACATTGCATTGTAAACCTGGGCTTACAAATGCTGGCCCTGGTTTCACAGCTGGACTAACACATCCACGCTGCACTGAACAGCCCTTCTGATGGGGCTGTGGTGTGAGTTGTGTCCACATTGCAAAATGCCAGGGTTTAGACCTGAGTTGCAGCGGGACTGGGGCTCTGACCCACCCACCTAGCAGGACCTAGGTCCTCAGTACTTTCTGAGCCCAGGCAGACTGATGTGTGTGTGGACAGCAGGGTGGGTTGGGCTCAAATGTGAGTCAGAGCCAGGCTTAGCATGGCCAAATTAATGTTTTTTTATCTGATCTTTCAGCCAGGCATGGGAGGTTAGCCCCTATGGGCTGGTGGCATCTCTGGCCACAGGTCACCTTCCAGCAGCTCCTCCCGGCCCTCTCTCCCTGCGGGAGTGATCGTGGCTGGTCCCCAGCGTGTGGCACAGCAAAGGGGCGGCTGACACATTGCACGGGGCCATGCCACGGGATAAACCTGGCATCCCAAGGGGCTTGGCCATGACCTTGCGGGACTGTCCCAGGTGATGGCGTGCCCCACGGAGATCGGGGCGCCTGTGCCACTCCCCGCTCTGAAGGAGGGGGATGTTGCCATGGGGTGGGGCAACTTCATGGGCTGCAGGACACCGAGGGGCGTGCGGAAGACGGCTGGTGGCGGATGTGGCAATGGCAGGACTAGCGGCCACTGCATCCCCTGCAATTGAGACTGCACAGGAGATGCTGGGATTTGCTCCTGTTCGCCATGTCCTCTCTCTGTCCCCTCGTTCCCAACATGGCACCCACTCCACCGGGCACAGAGAGCAAGGAGGGGGCGATCACTGAGGATGGGCTCCAAGGGCTTGCTCATGCTCCTCTGACATGGGTGTGCTGTCCAATCTGAGGGCAGCCGTGGCATGACCCCGAATGGGGCGTCTGTGTCATCCCTGCTCCCTGGAACTCACTGCCACGTACGGCAACGGGACACAAGGAAGGCAGGGGCAGAGGGCCCATCCTGGCTTGCTCTGCGCCCACCTCAGAGAGTCCAGAGGGTTGAACTGGCTGGTGGCTCGCTCGGTGCCAGGGTGAGCTGAGATTCTTCGTGTGTCGAACTGAGGGCGGGCAGGGTGGGGGAGATGTGCAGTGCCGGGTACTGTACCATGTTTGTCTTTGGTAAGTTGTATTGTTAACGGCCCCGTGCCATTGCCAGGGGCACAGCAGGCGACTGGCTGAAATGAAGCTGCCACCCAGGGCTCCCTTCCTTTCCCATGCCTGCCTCTCCTCCCCCACCCCATCCACTCCGCTTTCCGGCGCCGTGTTTTTTGGGTGTCTGTCATCTATTTTCTAATTGTGCTAATGACATTTGTCTCAATCGGAAATAAATGCTCTTTGCCCAGCCTGCCTTTTAGTCCCATTGTCTCTCCCAGGGTCCCTAGGCCTCAGGCCCCATGGGCATCACTCGATGGCTGAAATGTCCCCCATGCTACAGCATCAGACCTGCTGAGAAATCCAGCAGACCAGCTGCAGAACGGGGGATTTCCCTCAGGAGGGGGCAAGGTTGTGTTCCGGAGGGGTCCTGCAGATGCCAATGAATGGTGGCTTCTCTGGTCCAATTTGGGGGCCATGGATGCGGGAGGGGAGGGGGCAATGAACATGCATGAGCCACAGAACTGGCCCTTGCAGGTCCATGTTCAGAGAGCAATTCCAGGCCTTGGGAGAAGCAGTGCTTGGCCCAAGATCGGCTCGTTTCTGCTGTAGTCTTGTTAGGAACAAGACAGCAACATCACATAGCTGTGTGCTGCCTTGAGCTCCATGCACAGCAACTCCACCCCATGAGAGCAGCAGGACACGCTGGGGAGACCCCACCGGAATTCCAGAGGTCTCCCATCTGCTGGGGGCTGGGGTAGGGGTACCACCCCAGCTGGCACACTGGCCTCAATCATAAGGCCTCTTTGCACCAGCAACATTTCCAAGACAAAGCCACCATGGTCTCCTGCTGCCAATCTGAGCCTCACAGGGAGAGGATTCGCAGGGCAATGTGGCTAAATGTGAGCTGGGGCAGCGTGGTGGAAATGTGCAGGGCCCCAAGGAAGGAGAGCCCCCATCTATCGGTGGAGAAAGACTAATTCGTATCGTGATGTAAGGCCTGCGGAGTAGGGGAATAAACCAGCTGCTAGGGGGAGACGTCTCTCTGATAGTCACTCTGCGGCCTCTTGTGTCTTCCCTGGGGCATCTGGAACAGGCTAAGGTGGATGGAGCCCTGTTTTGATCAGTTCTGGGGATGCAAGCTGTGCCTTCACTGCACAGTTAACTCGGAGAGTCAGTATTCGGGGTCACCAAGGGAGTGACCGCTCCACCATAAGCCTGGCCTCTTACTCAGGTTTGAGACCCAGGCCCCCTTCCACCCATGCAAAAAGCTATCTGACCGCTCGGCACGCACTCAGGACCCAGGTCCTAGGACCCTCCTCGGGATGCTCCGAGCCTGACAACTCTACTTCCACAACCATCCTTTCCAAAGGACTCCCACGGAACAGATGTCCTCAAATGAAAACTTCCAGACACAGCTTCAGAGATCCAAAGTGAAGGGCCACTTGGTGTCATTGAGCCGGACCTTGTGTATAACACAAGCCAGAGATCCTCCAGGAGCAACGCCGGCATGAAACTTTACCAAAAGACGCCCTGTCTCTCTTTAAAGACTCCAAAGGACAGAGAACTCCCCACATTCCTCAATGATGATTGTGTGAAAGAAGGGTCATTTAGGGAGCTTCCACACTTGGGAAGTTACCAAAACAGCTATTTCAGAAGTTAATTTCAGTACCAAACCCCCATGTGGATGCTTATTCTGAGGCATATGCCGAAATAACTATTCTGGAATAGCTAGTTTGGTAAATTTCCAAAGGTAGACAAGGCTTTATTGTAATAACAACACTTTCAATAGTAACACTCTAGCTCCTGTGGCAGAAGTAACTGTCCCAGGCAGGGTTACAAGGTGTTACAAGGGACGTCCCTTATTTAAATTGAAAATTGCTTGTCCCGTACTAAATCAGTATGGGATACTTTTTATTCTATCTTGCAACTGCACGGGGCCAGTAATCAGGAGTGCATCTTTCCACTCTCCTTCCGGCCCTGACCCTTCAGTGCTGCGCAGGGAAAGCAGATGGGCCCATGCTAAAGGACCAGGGTTGGGGGGGAATGGAAAGATGCCTCCCTGAGTTTTGGCCCACTGCTGATTCCAGCCCTTGAGTGCAGCCCCGTCTGTTTTCCCTGTGCAGGCTCTGTCTGGCAGGGTAAGTGGACAGGGCTGTGTGCCTTGGAGCTGTACTGAAGAGGCTCTGACTGACAGAGGAGTCAATACCCCCAGGCTGCGTGTAGCCTCCCTGCACTCAGAGTCTATGCCAACATCCCCAGCAGGGTGCACGGCACTGCAGCAGGCAAAGAGCAGCCACTGCAATCTTCACCTTGGCTCCTGGTGCCCGGGCAGAACCTGAACTGGCGTCGCAGTGTGACCCGGGGTTATCTGAACCCAAAGCTGTGACAGCCAGTCCCTGTTTTCCAGGCAGTGTCAGGAAATAAATGAGTGGGCGGGGACACAGCACCGCCGTCCGATAACTGATTGGTACACACAAGAATGCTTCCATCCAAAATCCTTGTTTTTATTAAGTACAAAGAACCCATAAAAAAACGCAATAGGCTCGAACACCCCAGAAGATACTTACCCAAAGTCTGAGGTGGTGGGGAGCGATTTGGCAAGCGGGCTCCGGTGGCCAGCCTTTCTCCTAGCCTCTGGGGAGTTTGATGCCAGTCTCTTAGCTTGTAGAAATCCTCTCGAACTTCTCTCCCGAGCGTCTCCAAAGTACACTCTCTCACTAAACTCTTTATAGGTTTTCTCCAGATAGAGCGCATAACTCCTCATGGCCCCTAACAGGCTAGCCATCTCCCTAGCAACGGCAAATAATAATTCATTATTCTACTTGTCAGCAAAGCAACTTCAGCAAGAAACTGACAAACACAGGCACGCAAACCAAGGTCAGTTTTCCCCGCTCCATCCCCCTCCCCGAATCTGTCCTTGGTAGTACAACACTGCAGCTGGAGTTGTTTTTGTTCCGTCAGCCTAAGCCAAGGCCAGATTTTTCCTGACTCACTGGTTTTCTTGTTTCCAGTTTATGGTGGCTAAGTACACGAGGTAGCTGTGGATTATGTCAAATCCACTTCTCTTAGAGTAGCAGCTGCTGGCCCAGCACTGGGTTCTCTGCAGCATCCACAACTGTAGAGAGAGAAACCCTAGGAAGCATGGGGTGGGGGAGAAGGACTTGCGCCCTCCCCCCACCGAGGCTCAAACCAAGACTGGGGACATCTGAGGTCTCTCCTGTATTTTTTAAATACAGTGTGGGAAACCATAGTTCCAAAGGAAAGAACCCAGAACCGAATGGGGCATGAGGGCCCCCACATGGGAAGAGCTGCCTCTGGACAGTGGCTAGGGCTTTTCTGGGGTGGGTTGGCTGGAGTTATTCATCCCCTAATCACTCTGTGGGGTGGGGGTGAAGAGCTTTGGCCCAGATCTTCAACTCCTGTTGAAGTCAATGGAAGTTAGGTGCCTGAAGACCCTTGGGGAATCTGGGCCTAAGTCACTTGTTTAAGGTCACAGAGAGAGTCCATGACACAACAAGGACGAGAATGCAGGTTTCCTGTGTCCCTCGTTAGCACTTTAACCATTAAACCATCTTTTCCTCAGCTATGCCCTCTAGCCAGTTCAGCTAGCCCAGATGAAAAGCACCCCCAAACTGTGCTCCGAGGGCTGTGCGCATAGATAGGAGGGGAGTTAGGAGCTATAGCTGAGAGAGAGCATGTACTGAAGACAAACCTTTAACGGAGTGGAAACACTGCCTACCCAGTTGGCTTTGAGCTAGCCACTGCCTCCATTTCCTCTCTTGGCCTCCCCAGTAACTTTCATTACAGTTAATTTGTAATGAAAGCGATGCCAAGGCTCAAGCAATTTTTTTCATAACTGATGTGGCGAGCCCAGAGGTGCCAGGACTATGAACTGCCAAGCCTACAAATTAAGTACCAGTTTTCAACGGGAGGTTGGATCTGTCTTGGTTTACATGCAACAAATCTTGCATCTTGGCAAACACTTAGACTCTGACCCTTGCAGTTCCTTCTAACCCAGGGGTGCTATGGTTCTAAGATAGGGACATTTCCACTCTTAAGCATACTGTGTTCATTACTTTCCACTGAGTTCCAGAGATCTTGGCTGTGAGTACTCAAAAATCCCACAATCCCCGCATGTTCACAGGGGAGAGAGGTCATAAAAGCCGCTTCTGCCCCGACGAAATAATGCCATGGGCCTGTCCGTCTCCCCTTTATCTCTGCTTCTCCCCCTGGAATGCAGGGGTCTTTGTCCATGGGAAGGGAACTCAGCCTTTGAAATGCTAACGTACAAATTGAGGGAGAACAGACACTTCTCCGCCCTTGGAAGGCAAATGACAAGAACTCCCATACCTTGCTGCTCCCCTCCCCAGGAAGCCAGGACAAAGGGGGTGTGACTAGATGGTCCTGTGAAAGGTGCTTGTTGAAAAGAAAAGGCAGACCAGCCCCAGGCATTGTGCAAACACTGGGACGAGCAGGGGAGAGAGGCAGCTTCAGTCTGTATCTGGACTTCTGAAGCTGTATAGGACGGGAGCAGAACTGATCTGGTTGTGATACCTTATTTTGGTTAGGCTCAGCAGAGATGTTCCTCCCACCTTCCCCTCCAAGTGAACGAACCCTCATTTATTCAGCTAAACTAAAGCTGCTCTCCTGGTGGAGTAAGGAGACATCTCGAATCTCTGCCATGCAGAGAGACGGATAACACTGGTGCCTGGTGTACCTGTTCCTCAGCGCTCATGAGACTGAGTAATTTTGTATCGTCTGCAGACTTTTCCACCTCTGCTTACTGTCTAGTATTTACCCCTTTTCCCAGATTGTTGATGAATATGTTGAACAGCATGGGTCCCAGTACGAATCCCTCAGAGACATGGGTGACCAGGTGTTCCAGTTTTATAAGGACAGTCCTGATATTCGGGGCTTTGTCTTAGATAGGCGCCTATTACCCCCCACTCCCTGCCCCAATTTTTCAACTTGCTATCTGGTCACCCTAGGGAGATCCCTCTCTTTACCTCTTTCCACTGTGAAAACTGACCACTGACTCCTACTCTTGGTTTCCTCTCTTTTAACCAGTTACTGAGCCATGAAAGGACCGTCCCTCTTCTCCCATGACTGCTTATGATGATAAACACCACTCCCTCATCACTGTTGCTCCAGAGGAGAGGCTACAGGCCAGGAAAGAGAGGGGGAGAGGTAGGGTGCAGGAACAGAGGGATGCAGGCTAGAGATCCTGGGGCTATGTGGAGATTGAGCAATGGCGGGAGAGGTTGGGGCGGAGGGAGACAAGCGCCTTTGTCTGGGAATGCTCCACTTAATTGCCTTAGCATCTGAATGGGCTGTGCCTATAGCACTTTGCTGAGCTGTAGGGGGTCCATTGTTCCCTACAGAGCTGGGATCCCAGGACCCCACCCTAGGAATGACCTAGACCCACCCTAGAGTCAGTGGGAGTCTGGAAAGAGAATCAGTGGGGAAACGCCCATTAGCTATAATGAGCTTTGGATGAGCCCCACTTTGGCGAGGCCGAAATGCCTAGGAAGGTAGGGGAGGCCAGGCTGGCCCACCCACATTCCAGGGGCCTGCTGTTCTGCTGCCCACATACACCCCCAGGAGGTAACAACATAGGCTTGTGCAGGCGGACAAGCTCTTTGCAGCCTCAGCGACTCCTTGCATCTCTCCTTCCCCCCAACCAGTTTCCTGGTGCCACTGACCCAGCCCCCTTGATTTCAGTGACTCTCTGCATCCCCCCCCGTTCATTGCCAGCAGCTCTGTGTCCCCCCCATTCCCAACTTTTCCACACCACCAGGGGCTCTGTGTCCCCCCTCATTCCCTCTTCTCCCATACCAGGGTCCCTCCTTTCTCCCCCCAATAGCAGGGGCTATGTTTGTCCCAACATTCCCCGCTTCCCCTACCCCTATACCAGCATCCCCCATTCTCCCCACCCACCAGTGGCTGTGTGTGCTCCCCATTTCCCTTGTCTCCCATATCAAGGTCTCCCATTATTCCCCCATGGCAGTAGCTGTGTGTTCTCCTCATCCCCCCATTTCTAGGATCCCCCATTTCCAGCCTACATGCCAGAACATTAAAAATAAAGCTCAAGGCTCCTAATCCTGGAGAAATATACTTAATTTTACAACTCTCTGTATGTGAGAGAGACTAAATTAAGCATGTGCATAATTTACCAACTCTCGTGACCCTGGATGTTTTTCTGAAAGCTCCAGAACCTGGAGTCCTGGGATTAGGTCAGACTCTCAACTTGGATTTTTTTAGTAAGTAATTTCTTTAACCCCTTATAGTTGCAGAGGAAATCTTAAAAACATGACACAAATAAAATAAAATGAGTCCCACACTGATTGTTTCTTTAAAAAATCATGAGTTTAAGCTTATCCCATGACTTCTTTGAGGCCTGACTCCTGGGTTTTCAATGTTTGGTATTAGCCACACTAGTGTTAACAGGCTGGAGGCCTTTGTTTGGATTTAACCATCCCCTGCAGTGTTGACAACCTGGACTCTGGGGGTACATCTACACTGGAATAAAAAATCCTCAGCATCGAATCTCAGAGCCCAGGTCAGCTTACTGCAGGGCTAAAAATTGTTCTTGTGGCTTTCTTTGAACGATCGCCAATGCTCTGCTTTGGGGCCACCCTTTCATTATTTCTAAACTGGAGTTCCGTTTTTGGGGAGAGTGTTGAATTCAGGGGGGCCAGGCTTCAGTCAGGGCGAGTCTGGAGTGAATCTGAACCGACTTCACTGAGCTCAGCCCGTTCTGGGTCAGACCAGAGTGAACCCAGAGTGACTCCATTAAGCTCAGGGGGGTGGGACTCTGTGCGGAGTCAGTCCAGAGTGAATCTGAAGTGATGTCACAGAGCTGAGCTCAGCTGGGCAGGCCAATCAGGAGTGACTCCACTGAGCTTGGCGGGGGCGGGACCCTGCACTGGTTGTCCGGAGTGACTCCGGAGTGAATCTGGAGTGACTCCATCGAGCTCAGCAGATTCATTAGCATTGCTCTGGAGTCACTCCGGAGTGACTCCTCATTTGCCTCCACATCACCATCAGGGAATTTGGTCCTGGCTTCTGTTACAGCAAGGCCCGCCCCAGTTTTCTTGGGGGCGGGGGTACCCCCGCAAGGGAGCTCGCAGACAGGAGGCGCCAGAAGGAATTTAGGAGGTCATTGGCCTCAACTCCTGTCAGTCATTTGAGCGTTGGCTGAAGTAACTCACGAGCTGACTGGTTCGCTCTCCTGTCCGTCACAGCATTCCTCCCGCCTCCCTTCGGAGCTTGGAAACCCACCGGGCCCGCCCCCCTGTGAATCAAACAAGTTCCCGCCTCGGGGATAGCTTCGGTAGGTGTTTGGCTGCGAGTCACGTCAATCACTGACGGTCGCCGTTTCCACGCGGGGAGGCGGGGCCTGGCTAACGGCTCCTTCCCAGGCAGGCGGGCCTGCTCAAAAGAGGATTGGCTCCCATCTCCAGTCAATCTCTGCAGACGAGGGAGCGGATTAGCTTGCCTCACTCTCATTCTTCACGGATTCCCCGCCCCCATGGCTGTCCGAGTCCCGCGATTGGCGCAACGCCTCCGTCGATCATCCTTTCCCCCGCCCCACGCGTGGTGACGTCCCCCCGCCTCCCAAAGGCGGGCGGATTGGCTGGTCTGCCTGACCCTCACCGTCCTGAGCCCGCCCACGGGGGGGAGATTTGAAGACTGATTGGCTGTTGCTTCCCCCCCTCCTCCAGAGGGCAGAGGAGCGTCGCAACGGCGAGGCGAAGGACGTCCGGCCTTCTCTGTCGCTCGCGCTGGCTGTTGTCCCGCGGCGTGTGTGTGCGCGTGCGCGCGCAGCTTCCCTTGTCTTGCAGGCTTTTGTGCGGCCGGGCCCCCGAGCGTTCCATCGCCGTTAGCGCACGCGCGCGCGCCTCCCGGGGAGCGTTAACGGTTTCCCACCCCCCCAACGGCGCGCGGGCCCCGCCGCGTGCTGAGGCGAAGGGGGCGGGCGCCATGTCGGGCTCGGCGGCCTCGGCCGAGGCGGGCGGCCCCGGCGGGGAGAAGCGGCCCGAGGCGCTGGAGCTGCTGGAGAAGTGCGGCGTGTGCCGCGAGCGGCTGCGGGCCGAGCGGGAGCCCCGCCTGCTGCCCTGCCTCCACTCCGTCTGCCGGGAGTGCCTGCGGGCCGAGCCGGCCCCCGCCGCCGACGGGGAGGCCGCCAACAACAAAGAGGGACAAGGTCGGTGAGGCGGACGGGGGCTGGAGCGCGGGGGGACGGCGGGGGAGGGGTGCGGGGCTTGAGGAGGGAGGCCATGAGACTAGGCCGCGGGGCCCGTGGTGGGGGAGGGGGGCTGCTGAGCCCGGGGAGGGCCGTGGCGGGGACCCATTTTGCAGGGGGGTGGGGGTGGGAGCTGGGCCTGGTGGCCGAGGCCTGGGCCTGTGGGAGGCTGGAGGGGCAGGAAGTGGGGGCTGTCCTCCAGCCATCCCTGGACTGGCGTGAGATGGGTGGGGGAGGGCCCGCCTGAGGGGCCTTGTCTGGAGCCGCCTCTCCCAGCCACGCTCTCGCCCCCACCCCAGACCGCTCCCTGGTCTCCCTTCCACAATGCCTGCCTCGCATTGGGTCCCCTCCCTCCTTCTCCAGACTGCCCCCCGCCCGACCTGCACGCTCATCCCCAGCCTGCCTTTTCAGTACCCTGCCCCCAAACCATCCCCTCAGTGGCACCTCCATACTGACCCAGCTCACTCCTTCAGTGACCCCCACTCAGTGCCCCATAAGAGCACCCCCACACTGACCCCCAGCCTCCATCAGTGCTCCTGATAAGCCACCCTGCCCCCAATACCATCCCCTCAGTGTCCCCAGACTGGCCCTGAGCTCCTGCACTCCTCTGCCTGTCTGTGTGTGTGCTGCTTCTCCTCTTGCTTCTGTTCCCCCTCATGTCTCACTTGTATGCCTTACCTCAAGGCTTACAGGATTCAGACTAGACACAGGGTGTGGGGCAAGGACATGGGGGACTTGCCTGTGTGATTTGGCTAGGCCATGGTATTTGCATGCGAGGCGTCTCAGGTAAGTGCTGGGTGAAAAGAGTAGAGCACCAGAGGGGTTCATATTTGTCTGTTCTTGGGGAGGAAGCAACGCTCTGTGGCTTGTGCTGTGGGGCTGCGCCTCAGGTAACTTTTCCCAGCAGCACACAGTAACTCAAGTAGATTTCCATGAAGGAGGGAGACATTTTCCAAAATGCCCAAGGGATTTAGAAGCTCAAATCCCATAGGATTTCAGGTCTAGTCTACATTAGGAACAATTAGCTGATATAACTATACTGGTAAAGCTCCTTAACATAGATGCTGCTCATCCCTAATATAACTATAATTGCACCAAGGGTTTTGCTAGTATAGAAATCATATCCTCTAACCAACATTACTATACTGGTAAAAGCTTCTAGTATGGACATGGCCTCAGTGGGATTGGAGTTTGCACCCAAAATATGCTAGCCGCTCTTATGAAGATAGTGGGAAGAAATTCAACACCTTTTGTTTGAAGGGGTGATAAATTCGATTTCAGTTTTGTTTCTCCAAGGAGATTGCCTGTAAAACAGAGAGGGGATTTAGGCCTGACTTGTGCACATGTTTTGTATCATGCTAATTTGGGGGTGATAGTGATTATTTGTACTGAAATAACCGCACTGCGATTTCTCTGTCTGGATACAGTTATATTTAATATAATGGTGCCTTATACTGTCACAGTATATTTACTGTCATGGGTGGAAGTAAGCTATACTGGTATAAAGCAGTGGTTCATGTACACTTGTGAGTGCACAGAGGTCTTACAGGGGGTACATCAGCTCGTCTAAATATTTTAGTTATACAACAGGTTATATAAAAACACTAGCGAAGTTAGTATGAACTAACCTTTTATACAGACAATGACTTGTTTATATTGCTCTATAATCCTGTATACTGAAATGCAAACACAATATTTATATTCCAATTTATTTTATAATTATATGGTAAAAATGAGAAAATAAGCAATTTTTCAGTAATAGTGTGCTGTGACACTTTAGTATTTTCATCTGACTTTTGTAAACAAGTAGTTTTTGAGATTTGAGTTTTGGGCGTATGCAAAACAAATCAGACTCCTGAAAAGAGGTACAGCAGTCTGTAAAGGTTGAGAGCCGCTGGTATAAAGCACCTTTACACTGGCTATAACTGTATCCACACGGGAGGGATTATAGCGCATTGTACTGGTATAATGTCATGGTTACAGCATCTCTGGCCCCTTTTTTGGCATATAAGTGCACCTCTGGTAGTAATTTTGACAGAATAAATGGGCCCAGAGCATAAAGGTATTTAAAATGATCATAGCATTGTCCAACAGGTCTGGAGTTTGGTGTACAAAGTCCCTGGGACTGTTTAGTTCCATGACAAACTCCGTTAAATTGTTTTTAAGCAGAAGGAGGAAAAACTGCTAAAGCGCTTGAAATATAAAGTATTTAGTCTGTACTAACAAAATCCTTTGTTCTTTTCAGCTATAGGGTTTTTATAAGGAATATCCTTTTATCTTTTAGATGGTATTAAAGATGGTAATAACTGTCTTTGGGGTGGGAGTGGGGAGAAGTTGTTTGCATGATTGGAGTTGGTGGTAAAGTCTGATGTTTCATGGAAGACGAGACAAGCACATGCAAGAGGGGGAGAGAGAACAGCAAAGATAGAAAATGCAGCTTCTCTTTGGTGCTGACTTTTATTTGCCACCTCGCTACTGGAAAAATACAGGCCCACTATGCTGTCTGATCAGCCACATTTGACACCTGGCAAATTTGTACTGGTATCAGGCTTGTTAGGGACATGGTGTTGCTTTTGGCTGCCTCTGGTCAAGGGCCTACAAATTATGCAACCTTGGCTAAGCCAGATTCTTACTAAACAGAAGGCAAAAGGAAAGAGTAGGAAATAGAAGAAATAAGGTGGGGAAGGAAGAGAACACAGAAGGGGGACAGCAGTAACCCAAGTATACAAGTGGTGCTTGGGCTGAAATAGTTGGAAGTAGGGATGTTATCTGGGTTGTGCCCTGGTCTGGTCAGGACACTGAAGATCCAATGATATGATGGTGGATCCTGGAGTCCTAAGCAACGGTTGAGTGGCAGCCAGGATGGTAAAGTTTGCCTTTTCTGTTCCATCCCTCTCAGCCAGCTGACTTCCCTCTCCCCAAAGTCTTTTCAAGGACCCCAAAATGGGGTGATGGATGCAATATCCTGTCTTCTCTTTATTTTTACACTAGGCCTCATTTCTGACCCACCAGTTTTGGTTTGATTTCCAGTCCTACACTTGTTTATCATTGGTGATCTTTAACATAGTCCTTGAGTTACAGCAGTAGACCTGTCTCCCTTTAGTACCTTTTCCCATCAACATTTGTTGTTAGTATATAAAATGTTGCACTTGCCTGTATCTACTTACCACTGTCAGGTTCTCACATAAGGTAGGTCTCACACCCCGATTATTACCACAACCCCCTTCAGGTTACTTCTCGCTGAATGGAATTTTGCTCTGGGCTACAGTAACCATGTGTGTATCTACCATTCTTACCCCTATTAGGGTTCATTTATTTTATTGATAAGAAGTGAGGTAGTCCAGGCTCAATTATCTTATTAATCAAAGAGATCAGCATGATACAAAGAGGCCAATACATTACTAGCCAGCCTGAAAGTCATGTAATCGTTCATGCAGTGGTGTTGTAGTAGGGTTGGTCCCCAGATATTGGAGAGACAAGGTAGGTGAGGTAATATTTTTATTGGACCAATTTCTGTTGATGAGACACAAACTTTTGAGCTTACACTCTTCACTCTGTGTAAGCTCGAAAGCTTCTGTCTCTCACAGAGCTCACATTCTGTGTAAGCTCAAAAGTTTGTCTCACCAACAGAAGTTGGTCCAATGAAAGAAATTGCCTCACCTACCTTCTCTTACCTTAGTGTTCAGTCTGTCCAAAGTGTGAGCTAAAGCTCTGTGTGTGTATATAATGTATATATTTTATAATGTGGATATTAAGGGCTTATCTACACTTGCACTTATGCCAGCAAAACTTTTGTCGCTTAGGGGTGTGAAAAAACCCTCACCTCACCGAGTGACAAAAGTTTTGTCGGCATAAGTGCAAATGTAAACAAGCCTTTAGTCATACTTATTTGACTGGTAGAACGCCTCATCCAGAATACCCAAGTTTCCAGTTCTTACCAGTTTCTTATCTTTTAGCGTAGTGTATCAGGAGTCAGCAAAGCTTAGGTGGGCCTTTTTAAAAACAGTTTTGTAGGTTGGCTGGAGCTGGAGGCAAAATCATCAAAACTAATTGTTCTGGCATTGTCCCTTAACAACTCTTAAGCCTTTGCTGAGAGATGGCTTATCTTGAGCATTTCTTTTTTTTTCCTGCTTGTTTTTCCAGACAGACTCCTGTTGAGAGAACTGATAGTCATTCAGAAAGTGTCCCAGTAACCAGGCTAACATACACTGTACATAAGTAATTAAGAGCAGCTTCATGTCTATCAAATAGCTAAAGCAGTACCACTCTTGTGTGTGATGAACTCTTAATCTTAGATACTTATATGCACCCATTTTTTATCATTAAATTAGCCTATGAGGTCCATATTTGGGTGCCTAAGGCCTTGCTCAGTAGGTGGACCATGGGGCCAAATCCAGACTCCCAGATGCTTTTGAATGGACTTGTGAAATCTTTTTATTTACTTATTATTAGTATTGTTTTTGTATTCTCTCTGGAGTCTGGATCTTGACTATACCTTGACCAAGAAATGTGGACTTTGACCAAAAAAAAAATTACCTGTGCCTAGGCTTTCAGAAGCAAAATAGTGATTTAGACGTCTTAAAATCTTTACTGTCTAACTTGATAACACCTTTCTGAAGGTGCCTAGTTTCCAGAGAGTGGGTGGATGAGCACTTTCTGAAAATCAGGCCTCCTTTACGTGTCCAAAGGGGCTCTGAAAAACAAGGCATCTTGAATCAATTTGCTTTTGAAAATGTTGGCTTTACATGGACTTTCTAAAATGCTAGGGACCCTGGTTCTGCAAATCAGATTCTTTTCTGTTGAATCATTTTGGGGTCACTTATCCGTTTCCTCCCTCCATTTAACACAAACGAGCAGTGCATACGCTCAGGCACATCAGGGTGCTGAGGGGAGTACTCATTAATAGTTTCTGCTTCTATGGCTCCCTTTTAGCTGGTTTTCTTCTGCAAGTTTCAAGTCTTAGGTAGCCAGGAATTGAGTATTTACTATAACTGGATCTGATAGTCCTTTGAAAGTGAAGTGGTTTGTGGACCTTGCTGCAAAAACCTCAAATTATTTGTTAGGACAAAACTAACAAATATTATTAGTGTTTCCGTCTCTACTATGTAAAGGAGGGCACTATATTAACTCCCTTTATATATCTATGATGGCATTTTCGCTTCTTGATATGCACTTCGTTGGGGAGTGGGTATTTTCAGAGGACATAAGCTGAATAGTAAATGAAGTTTCTGGCTAAATAGCCATACAACAAAAAGCCCTTTTACACCTTTGTGCAAAGGTAAGGCAAGGTGTTGGGTTTAGTTAAGAGGTGAGCATTAGTGGTGCTCAGAAATAGCTGGTGTGGGTCCCAGGACTGGTGTTGACTGATTATGCCTAAATGCCTCATTCACTTCTGGTAGAGGTTTTTTTTGTAGGGGAAACTTCATTGCCATAACTCTCCCTGCCTGTGTGTACCTGTGCTGCTGTTGCTGGGCAGCCCAGGTAAGCTACTAGTAGCATCCCATTGGCAGGGTTTGAAGCATTTGTGTACAAGTCTGGCAAGCTTCTCCTGCATGTTAAGTGTGGTGAATAAGATCCAAATGCAAAGTGATGACAGGTTACTGGTGCTTCCTGTACAAGTTAAAAAGCTTCATAATAGGATCTCCAGCACAAATAAAAGTAGCTGTAAAGGAAGAATCGGTTAGGGGAAAGAAGTAGCTGTATAAAGGTGAGCTATCTGAGCCCTCCCATTCTCTACTGAGAGGCAGGTGGGGATGATGGGCCATTCTTCCTCACCTCAGAGAAGTCATGCTTAACCCTCAGGCTTTTCTCCATCCAGATATTGGGAGGATCTGGGTCTGAGCAGGGCATGTTGAGTGTTAGTCTTTATTTCTTCCATCCAGTGGTCAGATGGAGTGGAACTCTCCTTCCTAAGAAGAGGCCAGTTTAATGTATCCTATCAAGTCTAGTGTAAAATTTAAGTCTGATATGGTAAAAATCCCAAACTTGAGATAATAGGAAAGAATAATGATCGTTTAGAAAGGAGGGAAGTGACTGAGGGGAAGGCTTACATTTTTGCTTTGTTTGAAGATTATAGCTATGACAATAGCAAAAGAAGCTTGAAGACAGGAGATAAGGAAACAAGGATATTGTTTTGGTTCACAGGGGAATTGTGCAGAGCCAGGGAAAATTTCTGTACTCCTGGCAGTGCTCTGAAGCTGCACTGTTGCTGAAATACTGTCTCATTAAATGGCCTGCAGTTGTCCAGCATGTGGAGTTTTTTGAAACTTTTAAACTTGTTTGAAGCTATCTGAAATGAGAATTTTTGACGAACTTGCCCAAAGGAAATGCTTTTTGGCAGGGTGAAGCTCATGATGTTGAAATCTTGAGGGAGACAGGCAAAAAGAATGGCTTGGGGAAGTTAGATAAATGTGGCTTTAGTGCATGGAGTGACTTTTGCAACAAATGGTAGAACAGGTTGCCTCCATGGAGCTGTTAGTGAAGGTTGAAGGGGTGAGGGGATGCCAGTGTATGCACACATGGAGTTAAATCCAGTGACACCATTTTTAAGGTGATATATGCTAAGGAAAAGGGGATTGTTGGGCTCTGTATTGCTTGTTTAAGAATCCTAGTACACCATTATTTAACCCCCCCTCTCCCCCCAGTAGAGCCCTCATCTCTTTCCCATTGTTCAAGGCTAGCACCCAGTGTAACTAAAGGTATGTTTAAATTGATTTTAGTTAAACCTTTGTAATTTTGTTGACACTGTTAAATCTATTTAAACATGGTTTAGCTTGTGTTGGTAAACTGCAACTACACAATCAGTACAGTTGTCCTCACAGCAGACGGTACTGGTTTAACTGAATCAAGATTTAAACATGTTTAATCTAAACCAGTAGGACTTCTGTGTTGAGAAAACCTTTAATCAAACTTTACAACTTCTAGTTTTTCCTTTTTAATGTAAACAATAAGCAAATGGCTCAGAGAATGTCTCCTTGTAGGCCTAACGGGATATCCCCTTGGTTCAGGGCTGAGGGAGCACCATAACAGATGTTATTTCTTATGCCCAACTTTTTTTTCAAAAGCGAAGTGTAGCATTTTAAAGCAGTATTCTAGCATCTCGATAGGCGAGGTCTGGTTTGGTTTTTTCCCCCTGCAGAGGTGCTGAGCATCTTCAGCTCTCTGGCTGTGGTGGAGGTGAGGCGTCATGCATTTTGGATTTATTTTATGTATTAGGAGCCTAATTTGAGGCATCCATGAGTGGGGAAGCTTAGATATTTCTAACGCAAACAAAGTAGGCCAAATACTCAAAACACCACATCTTTGTGCATCATAAAACCATTTACGTTGCCTTTTATATTGCCCTGGGGTGGGGGGGGGGAGAGTTGAGATGGTCTGGCAGAGCAAAGGGAGTAGACTATTGCTGGGTTACAACTGTGTTAGAAAAAAATAGTAAAAACAATACAAGAACCTACATGTGTGATAAGCTTGCCTGAGATCACCTTGTGACTCCAGCAAGGTCTCTGGCTGATGAGCAGCCCTTCAAACTCAGTTGTTTTTCTGTTACGCTTTGTCAGATGCAACTGTATACATTTTGCTGTGTACAGACTAAAACGACTACCCCTCTGGAACTTTTTACTGTTATCAACTTGTGCTAAGTTGTATACTGTGGGAATATCTATATAAAAACTAAATATTTCCCATCATACTGTATAGTACTAATATAGTAAATGAAACCATGAATTCACGCTACTGTGGCTCTTTTGCGTAATGTTGATTGCTTATTTGACCCCTGAACCACTGAGATTGGAGAACTGCTGGCTTAGGGTGCCTAAGTTAATTTGCTACTGTGGCTGTACCAATGCAGTGTTTTAAGTGTAGACCTGCTCTTAAAGTTATTTAAGTAAGGCATGTCCAGGAAATTGCCATATCTGTCACTCAACCATCCTAATGTGGATGCAGTGATAGCATAAAGGCACAGTATTCTGGTATAGCTACACTTGTAGGGATAGGGAACAAATGATGCTGTAGCTATGTGAGCATGAGCTGTGGGATATTTAAGTGACAAGGTAGGTGAGGAAATACCTTTTATTGGGCCAGCTTCTGTTGGTGAGAGGCAACCTTTTAAGCTTACTGAAGAGCTGTGTATAAATTCATGAGCTTGTCTCAACAACAGAAGTTGGTCCCATAAAAGATATTACCTCACCCACCTTGTCTAGACCAGGTTTGAGTCAGCTGCCAGGCTAGCTCCACCTATTCCCTTTTTTATTCATTCATAGATTCCAAGACTAGATGGGATCCTTGTGATCTAGTCTGACCCCCTGCGTAACACAGGGCAAAACTTTCCCAAAATAATTCCTAGAACAGATCCTTCTCTCAGGTGTCATACATCAAGGCCTTTATCTTCACTGGAGTGGAATTCCACAATTCTACCACTCAGCCATAGGCCATCATATCCTGTGTATCAACCATGCTTACCACAGATCCAAACAGGTTTGGAATTTATACTACTTCCATTCTGGAAACTGATCAGTGGCATCCAATGAAGAAACACTTTAATTTAATTTTAATAGTAAGAACTTCAGAGCAAGAGGATTTAAAAAAACAAACAATCTTATCCCAAACCCTGCTAATCCTGCCATCCTGAGCTAGACAGGCCCATGGTCCTGTTTGCCAGTTTAGTCTCCTCAAACAGCCCTCCCTCTGAGTGTTGCCTTTTCAAACTGCTACAGTACTATGAATTTTCTGGTTCCCAGGCTTGACATCAACTGAAATATTTGCTGAGCTATTCTCTCCTTCCCTGCTTGTTTTTTCCTGACAACTCCTGCATTAAACTAAACTATGCAAGTACCTAGGTCATAATAAATTACAGAGCAGCTCTGCTTCCTTCACTACTACTGAAATCTCAACTACATATCTCTTTTCCCCCAAAGATCTCTAGGTTCTTTAAAAAGAATGAAATTAAGTGTAACCACTTTTGCTATATTAAGAAATGATCCACAGAAGAGAAGATGGGTTTGTGCCCTCTTGTTTTCTTGGTGTATATCAATCTGAAGAACATGGGGATTTGGGATTTTTAAATTAAGATGGCCTAGTCTGAAATTTTTTTTAAATGTTTGGGCAGTATTAAGGCACTATGATGGGAACCTGGTCTGTCATAAATTTCAATGTTAAAATGGATCATCTAGTTCAACTCACTGTGTAACACAGGCCAGATTTCTCCCAGTGTTCACTAAATTGAGCTCAGTTGAATCAGAGCGTGTTTTTTAAAACATCTGGTCTCAAGAGATGGAATCCACCATATCCCTTAACAGATTTTAGTGAGATGTACACATGGAAAGTGATTTTTTTTTTTTTTTTTTAGTTCAGGAGCTAAAGGCATTGGGAATAAAAACAAGCAGAAACTTGAGTAAGCCTTAAAGTAGGAGAAGACAAGAAATCACTTCCTTCAATACAATATAGCGGGCGCTCAGAGGACAACATGATGCCAATTCTGCTTGGTTTTAACATTAGAATAGACTTGAAAGCTCACATAAATAAATGAATCCAGTTGTTCTCCATTAGAAAAGGAAGACTGACATCAGGCAGGAAGTCTGATCATCACTGGTTTTGTAGGAATTGTTGCAGAGGAAACAGCACTACACCCTTAACCTGGGCACCGTTAAACATAATGCAAACAGAGCTTTATTGCCGTTTAAGGAGCATTTCCTGCTACAGGACCAAAGGCAGCTGTTAAGATCTTGACAAAAAGTGCCCCAAAGCATTTGCTTGTTTAAGGGCACTACTGTAGGAATACAATAGGACTGACAAGGTAACCAGAGATGTGCCTCATTGCAACTCCCACTGCTAAGCAACACCCTTGGATCTGGCTGAGCTTCCTAGCATGGGCTGAGACATATCAGTGAAGGTTACGTTCTTGTCTTCAGGTCAGTGGGATAAGATAGGTGATAAGAGTGAGGGACGTATTGTGATTCAAGGACTGGGAGTCAGGAGACACTGCCTCAACTACCTGTCTCTGCAGAACATGGCTATTGGGTGCCTTTCCCCCTCCAAAGATGAGTTTGGCATTGACACATGGGAAAGGTTTAAATCTTCCCCCTTTTGGCCAAGCCAGAAGCTCACGGGAAATCCCCCACTCAGAATTAAGCCTTGCACCTTATGATATTGGCCACAGCTGCTTTGTCCCCATTCTCCAGGCTGCTGACTCACCTCCCAACCCCAGCTCCCCCAATTGCTTGACTTTCACTTATGCCTCTTCTCAGCATCACCACTAATTTGCAAACAGCCTACACCTGTTCACCTGCATCTATGGCTGCATCTTCACTGCCATAAAATGGTGTTTACAGCAGGATTTATAATTCCCATTAGCCATCTCACTGCAAAATCATAGTGGAGACAAGACACAGTTTTGACAGTGCTGCAGGTGGGTGACAACCCTATCCCAGCTCTTGGGGGTAGGGACTACATTTTTCTTCTGGGTTTCTACATCACCCAATGCAGTGAGGTCCTGGTCCATGATGACAGGGGCTCCTATATGCTACTAACAGAGTTGCAAGATAAGCTACACATGGGCGTTAAGCACAGCAGAGCTGTCTCTCTACCTTTTACTGAGATAGCTAACAGGTGTTATAACACACTCCTTGGTTAGGCAGTGGTGTGTGTGAGAGAGATCGCTCTCAAGATTACCTGCAGCATGACCAAGGCCCCCAAAGGAAGTGTGTGGTGTCACAGGAAGGGGTAACTTTACACACACACATCCAATTTGAAGATGAAACAAATTATGCTACTGCAACATGAATTTGAGAAAAATAGATCTAGATTAATGTTTAGAGTTTTCCCCACCAAGAACTGATAAAAACACCCTGGCTTCATGGCAGTAGTGTGTGAGGACACTGAAATAAGCTCTACAGCACAGACGATGTTCCCCATAGTTCTATAGGCTGGTGGAGCTTGTGGAGACACATCACTCCTTCCCCAGCTCTGAGAACTGCGTTTTCTTCCCCTCCACCCATGGGATACAACACAGCCAGTGCTCCCCTTGCAGCCACATAGTTGAGAAATGCTGCTGTAGGCTAGCCCCCAGGACAGCTAATCTACAAAACAAGTCACAGACCTAATTCTGGATCTATTAGTGATCAGAGCACACACTTATGCTTGCAGCCAGACAAGCAATTACATACAAATGTACAAGAATTTCAAAACTTGTTTCACAGAACAGTACTAAATGACTTACATAATCTTTAAATAAATAAATGAATAAATAAAAAATATAGAACTTCCAAGTTCCACTTCATGCAGGGGATCTTTGTCCTTACCCGTATGAAGTGGAAGTTGGATGGGCTCTATTTGGAAATCGGGATTTCCTCTGCCGCTTGATCACTACTTTGAACATTTTTCAGTTACTGCTGTTGCAATACTTCCCTATTTTTTCCCAGTGTGCATTTGACATCACTGAGTGTAGTACCTTCCAAAGTTTCCCATTTGTGTGGGACTTTCAAACAACTCGGGACAAGAAACATTTTTAAAATGGGAAAGTGTGATTACAGTCACACAATCAGCAAGGAGACTCAGGCCATGCCTATTTTATATTAAAAGTTAAACCAGTCTAATTACACATGTCATTTTAAACAAAGTTAAAGGGGACCAAAATATCTCAAATCAATTTAAACCCAGTTTGCATTGATTTCTCTCAGTTCAGCACTAAACCAACGTAAAGCCAGGTTTAAATCAAATTAGGGATTTGTACCTAAAGCCTTGTCCATGCAGTTTTCACCCCAGTTTAACTGTTTGGGTGTGATTTTTTTCCTACTCATTAAATCTGTAAAACCGTTAATGTGGATACAGGGCTATCTGTGTGCCCTGTCTCAGTATAGTTTATTTTGCTGAGCATCACAGGTCTCCTGGAAACTGCCTGTCCCATCCGGATGTACCAAGCTGAAATTATCCTTCTGCTGGCAGCTAGATAAAACAGGAAGGATTATCCAGGAATACTCTGTTATGTCCTATTGCTGTGTCTCGGTTACACAGCACCTGGGTTTCATAGTTTCACTAGAATGCACTGAAGAGTTCTGTTTCTGTTTATTTGGTGGCTCTCTTCCTCGCAATATCCTTTCCTATCTTGGGCACTTTTGTAAAGAAACTAGGAACTGAGTGTTCTGGATGAGTACTTTCTCAAGGCACAGGATTTATGCCAGACAATGAGTTGAAGGTGGCAGACAAGCTGTTCCTTCTGCATCCCATTCAGCCACCCACTCTGGACTGGCTGTGCTGCAAAACCAAGCAGGATAGTGCACAGGCTAGAAAATATACATAATGGACATGCAACTACTGTTGGGTAGTTCTCTCTACTCCTCTCTCCTTAATCTTGGCACTGCCTTTCTGTCCTCTTCCCTAAAGAGGAAAGTTGTGCTGCTTGGTGGAAGAGCTCACATTGTAGGACAGAAAATGCAATGTTGGTTGACACATTTGAGAAGTCAAGGCATGGTATCTTTTAACGCATGCTAAGCCTACACCATGCTGAAGTGGTGTGGATTGCCACCTTCTACACTCTTCAGGTGTATTAACACCTGCTTCTAGCTAATGCATTCTAATGTAAATCACCTGTAAATCCTGCTCTGAATGGGGCTTCAGTGGTCATACTGAAGTATGCTTAGGAAGATTTTGAGCCTTTCCAAGGTGAATGTAGCAGAATGGTTGTGCTTGGGGTGTTGGGTATGGAGTGGCCCATAGCAGATCTGGCAAAGGGGCGGCTTGTTCCAACAGAAGCTTGCCAGGCCCACTTGGCTTGCTATGTGGATGCCATCAGTGGAAATGGCTGTGGTGAGAATTTTGCAGTTGATTCATTTTAAATATGCAAAGAGCATGGCTCTCTCAAATACGCTGTTAGGTAGAGGGATTCTGGGGAGGCACAGAAGTTGAGCATACTTGATGTGACTCCAGCATTGTAGTGTTGCATAGACTACTGAGAGCTGGATTTTTGGCCCACAGATGAAAGATGCAGCATCTCCTTGCTAAAAGGGATTAGCACCTGCTTATATTGGTGCATTTGAGAGGGAGTTGGTGCTTAGATGCTGTGACAATGGGTGCTGTAGAAAACAGTAGCATTGTGCAGACCCAGGCATCTTGTGCCTCTCTGCAGTTTTAAAATGGGCTTCTCTCCTCCCATCTGAGGTTATTGCAAGTGTTTCTGCTCCTGGGAATTGAGAGTCAACCCTCGTCTTCAGAAACTGCACATTGAAGACATCATCCTACTAGGAGAAAAACCAGACATTCCGCTTTTCACGAGCCATTAATCAGTGAGGGTTCTGCCCTGCTGGGCCGCTGTCGCAGCCACTTTGTGCTTCCCTGACTTAGGCAAATGGCTGCTGTTAAATGAGCAGCCATCTTTGTTTGCCCTCTTCCTGTCTGATTTATAATGTAGTCGCTGGCCACATTGATACGACAAAATTATGTTGACCTAACATACATCGACACACAGCCACCACAGTTACTAAAACCATGTGTGTGTGCGCACACTTGCTTCCTTGTGTCGGCAGCGTGCATCCTAACCAAGAGCACTTGTATCAATTGTACTGTCAGCGTGGGGCATCGTGGGACAGCTCTTAAAATGCCAGTAACAGTCAAAGTAAGCAACATGGTGTCAAGCTACTTATGCTGCTCTGGGAGGTGGTGTTACTAAATTGGCGTGGAGAGGCACTTAGGTGGAGCCAAACTGAAGTGAAGACACTTCCGCGGCAAGGCAATTTACATTGACCTAAGCCTTATAGTGTAGACCAGGCCCAAGGCTGCTAGTCAGGGGAGAAGCAGAGCCAAGAGGTACACTGCAGTGTATTCATGGTGAGAATGCAAGACCACAGGAAATCTGTGTGCTGTGACCGATATGTAGGGGTAGCTGGGATACCCCGTGGCTTGCATTTGACTGAACGTGACCAAGTCCGCTTGTTTTCCTAGTCATTAGATGGTCCGGCTCAGCTTCATCACTGAAGGGTGAGCAACTTTGGGGGACCCTCACCGCTTTCCTGGCTGCAAATGACTAACAGGATCTGAGCTTGGCATCAGGAATGTGTGAAGGGGGTTAATTCTTCTCCAAGGAGTTGCACCATGGACAAATTCAGGAAGCAGTAGACTGGCCTCAGATCAGCTCAGTCTCTGACCTTTAACATGCACTAGTCCCTAGGTGACTCCAGGGTCATCACTGTTGCTACATTCATGCACTGAGAAGCTATCTCATGCCTCTGAGCCTTGGGGTACTGCTATGCTTGCAAAGTTTTAATAAATTACTAAAATAACTCTGCCTCTGTCACTCTTCTCTGGATTTCCCTGATGTCAGAGTCTCCTCTTCTCCACTCGGAATTTACTCACTGTACCAAAGGACAAAACTTATAGGGAGCCAATTAGGCTAGACTAGCTCATCTGCAGAAAAGGGATCATGATTTAGATTTAATTGTCCATGGAAAGAAGCATTTGACTTGCTTATTCCCACCCACTGGATGCAGCTAGAATGTTAATGGCTCTCTCCTGTCAGAGAGATGGTTTCTCCCAGTGTAGCTCTCCTGTTCTCTGAGCCCTCTGTTGCTCTTCTTTTTCTTGTCTTGTCCCCTAGGGCCTCAGTAGAGTCCTAAATGAGGTTGGCTCTGCTGGTCCTGCCACAGGGCGCTTGGCAGAGTGGAATAACACAGGCTAAAAACTGAGCCACGACAAAGGCTAATGCGACCATCCAGAGTTAGTGGGTTGGTGCGGGGCAGTGGATGAGCAATAAATCTCTTACCAAGGGATCTCAAGAGGTCATCAAGTCAATCTTCCGCTACCCCCCCCCCCATTGCTGAAGCAGGACCCGGGTACATCTAAATCATTCCCGATAGGTTTGTTTAACCGCTTAAATCTCCAATAACGGACTCGACAATCTCCCTAGGTAACCTGTTCCAGTGCTGTGTAGTGGGGGTTCTTGCTCACTGGAGGCAAATGCTACTGAGTTCTGAACACTTGAAAGCAGGTCGGCCCACCTCTGTCCATTGCATTGTGCTCTCCCTGCTGTCTTCTGCTCGTCTTCTGCTCAGATGCTGTGAGTGCAGAGCCTGTGCCTTGTAACATAGCACTTGGGAGAGAAATGACTCCATCTCCATGTACTCTTGTTGTAAGATGTGTAGGATCCATGTGGCTGCTGTTTGGGAATTATGGAAGCCCTAATGTTGGGTTGCTTTTAGGCTGGAGAAATCCAACTGGTGGGGGAAAGGAAGAGGGCCAAGTGAGTATGAGCAGGTGCAATTTCAGCACAAGATGCAGAGACCCTACAGGACAGCCCTTACATCCCATGTCCAGGCCTGCAGTGGCCGTTCAGAGATGGTACTAAATTTCAGTATCATAGCACTGGTCTACTCTACAAACATACGTCTGTATAATTATGTTGCTCAGGGGTGTGGATTTTCAGGGGTGATTGACTCAGTTACCAAACTCCCAGTGTAGACAGCGCTACGTCAACGGGAGGGAGGGCTTCTCTCCACTCTGGGAGGTGGATTAAATACAATCCCCTCCCACTCCTCTGGATTATCTTCAAATCAGCTGCTGCTTCCTGTATGTGACACTCTTCTTCTCCCCTTCCCTTGCAGTGGTGGACTGCCCTGTATGCAAACACCAGTGTTACCTCAAGGACATCGTGGAGAACTACTTTCTGAGAGACAGCGGGGCAGAGGCAGCCACAGACAGCAAGGATGCCAACCAGGTGGAGATACAGCCTTCCTACCCCTTCCTCCACAATCTCTGTTCGACCCATCAGGAGAGCACAGTTCTGCTCCCAACCCTGTTATTTCAGCGTTGCCATACAGCCCAGCTTGCAGTGGGGGTAGCTTTTGCAGTGCCAGGCCATAGACCAGCTCAGTTCTCCTGGTAAAAGGAAGTGCCTGACCCTTCCTTTACTGGCACTATGCTCCATACTGCTCCTGGGGTTGGATAGTGCTGTCTCATCAGGGATGTTGGGGCACCCCCTAGTGTACACTCTACTTGTGGCCACTTTGGAAGGTCCCTTTTGGAGGTGGCAATTGTTATGGTAGCACCTAGAGGCTCTGCTGTGCTGGGTGTTGTGCAGACATGCACTAAAGAAACAAGCTCGGCCCTCAAATAGACTGGACAAGGTGGAGAGAGACTCGGCATCACAGCTCACTCCTAGACCCATCCTCCTGTGTGCCAGCCGTGCTCACCCAGCAGGTCGAAATAGACCAATGCCTGCAGTTCAAAGTGCAACAGTGGGAACAAGGCAAAGCATAAGAGGGAAGACTGTTTTAGGTACATGACTGTCTGAAATAAAGGTTCAGGCCAGGTCTGTCTTACCCTTACCCTGTATTCTGGGGACCTGTCTGCTCCTGTCATTTAGGGCCTCTCTTTTTATCCAGCCAAAGGCTGTTCTTTCAGCTTGGCCAGTTCCTCAGGTGGCCGAAACCAGAATTTCAAAGTAAATAGCTTAGGCATTGTCACCTCTCTTATCTAGCCTTAACCTGGAGCGGTTGTCAGGCCTGCTTGCTTGAATGAAGCCCTTGTGTTCATACAGTCACCCTCTTGGGCTGTGTACATTACAAATTACTTTGGTATAATTTGTCATTCAGGGGTGTGAATAATCGACTCCCCTGAGGGATGTAAATTATGCTGACCTATGTGCTGTAGACCACTATGTTGGTGGGAGAGCTTCTGCTGTCAACATAGCTACCACCTTTCGTGGAGGCAGGAGTTAAGCCTTTGGGAGAGCTCTTCTTTTGACTTGGAGCATCTTCACCAGAAGCAGTGCAGTGGCACAGCTATGCCGCTGTAAATGATGTGTAATGTAGACATAGTCTTAAAGCAGAGGATAAGTTAGTACAGGTTAGCTCCAAACCCATCGCACACCTGGAGCCTGTTTTCTTCTGTTCAGTGTGAGTTGCGGGACTGCAAAGCTGTGCTCCCAGGGTCATCTACTCCATGCAATACCACAGGTGCCCATAACTGCACTGGGAGCTACGGATGCTGAACACCCTTGGAAACGAGCCGTGGAGTCTGTCCTTGCCATGTGCCTCAGGCTTTCCTTTCCAAGGTCTTGGCATTTGAGGTGCTAGGCTGGGGTTGTGGGGGCGGTTGGTGTGTTCCCTGGTGCTCACCCTTTCCCTTGTCTCCCAGTGCTGCACCAGCTGTGATGACAATGCCCCGGCTACCAGCTATTGTGTGGAGTGCTCAGAGCCGCTATGCGAGACGTGCGTGGAAGCCCACCAAAGGGTGAAGTACACCAAGGACCACACGGTCAGATCCACAGGTCAGTGCCCCACCACTCTGCCCCACTTCTGGTGGGGGAATCCTGAGCTAGCCTGGTATCGTGCTCCTTGCCTGCCCAGAGTGCTGCACTTGAGTGTTGTCTATATGAGAGCTGGTTTAAACCGGTTTGCAATCAGTTTGGCTGAACTGGTGCAAATCCCTCTGTGGATGTGATGTTGGTTCTTTTCAATTTAACCTATTCTCAAGTGATAAAATCCACTCTTCAGATGGAGTGAGGCCATCCACCTGGGGTTGTTCTGCTTTAATTGAATCTGAATTCTTCCCTTTGGACAATCTGGTGCAACTTTCTCATGTAGACAAGGCCCCAGAGGCAGAAAGCTGGGCCTCTTACATCCCCATTGTGTCATTCCTGAGGGAGAGGGCTTTGCACTGCCTACCCCCTGGCAGTATGGGCTCTGCTGCCCTCTGACCAGCATGGGAAGCTTCGATGAGGGGAGCTCATAATTTGAGGGAATCTGGGACAAGGGAGGACTGGGCACACAGACTGTTCAGCATGTTGTGCGTGGTGGCTGAGCGGGCTTCCCCTTCAGCTCTGCCAGTGCCCCTTAATGTGGATCGGCAACCCCTCCCGGATTCACCGCAATACACAGCTCTGCCACTATCCCTCGATTCCAGCCTGCAGCCCCTACTATCCCAGCCCTGGGCTTCCCCCTGCAGCTCTGCTGCTGCTCCTCACTCCTGACCCACAGCCCACTCCAGGTTGATTGCTGGCTGCTGTGGGTAGGGGTGTCCCTGAGGTCCTGGCTGGAGGTGGTGGGTAATGCTTGCGCTCTGCTCTAGGCCCGTCGAAGTCAAAGGAAGGTGAGCGCATTGTCTACTGCTCTGTGCACAAGCATGAGCCCCTGGTGCTGTTCTGCGATACCTGTGACACGCTAACCTGCCGGGATTGCCAGCTCAATGCCCACAAGGATCACCAGTAAGTGTGCACGTCTGCTGGCTGTATTCTGCTGTGGGTGATTACACTGCTCTCTGATATCTCTTTCCCGCCTGTTCTGAGGCAGGGCTGCGCTGTCCCCTACCTCTGCCCGGGTTCCTAATGGTGTGGCTGACGTGGGCCAGGCTTGCATGCCCTCTGCACAGGTGTGGCTGGCCTGGGACAGGCTCTTTGTCTCAGTCAGTGCAAGACTGGAGATGTGGATGCCTTTTGCCAGCCTGTGCCGTGCTTCCTTCCAGATGGGACACTTGTAGCAGATCCCTCTGCCAGCTTGTGTATCCTTGCTCCTGGATGGCATGGCTGGGATGGCCTCTGCCATGTTTCCTGGCTGCTGGTGCGGTTGAGGCAGCTAGACCAACCTTTGGTGCTGGGGGTAGGTTGGGTCTTGATGTTTCTTGACCTGTTTTTACTTGCTACCCTGTGATCGTTCTCAGGGTAGCCAGAACTGAGTCAGTTTACACCTCTGCTTCCAGCGAGGAGACAAGCTGTAATCTCCCTGTCAGCCACCCAGCAATCTCCTCTGGGCCATGCCAGCCTGCACTTAGTGCAGTAGGGCCTACCCAGCTTGTGTGATTCAACTCAGGAGCAGCACCGTGCATAGTTCGGCAGCACAGAGGTTTATAGTGAATTATCAGAGTCAGAAGATAGTGAGCGAGGAAATGGAAGCAAAAGGTTACACACAAAACAAAATCCTAACACTTTCTAGGAGACTCTCGGTGTAGCAGGCTAACCTCCTGTCACAGTTCCATCTTGTCCCAGACATCAGTCCGCAGCGTTCCAACCATGGTGGGCTGGTTGACCATTTTCATGAAAGTAACACAGTTCTCACTTACTTCCCGATAGCAGGAAGACAGGGTGTCTTTTGTTCCCCAAATGTAGTCCAGCAAACCTTTTGACATGTATCTCAAGATAAGGTTCTCTTCCCCACTCTGTATTCTTCCCCGTTCACTGTGTATGTAAGCATGCCTCTGTTGTGTTAGCTTACAATACATAATTTACTTGCTGGCCAAGAGACAGGTTAATAAAAGTCCTTTGTCTAGCAGAAAACCTGCTTCTCCAACTCTGCTGTGAGATGGAATCTAAGAACATATTTTCAGTGTGTACATACAATTTGTAATAATATTAATAACCAGTGTGACCCTGGCTTTCATTTGACACTTCCTGTGGTGTATTTTGGTGAACCAAAATGAACATACGAGAATCAGGAGATGGTTGCAATCCCCTGGCCAACTGGTATGGAGGGGTTCATGGGTTGCAGCCCTTGCACCCCACCCATTTTCAGGCTGGCCAGCTCCAAGTGTTCACTCTCCACTCCCGTCCTTGCAGGTATCAGTTCTTGGAGGATGCTGTCAAGAACCAGCGCAAGATGCTGGCTGCGCTGGTGAAGCGCCTGGGGGACAAGCACGCCAGCCTGCAGAAATCAACAAAGGAAGTGCGCACCTCGTACGTAACGCTGCTGAGTACCCCAACCATGCTGCTGAGCTGCAAAGAGGGATCATCTCCTCCTCCCCCAGAGGCACACGGCAGCCCATTTTTATGCTTGGGGGGAGAGGGGATTGAGAGATCTCCTCTCTTTGACTGCTGGTCCCTGCGTGTATTCCACTCTGGGTATGCATGCGCCTAGTATCTTTGCAAGCAATGTCCATGTCTGCAACCCAACTCTCCTCATGCTCTGTGCCAAGGGTGTTGTGGGCCCGGGGCAAGACTACCTCTTCTGGACCTTCTTGACGCCGTGTGGCCACAGTTGGAACTTTCGATGTCACTAAAGGCTCCTATTTGCTTTCTGCATTTCCCATTAGCAAAAGGGGGTGGTCCTAGCTGGCAGGTGCAGTCAGGACAGAGGCCTCTGGCACTGCTGTTAGCTGGGGAGGAAGCACCCAGGGTTAGTGGATAGGTGCCCCCTTTCAGAGGGCAATTCAGAACCAGACCCAGGTCAGACACTTCTGCCTCAGCAGCTGCATGGGAGCATGTCTGTCCCTAAGCAGCTGAAGGGACGCAAGAGGGGAGTGTATGCTATTGCAGAACTGCTCCTAGCCTCTGAGACACAGAAAGCCCTGGGGAGAGTGGTGGGTATGGATGTATGGTATGCTCAGGGTGTGGCTCTGGCTGGCTTGGCAGGATTCGGCAGGTGACGGATGTGCAGAAGCGGGTGCAGGTGGACGTGAAGATGGCCATCCTGCAGATCATGAAGGAGCTGAACAAGCGGGGGAAGGTGCTGGTCAGTGACGCACAGGTAGGTGCCTGTCCTGCTGCCCTGGCAGGGGCCTGGAATGTGGTGTGAGAAGTTGCTCTGAACACATGTTAATCTTCACTCTAAAACCACCACTTTCCCCACTCTCAGCAACTAAGGGGGCTTGCTCCTCCCCGTGGTCATGGATTCAGAGGATTTATGCTACATCCCAGCTCTTAGACAGTCCCTTGGAGAAACCTTTCCATTGTGCCAGCCCCCAAGGGATCCATCCCACTCTACAGGGGTAGTCTCCATGGCCCTGCTGCCTCCCAGATTGGGCCTCAGAGCTCTCGCATTCCTGCTCCACCCCATTGGCTGTGCCTAGCACATCAAGCTGAGATAAGTCTCTGAGCAGGTATCTGTCTGCTTTCCAGGGAGTGTTGCACTTCAGCAAGTCTGTATGCAGTCTATTGCCCTGCTGCAGAGCCATGCTGCGATCACATGCATTACCTGCTGGAGTTCCTATGGATTTTGGTCAGTGGTTCAGTCCTTGAGACTCCCATTGGCTTTCCAGAACCTCCCTTATCATTGGTGGCTTCCGCCAGCCCTTTTGATGACATATTCGTGCCGCCCTGGATACTCCGCATGTCTTCTGCTCTACCCCAGGAATGGTTTTTTGCATCCACTCAGTAGCACTTGCTACTCAATTCTCTGATGTGCATATCATTCATTAAAATATTAGGCGATTCCACGTGGTCCACACAGCCCGCTCTGCAGCCTGGGGCACGTGGCAGCATCCTGCTGGGGGTGGGGAGGGCAGGTCTCGGCGCTGTCACTGATGGGGTGCTGGCATTGGGCTGTGTTGCAGAAAGTGACTGAGGGGCAGCAGGAGAAGCTGGAGCGGCAGCACTGGGCTATGACCAAGCTACAGCGCCATCAGGAGCACATTCTGCGTTTTGCCTCCTGGGCCCTGGAGAGTGACAACAATACTGCCCTGCTGCTTTCCAAGAAACTGGTGAGTGGAAGGTGTGTGAGGCATGGGGCTGTGGCCAGTGGCACTGGCTGGGGCAGGAGCCCAGCACTGTAGGGCCCCATCTATTGTCAAGTTGCTGATCCTGGTCACAGATTGGCTCAGCTGTACTCACTGCAGGCTACTCTGAGACTGCCACTGTGATCAGCTCTTGCTTGTGTAGTACAGCCTGTCACAGCTCAGTGTGACTGCATCTGCATTCCTCCATGATCCAGCAAGGACACCTGCTCCAGGCTCCATAGCTGTCTGCTCTTTTGGGCAGGGACCTGAATTTGTGTCTCTGCTGGCTGGGGTATTTCCAGGGTACGCAGTTCCCTACCTACGCTGTGAAATCCCCCCGGCAAGTCAGATGGCCTAAGCAGGCCAACGTCTGCTTTCTCCTCAGAGTCTACAAACAGTGTAAAGTTCCCCAGTTAGTTACCGCACAGCTCTGCCTCAGCAAGCATATTTATTCTTACGGTGAAAACATTGTAGAAACCATATTAAAGCGATATAAAAACTGGCATGCGTACTAATAAACTTAGCAGAGATCACCCCAGTTCCAGGAAGGGTTCTAGCTGGTAATCAGTCTTTCAAACCCAGCAAAGGGTTTTTTCTGGGGTTACAAGCTCATAACAGCTTTTGCTGAGAACAGACACCTCCCCTGTGAATAACTGAGTCTCTTTTATACCATGAGGGTCTTTGACCTTGAGATTCCACGAGCAGGTAATCAGTAGACAATGGTATTTTCCTCAGGGCATAGCTAGATAAGTTCAGAGAGGATAAGTCTGTCAATGACTATTAGCCAAGATGGTCAGGGATGCAACCCTGTGCTCTGGGTATGCGTTGCCTTTGATTGCTAGAAATTGGGACTGGGTGAAGGTATGGATCGCTCAATAATTTCCCTCTTCTGTTCATTCCCTCTGAAGCATCTGACAGTGGCCACTGAGATACTTGGATACGAGATGAACCATTGGTTTGACCAAGTCTGGCTGGCCTTATGTTCAAAAAGCTGGGTTTTTGCGTAAATGGAGGAGGTACATTAAGAGCCCTTTGAAGCTCATAGTACTCCCCAGGGTTTACGTTACTCATGTCTCCCCCTAGAGACATTAGATACAACCCCATAGTAATACAGACACACTTGTGTTTCTAATCCAGTGATCTCCAAAATATTTAATTTGGTAAGGTTTGTCCAGGGTATTGCAGGGAAGTCATATCTGTCACAAGCCCCATAGAGGTTAACCTTGAACTGGCCGCCTCTCTGCAGACTAGTCTCATCCTGTGGTGGCAGTGGGGGGACCCCATGGGGGAGCAATACCCTCGGCCATAATGAGCTACCTGCCTCAGAAGGCTTACTAGCTAGGGGAAGCCTGGAGATGGTATCCATCCGTCGCCGGGATCTCTGCACCTGCCAGTGGATGAAATGCTGTGGTTGGTTTGCAGTGATCTCGGCATATCCCTAGCAAAATGTCTTACACGGCAGGCTGTTCTCTTTGCAGCCCCAAAGAAGAGCAAATGGGAAAAGTGAGGTTAACAGTCACAGTTCCCCAGGTAGCCACCTCTGACTCATCTCAGCCCTGAGAAGCAGAAAGATCACTACCACCTGGCTCCACAGACTGCACTCCCCCTCCCCTCTCAGCATGTGCTGGCTCTGCTGTCACTCTGCAGCTTGGCGATACCTCTGAGCATCCCCTTGCAGTCCCCAGCCCCGTTCACTAGATGCTTTCAGTACTGATAGATGAGCTGCTCCCAATGAAGCAGTATGCCTTTCAAAGAATTTTTAATATGTATCACTTAAGTATCTCATAGTGAAAACAAGTAAAAGTTTATTTAACAAAGTATAGCAATTAGTACATCAAAGTATAGAAAACACATGGTTATGTGGGCAGATAAAATAATACCTCCTAGAGCCCAGACTTATTTTCAGCCAGGTTGGCTGTGACCCTCTTCATGAGAGAGAAGATGCTGACAGTTTGTCTCCTCAGGGAAAGATAGTGTCTCCTGATACCCATAGATATATCTAGACAGTCCCTTGTTCTTTTTCATAAGTAGGATCGCATGCACTCCCCCCCCCCACCCCCAGGCTGCTGTCTTGGCAACCTTGCCATCTTGTAATCCGCATCCAGCTCCGCATGCAGATATGCTTATGTTCTGAGATATGCAATGGCCAGACAGTCAGATAAGCTTCTGCTGCCTCCTGCTTGAAAGGAGCCTGTTTAATATGTGTCAGCTCCATGGCTTTGAAGACATTTCCAGCATAATTATGTGACTCCTTAAATATTACCCAGACACACATTTTGCAGTCAGGATGACCTATAGACTGGTTAGGGACCTCCCACACCACCCTTCCGTGAACTGAACAGACAGACTTCCGGACCTGGGGATCCCTGTTTTAAAAAAACCCAAATAAACAAAACAAAAAAACGCAATCTATAATCCCTGTTCCCTTTTCCAGTTTGGCATCAAGAAGTTTCTGGGTCACAACCTCACTCACCTCTCTGGCCTCCAGCTGTCGCCTTTCTCAGGGCAGAATCCCCGTGCTTCATGCCCTCCGTACTCGGTGTCTTAGGTCTTAGACCTCTGCAGTTCACTGGGATGGCCTCAACGGGTCTGACTTTTATTCAGCACCTGCTGTCCTGTTTTCTTGGGATCAGCAAAAGGGTTAACCAGGGCCTAGCCACCCTGCAGACAGCAGAGTGCTGTGTATTCAGAGAAAACACTGCTTGAAAACAGCAAACAGCTTCTGTGTAGGCCTGGCTTACCATCTTCCCCGTGGAGATGCTGGCAAGGTTAAAGGCTTGCAGGATGTGTCTTGGCTGCAGGTTCATAGATTGTAAGGCCAGAAGGGATCATTGTGATCATCTGCTGATCTCTTGGATAGCACAGGCCTTGAATTAGTCCATGTTTGCATGGGGGCAGAGCTCTTAGAAAAACTTCCGGTCTTGTGTGTTCTTGATTTAGGTGGGTGACCCTCTCCCCAGCTGAGAGTTGATGCAGTTTGGAGATAGGTCACACCAGGCAGTGCTATGCTCGATACCTGCATTGTTTGTGTTGGGGGGAGAGGGGGTTGATGTTAATTACCTCCTGTTGACTGTAGATCCTACAGGAGGAAGCATACCATCTGACCCTTTAGCCCAGCACACAGTCGCTGGCCAGGCTGTAAACGTACACACAAGGGTCACAAAGCTAACACTGTAGACTCCGGAGGTTCTCTGTTTCTGTAGCATTGTGTCCATCCTGAGTGGTCTTATTGGTGCACCAACCATGTGCCAATGATTAGGCGGAGGAAGTGACCAGCGTAGGTCCCTCCAAGCTTGTGAGGGTGTGATCTCCCATTGCTGATTCCTAGGCACCACATAGAGATGTGGAGTCCAATGGCTTGAGATGTCAGGCCCCACAGGGCTTACAGGGGAGGAGAGGAGAAGACAGGATGGGAGACTCAGCTTCCTGGGTTTCAGTGGCATTGTTACCCAGTGTGTGACCATCTGTTACCCTCCCCGCACCCCAGATCTACTTCCAGCTGCACCGTGCCCTCAAGATGATTGTAGACCCCGTGGAGCCCCAGGGGGACATGAAGTTCCAGTGGGATCTGAATGCCTGGACCAAGAGTGCGGAGACCTTCGGTGAGCAGTGGGGCCTGGAGCCCCAGCGAGGGGACAGGGATGGGGGATGTCTGGAAAGGTCACTGGCTTTGAGAGGGTGTTGCAGAGATCCCAGAAGCCCTCTAGGCCCCATGTTGGCCTCTGTATTCCCCCGGCGCCACACAGGACATGAGGGAGCTGAGCACTTGCTGAGCTGGAGCCCAGCTCCATGGCTGTCCTGCCTCACCAGGTTTTGGGGTTGTGGCAGATGGCAGGATAGCAAGGGGGCACACTGTGTATGCAGGTCCCAAGCCCTCCTGTCCCTTATTGTCTGGTTCAGGGATGGTCTAGAAGTAACTGGCTGATGGCAGATGTGGCCAGGGAGGCGCTGTTGCACCCTGAGTAGCCTGATATACCAACACCCAGGTGTGCTACCCCTTCCCCACTAACCGGGATGGCTCCTGTCCCATTGGGCATAGCTGAGTGGATCCTGTGTGGAGCAGAGTCAGGCAGAGAAGCTCCTGGCCACGCTCCTAGCGGCTGGGCACCAGGCCTGCACATCTCCAGGGCCATGGGGTCCAGACCTGTGGCTGCTTTCTGAGCATTAGGGCCTACCTGAAATCTGCCCCCTGCAGCAGGGCCAGCTGAGTGTCGGGGAGCGCTGTGATGGCATGTGGGGTTTAAGCCAGTGCACAGGGCACCCTGCTGTGCCATGGGAGCAGAGCCCAATGGCCAGCCTGCCTCAAGCCTGCCAGGGATGTTTACAGGAGCTGTCTCCCCAGACATGGGACCACACCCTACTTGCAGCTTAGACATGGGGCAGGGGGCAAAACTGGGTATGCAAAGGTCTGTGGAAACCTAGAGGTGAACCTAACTCAGGCCCCGGGTGCCTTGTTCGGGTGCTCCCTAATGTGTCTGTCCTTTCCCCAGGAACAATAGTCTCAGAGCGGAGCAGCGCCCCGCAGGCTGCAGCCCCCAACGCACAGATCCAGCGTGCCAATGCCACCGGCCCGGCAGCGGGAGGAGGGGTGAAACAGGTCTCCAGCACTCCCCAGGTACTGGCTTCTCTTACGAATGTCCCTCCCATGGTCCCGAATCGGCCTGGGGCTGCTGTCTCACAGAGCCAGCCTCCGCCTCTGCAGCAGCAGCCGCTGAAGCAGCCTGCCCGGATCCTCGCGGCCTCTGCGGTTAAGAGTGGTGCCGGCAGCACCTACGTACAGCCCATGCAGCTCCAGCTGGTGCAGCCCGGCGGCCTCCTGCAGACGAACGGCCAGCAGCAAGTCATGGGCCAGCTGGTGCTCCTGCCCCAGGTCAATGGGACTCAGGTGGGTGCCATGCTCCGGCGGCCACCTGGCAGATTGTGGGGGAGTCTCTCCCTGATGGTAGTGGCAGTGGGGTGGCCCGTGCACCAAGCTCCGCCCTTCCCACAGGGGTAATAGGCCCTTCTCCATCTCCCCACAGGGCATGCAGCAAGTCTCGGTGCAGTCCACAGTCGTCAGCAAGGGACAGCTAGCCCCGGGAGTCCTGCTGCAGCCCACCGTGTCTTCCAATAGCCAGGCAGACTGCTTCGTCAGTGAGGGTAGCGCCCTGGTGTCCGCCGCCGTGCAGGTGAGCAGGGCCAGGAGAAGCCAGGCTGGCACTGCATGGGGTGCACCAGGGCCTGACGCCTACACTGGCTCCATCTTCCCTTTGCGGGTTAGGGCTAGGCACATTCCAAAACCCCCTCCTTTGCTCCCTGGAGGCCTCAGAGGGTATGTCTATGTGGTAAAAGAAAACCCGCAACTGGCCAGTGCCAGCTAACTCTGGCTCCTGTGGCTTGGGCTGCAGGGCTGTTTTCATTGCTCTGTAGACTTCCAGGATTGGCTTGGCACTCAGGCTCTAGGACCCTGTGGGTTGGGAGGGTTTGAAAGCTCAGGCTCCAGCCTGAGCCTGAATGTCTACACTGCAATGAAACAGCTCTGAGAGTCTGAGTCTGCTGGGCCTGGCCAGCCACAGGTTTTTCTCTTCTGTGTAGACGTATCCAGAGGGTCCCCCTGCGGTGTCCATTGGACACTCACTGAATTCCTGGATCCTTTATTCCAAAAGGCACAGTACACTGCAGCTTCCTGGTTAGACCTTAGAAGGCAGCTCTGCTTGACACACAGCACTTACATTTGTGTTTAGAGAAAGCAAGTATAAGTTTATTTAGCACCAGAAGTGATTCAGATTATAGCAAGCAGAACTGTTGGAAACGAAGGGTTACATATAAATAAAATCATAACCCATTCTAGGGTCTAACTTTAACTGACAAAATAAAGTTTATTAGGTAGGAGAGTCTCAAACTGAAGTTCTTCTCCCAACATTTAACAGCCTGGCTGTGACCTTTGTTTTTTCTGAAACTGGTAGTATGTTTGCTTACTTCATTATGGATTCCTTCACGTAGGAGTCTTCTAGTACAGAAGTCCATGGCCTTCCCTGGCAGAGAGGGTAACCCCAGCTGTTTTTGTTTTCCTCTCTAAAATTGCTCCCAGAATTTGCAATCACTCAGTTAGCATTTTGCTCAGATCGTAAAGTGCGCAACGTTTGTGAGGTGGGCAGCGGTTAACTTACATGGAGAGAGACATGTTTGTCTTAAACTTGTTTATCAACTTCTGGTGATTGGCCCCCCACTCAAACCTTAAGAACACAATTTTCAGTCTACAGTCTGCTCCTCACATCCATACATGTCTCTCATGACATGTAAGATGAGACAAGGTAGGGGAGGTCATATATTTGAACCAACTTCTGTTGGTGAGAGACAAGCTTTCCAGAATCTCTTATTTTATTGGACCAACTTCTGTTTGTCTAATATACTGAAAGCTTGTCTCTCCTCACCAGCAGAAATTGGACCAATCAAAGATATGACCTCACCTAGCTTGTCTTCAGTATCCAGCATAGCTACAACAGAATTGCATACAACAATTAAGATGAGCAGTGTGAGACAGGCTTCCAGTAGAAACCTTACATGACTCTTTGGTGAGCTAATGCACAGATACCGGACCCAGTGGAGCCCTGTAACTTGTCTACTCCTGGGGGTGCTGCTGCGGATGGGTACCCAGGATTGTCAGGCTCCTCAGCACTACTTGCCTTGAGTGTGAGGGAGTTTTGTCTGTGCTTGCTATGGATCAGCCCCCTGAAACCGCTAGCCTCTGGCAACCTAAAGAGTGCTGTTCAGATGGCAGTGGGTTCACACCAAGCCCCGTACTCTGGGATTGTCCATCCACTTATACACTGAACACTACTGGATCACCAGCCTGCTAGTACCTTCCACCAGCTTCTTCACTTAGAACAGGTCTACACTACAGACCTTAAATATTGGTGTAATGGGTGTGAAAATCTACAACTCTGAACAAACCCCCCCCTTTTCCCTCCCAAAGACAGCAATGTGAGGGAGGGTTTGTGTGGTGCCTCCCTTCTCCCCTCTGCTACTGCTTTTTGGGAGGTGTCCTGTTTAGTTTCTTTGAAATTCTCACAAGCCATCATTTGCCTTCAGTCCAGACTGGTGGGGGCCCATTGTGAAGCGCACACTACTTTATTTACATATTTTCAGCAGATATTCATAGTACTCGTGCATTCACATCAGTGTGATACTGAGCACCAGTGCTGACACCAGTTTGCATTTGAAACCACTAGAATTATGCAACCTCTCTGCGTCCCATTGTCAGTTGGCATTTAGAGGTTGTTGACAGGGTAGAGACAGAGTGGCAACTGGGAATGTGAGAGCTTGGGGTCTCCTGGGGTGGGGGTGTGGTTGACTTCCTCTTGATATACCCACCTTTTCATTCCTTGCAGCCCATGGACACCCAGGAGGAAGGTTTTGGAGACTTGGGTAAGAGGCCCTGGAGGGGAAAGGGTGGCAGCACTTGCAGGGACAGAGTATCACCCTTCTGTCAGATCTCCTGTCTGGCCCCAGAGCAAGGCACTGGGGTGGCATGGGGGGAAACAGCTCCTCTTCCTGTCTTCATGCTCCCTTCCCGCTCCTTACAGACAGCCCCCTGTCCCATTGCCCTTCCAGCTGCCCACACCATCTGCAGGGATGCGGTTAAAAAAGTGACTCTTCAAGGTTTAGCATCGATACCCCTCTGAGATTAATTGGGACACCCACCAGCCTTTCCGCCCATGCCAGGGCTAAAAACTGGCTCTCTTCTTCTGGCTCCTTTGGGATTTCCATTGGTAGTGTGGTTGGAGCCAGGCATCTGTTCTTCCCCCCTGCCCCCTCCAAAACCAGGGAGTTGATGTAAGGGGGTGGGGGTGGGGGCACCAGGCTAAGGGGAGAAAGGCCTCCTGACTCGTGCCTGGTTTCTTTCCCCAACAGACAGCACCGAGGCCCATGTATCGGGAATGAAGAGGTAAGTTAGCTGAGCCCTTCCTTCCCCTGGTGTCTGGGGAAGCAGTTGGGCTCTTGTCACAGTGGCAGGAGTGGAGGGAGGGGGCTGTATTTATCTGCCAGCCTGCCGCATGCTATCTCCCCTTTCACCCCGTGGGTCTCCTGTTGCTATGACCCTCTCCCACTGGGTGTGGGGCCCTGCCACCAGGCAGCGGTCATTCCTTGAGCCCTGTGCTATGTTGCAGGCCTAGGCACTTGGACAGCGACATGGGCAATGTTATGCGCAAGGTGCCACGAGTGAGCCTGGAGCGGCTGGATCTGGACTTGACAGCTGACAGCCAGCCGCCCGTCTTCAAGGTCTTCCCTGGCAACAGCAACGAGGACTACAACCTGATCGTCATTGAGCGTGGGGCGCAGCACGGGGCCACGCAGCCCTCTGGCACCACCCAGCCCGGAGCCATTGTCAAGGTCGGTGCTGCTTCGGGGCATCTGCCTGGCCTGCCGCAGGGGGTCAGTCGAGCATGTGCCAGTGCTGTGGCTAGTGGTGGCGCTAGGCTCCTGGCTACAGGGAATCCAGCCCTGGTGGTCTCCGTGTCCCCCTGGGAGCATGTTGCTGAGCTGCTGTGAGTGAGCACTAACCCATGCTGTCCCCCCCCAGGAGGAGGAGATGGAGGCGGCAATCGAGCGTCCGACCGAGGAGCCCAGAGACACCAAGCCTGTCGTTCTGCCCCAGGACGTCCTGGCCGCTGAAGGCTCCACGTCCCGCCTCATCTCCCCCAGCGGCAGCACCAGCTCTGGTCTGGACGTGACACCAGGCCAGAGCCAGGAGGGGGGCATGGAGGCGGCTGATACTGCCCACTGCAGAGTGTGCCGGAAGGCTGGCTCCGTCGTGATGTGTAACCAGTGTGAGCAGTGCTACCACCTGGACTGCCACCTCCCTGTGCTGCAGGAGATCCCCAGGTAGTGATCCCTTTCCCCAGCTCCCCAGATAGCCCGGCCTCTGCTGCCCCTGATTGAGCTCTGCACCTGCCCACTGTTGTAGGGTCGGTTGAAGAGAGAAAGATGGGGCTGGCTGGAGCTTTAAGGAGCATTTATTCGGTTACAGCTTCTAGTCCACTCATTCCTCTTTGCCTTGCGCCCAACAAAGTGCACCCCGAGTTCACTGCTTTACAACTCTTTATCTAAAATAATACGCAAACACACACACTTCTACAACACCCCCTAAAATCCCTGTTTGGTAATATAAAAAGATTATCAAATGAATATTAATAGTTAGGGGAGGTGTATAATTATATCCACCCGCTCTGTTAGTTCCCCCAAAACTTGCATAGGATATACTTTCATCTTAACAGCAGACATGGCCATGAAGCTTCTTAACAAACTAGCAATAAGGGAAGAACTAGGGGGAGAGATCCTGAGCCTTCCCTAACAAGCATGCTGCCTGGGAGAGAAGAGAATACCCTTTTATCACATTTTGTCCAGGTGGTGAGGGGAAGAATGGTTGAGGGGGGGCTTGCCTTCCTGTGTTATGCTGTACACTGCTAGAAAGTTGCTCTGATGCGCTCCCTCCTTCCTTAACTTCAAGGCGCTCCCACTCCCCCACCCCCAAAAAAAGTTCAAGGCTAGAAAAGTGCTGTGGTTTACACATGATTATTGCTTGTGTAGTATGTGACCTTTTCAGCCCAAGGCAGGGGTCCCACGGAGGACAATTTGTGTCCAAAGCCTGGGCCCAACCCCCCAAGAATGTGGCTCAGCACTGACATCCTTTGTCCCTGCGCCCACACCCACTGCATGTCTGCCCGCAGCTCTAGAGTGCTAAAGCAGCTGGGTGTGTCTGGCCATAGCACCAAGCTGTGAATCGCCCAGCCCAGCCCAGCCAAAAGGGGAGGTGTGGGTTCTAGCCAGTTGGCAGGGGGCTCTGCTTGTTCCTCAAAAGTCTGGTTCCAGCTGGGCCGTTGTCCCTGCACAGTGGCTGGCCCTTGTGAATAGCTGGTGTTAGAATGGGTGGGTGGGGGGGGGGGCGGGGCTGGGAGTCAGGACTCCTGGGTTCTCTCCCTGGCTCTGGGAGGGAAGTGGCGTCTAGTGGTCTGAGGTACTAAGAGGGCAGATGTGCTCGCTGCACTGGAGTTGCCTGCTGTCTGGCTGGGGGTGCGGGAGATTGGTGGGGAGCGGTGCTCACTCCTCTTGTTGCCCCCACAGCCAGGAGTGGAAGTGCCTGCTGTGCCAGGAGCTGTCCATGCCCGGTGACGAGGATGGCATCAACTTCCCCACCTCAGCAGATGAGGGCCCAGATAAACTCTCCTCCGTGGAACAGAGGGTTTGTGTGGGGCACGGCAGCTCGCTGGCAGCCAGGCGGGGGGGGGGATTGTTGGGAGTGTGAGACTTTCCCTGCCCCAGAGCGCCATGAGGCTGGGAGTGCATATGGGCAGAGCGCTCCTCCTCTGCTCTGTGGGCTGCAGGGTGACCCAGGAAGCAGGGCTGGCCTGGCCAGCCCCCTGCTGTTTGGGGGGTGGATTGTGACTGGGCCTGGTCTGCTGCCCCAGGGCCTGGCCTTGCTCCTGCTCTGACTCCATGGAGCCACAGGTTGGGATGCTGGGGCCATGTGTGGGCCCCATCCCAAGTGGGAGGGGAGGTCACTGAGTCCTTTTGTCCCTGCTCCTAACCCTGCTGTGTCTCCCTTGGTTTGGCAGAAGTGCGAGCGTGTCCTGCTGGAGCTGCTGTGCCATGAGCCGTGCCGGCCTCTCCACCGGCTCTCGAATGCCACGGTGAGGCACACGGGTAGGGGGTGGTGTGCTTGGGTTATGAGGAGGGGCGATGTGTGGGGGGGCACTGCGCTTGGGTTATGCGGGGTGGGGTGGGGAGCTGCATTCAATGCCCTGCGGGGTGGGAGGCACACTCTCTGCATGGGATGGGGGCACTTGATGCTGTGGGTCTTTGCTCCCCACATTAAATGGCGGGGTTGCTGTGTGCGAGGAGCTGTCCTTGATATGTAGGGTGTGGGAAGCCCTGTGGGGGGGCAGTCTCACTAGTGCTTGAGTGCTGGGACCCTATTCTAGGGTGAAGGTTTCTGGTGTGTGGGTGGCAGGGAAAGGAGCCAAGGGAGATGGGGAAGGCAGGAGTCTCCAGTGGATGGGCCCAGGCCTGACCCCGCCGTCTTCCCCAGGAGGGCCAGAACACCATTGACCTGACCCTGATACGAGCCAAGCTGCAGGAGAAGCTCTCGCCACCCTACCGCTCCTCTGAGGAGTTCGCCCAGGATGTCTGGAGGATGATCAAGCAGTTCAACAAGCTGACAGAGGTCAGGGCTGGCCTGGGGACCTTCTTCCCCCTCCTGGTCATGGGGAGAGGCATGTCCCTCCTTGGACTGGGCCATGGGGTGGGGGTAGGGCATGTCCTGATTGCAGTGCACCAGGCAGTATGGGTGTGTGATGCACCCCAGGGGTGCCCAAAGCTGAGGCAACTCACTATCACCTGTGCTTAGCATGTGCCTGAGCATGGCTCAGCTCCCCTATTCCACTGGCCACCCAAGGCCCCTCCTCTCTCGGCCTGCACCAGCCCCGCTGGCTCTCTCCAGGCTAGTGATAGGCACACTCCAACCTCCAAGCACCCTCTTGGATCCCCTCAGTACTCATAGACCTACCGCTCGCACTCCCAGCTGGCTGGTCCTATGTTAGATCACCCTCCAGCTTGTTGCACAGCTCGGAGAGAGATTTATCATGGAAACGAGTATAATAGAAGCTTAAACATGGGAAACCATGTTCCCGCGTGTCCCTTTGAGATCTTGGACTTAATTCGTTACTGTCCCGTCTTATAAGTATAACTGACTTATCCTTGCAGTGTTTTACAGCCCAGCTTGGCTGTGATCTTCTGATCATAAGATGAGTCACCATACCCTTTTCCTGTGGAGAGTGAGGGGGCATTTCTGCCCCCTAGAGAGATCGCCACAATCCGTTGCCTTTACCCATGATCAGCCATTCCTCTTGCTGTTTTTTTCTTCTTGTAACCTTCCCCAATCTCTTGATCAGCGTTCTGCCAGAGGGTAGATAGGCACGCGCCCAGCCATGGGGGCCAGGGGCAGGGGAGAAGCAGCACCCTCCTGTCTGAGGGGAACACGTTCATCACCGTCTGGTGACCTGCCTTCATCCCCAAACCTAGAGTGCACCGTTTCCAGTACACAGACAGCGCTCCTTAAGTGTTATCTATATGTATGTCTGTCCATGACTGATGGCCAGTGGGCTGCTGGGACCACTACCTCATTGTAGAGGTGAATTGTGCATGTGCTTGATCAAGGGGAACCCTGTCAAACGCTGCTCTGCCAAATTACACTAGCAGGTTCCTGGGTTGCAATAGAGAGGTGTCCGGGGTATGTGATCGGGATGGGGAGATTCTGACCACACTGGGAGCAGACCATGGGCTGTTTTGTGTTTGCGGGGGGGGGGGGGGGGGACAAACCCGGCTGTGGGGATGTGCTTCCCTGTTGCTTCTGACCCCCCGTCGCACTGTGCTTCTCTCCGTCAGGACAAGGAGGACGTCCAGTCCATCATCGGGCTGCAGCGCTTCTTTGAGTCCAAGTGGAGCGCCTCCTTCGGTGACCGGAAGTTCTCCTCAGTGCTGGTAGAGCCCATCCCGCTGGACGAGCCGCGCAGTGAGAGTGTCAGCAGCCTCACCCACCGCAGCTCCCCTGCTGGCTCCCTGGGTGAGGCCGCCGCTGCCTCCATGGGTGCTGGAGAGGAGGTGTGAGAGGCTGGCCCGGATGGACCGGAGCAGCTGCCCAATGTCCCGTGGGCAATGACCAAAAGCGCCTGGGACTCGCCCCGTTGTGTGGCGGCAGCTGGCTGGCCTGTCTCCCACTCCAGTTGAAATTGTTTTGTTTATTTGGGGAGCCCTCTCCTCCCCATGCCCGTTCCTCTTTGCCATGAAACCTTCACACACGGTTTGCGTTGAGGGTCACCCCCCCACCTCCCCCTCCCATGGTGCCCTCTGCCTTGACTGCCGGTGGGCAGTGCACTCCAGGGCTCCCCCTCCTCATCTCTCCTATGGGATTTATGGGTGGGGGGAGCAATCCTCTGCAGGCAGGGTCTGGCTGGGACGCATGGCTGGGTTTAGGGCAATGTTAGGGATTGTGCCCTCATCCCTGCCCAGCCTGGGGACCTTGCCTGGCACCTGGGCTCACCTGCTGCCTGCCCTGGTTGTGGGGTCGTGCTCTCTGCAACCATGTGCGTGGGATCTTAAGGGCGGAGGAGCTCTCTGGGCCCTGTGGAGGGCAGGTGGCTCAGTGAGGAAAAAGAGGCTGGTGGGGGAGGTTTCCAATAGTTTGTCCTGCTGAGAAACTCCCCTGGTTTGTCACCCCCCCATCTCCATCTCAGCATCCCTGGCACAAGCTCTCCCCTTTAAAGTTATTCCAAGCCACTGTCAACTCTCTAGCTGCGTCCCTTCTTTCTCTTCCTCCTGCTTGCAGTGCCGGTGCACTCCCTCTCCTCGTCAATGCCAGGGGAAGCTGCGGTTCAGTGGTTTTGTAACTGACGCCTAAGGCGGGGCCATTCCGACACCTGTACCTGTCCTGGCAGGGCAGCTGCTTCCTGGCCTGGTTTTTTCTCTCTCTCCAGCCTGCAACAAGATTCCAGGCAGGGCTTCGCTTGTATATTTTAGATGGCTTCTTTCATGTCCCCCAATAACTTTGCGACCTGTGCGATGGAAACGTGTTTCTCTGAGAACGGAATAAATATGGGTTTTATGTACTGCTCTGCTAGGTGCCTCATCCTTCCCTGGGCTGGGCCACGGCTTGTACGCACTCCCTGCTGAAAGGGGATGGCACCCTTGTGTGACGGATGTGCCCAGAGAGAAGCAGCATGGTCTGTTGGATAGAGGGGTTGGGTCCAGGACACCTGGCTTCTATTCTGACTCTGGCCTGCTGGCTTCCTAGCTCATTTGTCTCCATTTCCCCTGCTGTGCACTGAGGAGAACAATACTGACCACCTTGGTAAATTGCTTGGAGATTGGATGAAACGAGCTAGAGGAATGATTGTTGGGTGCTTTTGAATTGAGGCACCCCAATACCATTTTAAACCCGCTCTGAAAACCTCCCAGTTGTACAGCAGCTGAAACTGGTCCACAATGTTCGGGTGAAACCACTGTGGCTGTGAAGTGCTGAGAACAGAAATATGTAATGGGAAATGTCCCGAGGTTGCCACATAGGAATTGAAGATTGGTTGATGAATGTACCATTCTCCAAGGGGGGTGGTGATTTGGGAATCCTGGGAAATATAGTCGAGTCTTCAGCCAAAACAATTTGCTTAAAAAAAAAAAAAAAAACCTGTTTCTCCATGGAAAAGTTAAACATTGGCAAAAATGGAGGATGGTTTTAATTTTGCGGCCAGCTCTACCACAATGCAGCATATGAAGGGCTGCAATCTCGCCTGCTGAGTGGGATTGGTGTGCGCACCAGCCATGATGCTGGAGGAACAGGCTGGCGGTTGTCTGTTTCAATCTGTTTAAACCTTTTATCCCCCAGCTGCTGCAGGACAGATCCACCCTCCCAAAACAAGTAGTTCTGTAGTGAGGGAAAAAGTGAAACTGACTCTAGCCCATGCTGGGGTAGAAATAGGTAACTTGGATTTTGTTTTAGGGGTTACATGAGGATGGTGTAAACTGGCTTCTCCCAGTTGGTATGAGCCCCTTGGGAAGTTTCCAAGCAGTCTATGGAGTGGCTGCTGTGCTCAAAGGATGGATTCTAGTATCCCATCTCTGTGGCATGATTTTGGGGTGGGGGTGACTAACGAGGCCTGGGCCCCAAGTTTCCTTCCACAACCACCTCAATGCAGCTTTGGCTGCATCTACCCTGTCGGCTGCATGATTCTTTGGTGTCAGGGTGGCTCTTGGCACAACTCATCGGGCAATGTAGGCTGTGAATTTCTAGCTCCAACCTGTGTTGGTCTAATGGTGATCCCTACAGCTGCGACAACTAGTGTCTGGATGCCCCCTGCTGGTGTTGGGGAAAGGCAGGACCCCATATTCAGTCCTTGGGCTAGAACTTCAAATTGGGCTTTGGCGCTGGGCTCTGTAATGATCAGTACAGCAGTTCCTCTACAATCATTAGTCCCCCATACTTGGTGCTGTCTGTATAGCACAGAGCTGGAGCCTGCTCCGGAGAGCTAACAAGCTACGTGTCAGTCCAGACCAACTGCAACAGTATTTCCATCTCTGGTCCTAGGCTCCCTGCTCATCAGCTGTCCCCTGTCTTGGGTGGAGACCATGGGGTCTTTCCCTCCTGGTCGAGGTATTTCTAGGCTGCTTCCATTATGAATTCCCCAGCAAGTCAGACGGCCTAAACAACCCACTGTGCTTTGCTTTCTCAGAGGCTATAAATAGTCATCGCCACACTTGGCTCCCCCTTGCCCCGACTCTTCACAAGCAAATGAATTTGTTCTTAAAGTGAAAGCATTTTAAACAAAAGAACCTACAAGCAGCGATCAACCCCAGCAGTAACGGGTGATCAGTCTCTCAACCCACACCACGCGGTTTCTCTGTGGTTACATGTTCATAATGGCCTTGGCTTGGAACAAGCATCCTGCTGCAACTAGGAATGGGGTGTGTGTGTCCATCTTGTATCCAGTTTGGGTCTTTGAGCACCAGAGGCCATGACTAGGTAATCAGCCAAACAATGGGTTTCTCAGGACAGAGGTTCCAAAGGATGCCTCTGGAAGTGGGGAATTGGTATTCATCTCCTCAATATTTCCTAGGAGACCTGTGAAAGTAAAAGTTCCAGTAGGTGTAGACCATTGTTTCAAAAAGTCCTTTGAAGCTCATCAGGCTTTCTTGGTTTCCATTAGCCAGGCCTTCTCCTGGAGAGGTTGCATAAAATCCCCCAATAATACATCAACATTTGCATTTTTAATATGCGCTCCTGTGATTCTGAAACTTAAAAAGGTTTGTCTGAGGTATTGTAGGAAATTGCTGTGGCTGTCAGTGTGGTTAGCCCTTCCCCATTGCCGCCATCAGTGTAGTGCAGCCATCACTTACCAATTCAGGCCAACTGGCTAACTCGGTCTGTGATCTGGGATGTTTTCTTTGGCCACAGCAGACTCCTTATGCTGTGCCCTGTGGCTGTCAGGGCTTCCTGTGGTGCTGGGAACAGGGAGGACTAGCTCAACAGGAAGGGCCAGGGACTTTTCTTTTTGCATTTAGATAATCCCTGTCCCTCAAAGAGCGGACACTCTCTTTGCAGTGACCGGGGTGGGGTGGGGGTGGGGGTGTCCTGGGCCATGAGTGAGGCTAATACTTACAAGTCTGAGGATAGATAGTTTTCACTTTACCAGCTTCCAGCATCTTCACCATACTGTGCAATTTGCAGACTGACCCCACCTGCCAGACATGACCCCTGCATGTGCTAGTATCCCTCAGGTGCAAAGAGCAACAGGGCAGGGGCTTTTCAGGCCACGGCATTGTCTTGCAACAGTATTTGAAGGGGCTTTGGTGGTTTCATGTTGAACATCATGGTGCTGGACCTTGGTTAATACCCTTACCCTGCATTAACTGGTGTCAGTGCTCTTGGGCTGAATTTTTAACTTTACCGTGGTGACAACGGTCAGTTTCCTTGCTCTGTATCACTTCAGACTGCTTTTGTTTTATATAGCATATATCCCCCACATACTACTTATTATTAGAGCACATTGACTTAATGCTATACTTAAAAGCAATTACATCATCCCATATATGCTATATACAAGTTAACAATTGTTCATGGAGGAGTCCTTGGTTTTGCTCATTCAATGGATGCGATACTTTTGCTGCTATTGTCTGTTGAAATGCTTGGTTACCTTCCCCCAGCAGCTCGGTTTCAGAGTGACACAGCAACCTGAAACAATCCACTGCTTGTGCCAATCTTATCAGGTTTCCTTTGGGATCATTGCTGCCCTAGCTTGATAGCTTTGCACATTCTAACATACACATTTTTATCCAGAAAGTCCTTTTAACAGTTCTCAGCCATATTCCACTAGCTGTCAGGAGGGACAGAATCCTTTAGGTAACTGCAGATTGGTAAAATTCAATAACACGCCAAAATAAAGTGAACTTTTTTTGTATGTTCCCCAGTAGGTTTTAACACAGGTTTTAACATTAGAACGTGCTTTTATCCTGGGACATCTTAATTTTTTGTATTTGCAAAATTCCACTGCTAGTTTTTTCCCCTCAGTAGCATTTATTTTACACCACAGTTAAACGGAACATTGTAATAGGATTTTCAACAGGAAGTTTTGTCACAATTGTGGATTTGCCATTGCACCATTGTGAGTAGCTGTCTCCATAACCCCTTAAAAGAAAACAGAATTTGGATGGCACTTTTGAATGGGATTTTGGTGCCTTACGTTGACTCATCTTCCTAGGTGCTGAGTGTGTTTCTGCTTTCAAAACACAAAGCCATTGGAAAAAGAAAACACAACTTAAGGTGGCTTTTCTTGGAAGCCCTTATAGGATTTTAATTAAGTAGCATATCTTTTTTACATTTTTGGACCCCTTTTAGCCTTAAACTCTACAGATCTTTAAGGCAAAGCTAGGAAAGGTGTGCTCCTGCTGTTGGTGCGGATGGGGCTAGCCAATGATCTTAAATGCTTATAGATCTATGTCCTAAAAGGTAGCTACAGACCCCCAAGCTATTTTATCAAATAATATCAATGGTTATTTTTAACTTACTTAGACTTTTATTCATTTTAATGGTCACAGTTGCAGGAAATTATGGAGGAGTCGAACAACTATGTAACAGCAGTAGATGCTGAGATTCAAAAAGCTAAAGCCTTAGAAATCATTAAAACACAAGTTGCGTGCATCACATCAAAATATACAGAGCAAATATCTTTACATCAATAACTCATACCTGTTTTTACTACACATTTCCTAGTCCATTTATCAGAATGGTCCAACTAGTCCAGTATCTTGACTTCTGACTGGCTTGTACCAGAGCTTCAGGGGGAGTGTATGTAACAGGGCAATATGGAGCAGTCCACCCAGTCTTCTACTCCCAATGTCTGGCATTCAGAGATTTAGGGTTCCCCTGAGCATGGAATTGCATCCATGACCATAATGGCTAAATGACCATTGCTGGATTTATTCTCCATGAATTTATCTAGTTCTTTTTTCAACCCAGTTATGCTTTTAGCCCATCACCACATCCCTTGGCAACGAGTGCCACAGATTAATTGTGCATTGTGTGACAAAGTATTTTCTCCTGTTTGTATTAAACCTGTATTAATTTCACTGAGTGTCCCCTGGAGTTGGTATTGTGGGAAAGGATAAATAACACTTTCTTCACACCATGATTTTATTGACCTCTGTCATATCCCCGTCTTAGTCCTCTCTTTTCTAAGATGAACAGCCCTAATCCTATTAATCTTGCCTCATATGGCAGCTGTTCCATTCCTTTGATCATCTCTGTTGCTCGTCTCTAAACCTTGTCCTGTTCCACTCTATCCTTTTTGAGAAGAGGTGACCAAAACTGGACATAGAATTCAAGGTGTGGGTGTACTATGAATTTACATGGTGGCATATTTTCTATCCCTTTTCAAATAGGTCCAGGATGCAGTGTAGTTGTAGTCAGGTTGGCCCCAGGATATCAGAGAGACAAGGGGGTGAAGTAATATATTTCATTGTGATGCTGGGAGTACCTTTACCAGACCAGAAGATGAGCTCTGTGTAGCTCAAAAGCTTGTCTCTCTCACCAACAGAAGTTAGTCCAATAAAAGATATCACGTCCCCCACCTTGTCTCTAATCTTCCTAACACTGTATAACAAGCTTATTTCAAAAGTCTAGATCACCAGATTTTTTTTTACTTCAGTAAGATCTTAAGCAACGTTTTGCTTTCTTCATCTATCTTAAATTTTAATTATTGTCAATAGAAATACTTCTTTTCATCTTTCAGTATAATGAAATTGACATTTACTGACACAAATCTAATCCTTCAAAGCTAGGACGTTTTCCTAGTTCAAGGGTTTTATCCAATCTGGAGCAGCTCTCTGTAATTAGATCTTCTCTTGACACACAAAGAGGAATTGATCAGAGAACAAAAAATTGATGGTCACTTAGGTACAAATGATCATGATTCAGTCACACGTGTGATGTGCAAACAAAGGCCAAACCTGTAACACACAAACCTGGTGCTTTAACCAGGCCAGTTTCATAAAACTGCAAACAACTATGAGACAAATCAGCGGAGAGGAAGAACTGAATCAGGAAAATTGGAATGATGATTGGCCATGGCTAACGAACGTTTTACTAGATGCCTCTGATGTTACCAGGGGGGTGAGGCATGTTGCTACCAGCTGCCCTTTGGGGGCATGATGGCTGGGAGCCCCATAAAATGGGGGCTATGGGGGTGCCCAGTAGCCTAGGGCCAGGACACATCTGGGGGGCGGGGTTTCCCCCAATTCCTCGCCAGAGGTGCTGGCCAACCCTTCAAACCCCACAGACCGGAAGTCATTCTGCCCTCACCAAAAAGGGCTTCCCGCGGACTTCCGCCCTGAGCTGGACCCGCCCCGCCCTTTGGAACGCGGCGTCCTGGGCCGCGCCCCCGCTCGCCAGCCCGCGCAGCAGAAGCGAGCGGCCCGGCGGGAAGGCCCGAGCGTGAGGCGGAAAGGCCCGAACTCCGGGTGGGCGGTGCCGAGGGGCCTGACGTCATGGGCCGAGCGTCGGGTGGGCGGCGCCGAGCGTCGGCCGGAAAGGGCCGAGTCCCCAGTGGGCGGTGCCGAGCGCCGGGCGGAAAGAGCCGAAGCGAGGAGTGGGCGGTGCCGAGCGCCGGGACGGAAAGCGAGGAGGCCCAAGCCACCGGCGTCGGAAGCAACCGAAGTGCTTCCGGAAAGGGCCGAAGCCCTTCCGGAAGGAGCCGAGGGCGGGCCGGCCGTTGCCGACGCACCGCAGCGGCAGCAGCCTGGGCGGACCCGCTCCGCTCCCCCCGGGCCCGGCAGCAGCGAGCGACTGACCCGGCCCGGCCCGGAGTCGGGACCCCCGCACAGGCCGCGCCGAGCCCCCCCCCCGGGCCCCGCCTCCCCGGGCCCGGCCCGGTTCGGTTCGGTCCGGCCCGGCCCGGCCCGGTTCGGCAGGATGATCAAGCTGTTCTCGCTGAAGCAGCAGAAGAAGGAGGAGGAGTCGGCCGGCGGCACCAAGGGCAGCAGCAAGAAGGCGTCGGCCGCGCAGCTCCGCATCCAGAAAGGTACCGCCCGGCCCGGTTCCGCCCAGACTAGCCCCGATTGGTACCGCCCGGCCCAGA
>ML675667.1:382288-394676 GCA_007922155.1 Mesoclemmys tuberculata | reverse complement strand
CCCGGCCTAGATCCCCCCCCATACCGGTGCCACCAAGGCTGGACCCTGAGGGTACCGCCCGGCCTAGATCTCCCTGCCCCCACCCCGGTTCTGTCCAGACCAGGTTCTGTTGGCCCAGACCAGAGTGCTGACTGGTATCAGCTGGGTGAGCCCAGATGCCCTGACTCTGGCACTGCCTGGCCCAAACCTTGATTGGTACCACAAGGTGCAGATTCCCACATCCCCCACCCCAGTAACATCTGGCCCAAATTCTCTGTCTCCCCCCCCCACACACACACAGTTGGTCCCACAATTATCTAGCCCCAGTCCACTGGTACCACCTGGCCTGGCCCAGATTCCCCGAAACCCAGCACCATCCAGACAGGTCCACACACTGGTACCACCAGGGCTGGCCCGGACCCCCTCAACTCTGAAAAGTCCTGGCCCGCTGAAACCCTGACTGGTACCACTTAATGGGGCGCTGGGAGAGAGACCTGTCCAGACGTGGGGGAAATCCCACCCTCGACAGCACCAGCCAGCCCAAATCCCGGGGCGACCCACTGATCTCCACCTTCATCCGGAAAGGTACCGCCCGGCCCAGACGGGTGCCAGGAGCGGGAGGGCCAGCCTCCTTCCTTCATTCTGCGCCCACAGCTTGCAGTGGTAGGGAGAAAGCCCCACTCGCTCGTTGTGGGGTGCCTGCACTCAGACCCCTTAGATGCCCTCCAAATGGGGGAGCACAATGGGGAAGATTTTCTCTTCTCCCCCCACGCTGGCGGGCAGCTACTCCCCCCTACGCAGTGGGTGAAAGCCTCCAATGCTGGGGGGGGGCCGGCATCCCCCGCTTACCTGTTGAGGCAGACCCCCATGTTCTCCCGCCCTCTGGAATCCCCATGAGTTCCAATATACGCACCGGGGAACCTCCTGCTGGAGACTCCCCCACAGACGCTTCCTGCTCAGCCACCCCCACCTGGTGATCTGTCCCCATGCTTTCCATTCGAGCCACCCCCATAGAGGTCTTCCCCGATGGCGCCCGCATTCTTCACCATTGAGGGTTCATGCAGCCGGAGAATCACCCCCAAGTGCACAAAGGGGGACCTCCCACCCTGCCGGGGAAACCCCAGGAGACTCCACCTTGTGCACACTGCTCCTCCTCCCCCCCATACACACACACTGGGGGGCCCTCCTTTCCCAATTTCCCAATGGGGGAATCCCAGGAGACTCCCTCATACACATACACACATTGGGAAGTCTCCCTCCTCTGCTGGGGGAACCCCAGGACACCCCCTGCCCCCACCAGGGATTCTCTCTTACTTGTCTAAAGAAGGTGACAAGAATGCCCCCTATTGAGCCCGGCCCTACTGGCTGTCCCCACCCCTCTAGAGAATATTTCTCCCCGTGGCACTGAGGAGCCCCTGGAGCCCCACCCGATGGGAACTTGTGGGGCAGAGGCACGTCCCACTGGGGGACCCCTGATGCAAACCCCACCATGACACAAATCAGACATCCCCAGAGGCAGCACACGTGGTGGAAGTGTCCTCAAAGGGCAGAAACCTGGTCTCCCCATGTCCAGCTCTGTGCCCAGAAAGGTACCAGGGTCCATCCCTGGCCCTGCTGTGCCGAGGGAAGGGCAGCAAGGATACCCACTCCCTACCGTGGCACTGTCTGGGGTGACTGGAGCCCCTGGTCCTGTGCTCGGGGTGTGCGAGGATCTGCCCTGGCCATTCGGTCTGTGTGGTGCCCGGATCCTTTCCTCTAGCTGGCCCAGGAGCAGCTGCGACCTGCCGGTCTGGCAGCCCGCTGGTGCCTGGGCATGACAGCGGGCCTGCCTCGGGGCCCAGCGAAAGGGACAAAAGTCTGTCAGTTTCATTCCTGTGGGAGGCCTCTGGCTAGCACTGGCCTGGTGGGTCTCCTGAGCTGCTCTGCTGGGGCGCCGTGTGCCGTGGCCGTGCAGGCGCTGCCTGGGCCGGGCCCCTGTGGTGGCTGCAGGGCAGATCAGTGGCTCAGGGCCGCTCAGGAGCCTGATCGGTTTCATGCCCCCTCCTTCTGGACCTGCTGCCCCCCCACTCTTCCACTCCTGAGATCCCCCGTGCTCCGGGGATGCCCCCCAGTTCTGACCCATGGCTAAGGTGCTTCATTTGCGCGTGTCCCAACGTGGAGCTCCAATCCAGCCATCCAGAGGCGGCAGGTCAATGCGCTCGGCTCCCACCACCCCGTCATGAGCTGATGGGGGTTCCCGGCCACGCTCTGCAGATGTCGCTGGTGAGGTTTGGCCTATGCCCTGCTGGGAACGTGTGCCCCCTCCCTGGCCTATTTCCATGCAGCATACATCACCAGGCCTGATCCTTCTGGGTCCTCGCACCATGGGGGCGGCATTCAGAGACCCAGATTGAGCTGGGACACAGCCCTGCCTCGTCCTGTCATGTGAGTGGGGCCTGGGCAGGACTGTGGGGCGAGTGCTTCCTGGGGGCTGCTCTAAATACGGGACTTTCCCCCATCTACCCCGAGAGCCAGTGTCCTGACTAGAGCCAGAGGGCCATGGATCTCTCCAGTGAAAGGGATCTAGTGTGGGGGACACCAGGTCTATCTCCCTCCCCTAGGGACATGGCTGGACCAGGATTGTCGCACCCACTTTTGAAATGCCTCTTTCTAATCCAGAGATCTGCCCCCTATGGAGTGTGCGGTGGACATGGGGCTTCTCCACGGGGGGGGGGATCTGGGGTTCCCTTCCAAAGTGACCCATCTCTCTGCTTCCCTGCCGCCCCCCCAGATATCAACGAATTGAATTTGCCGAAAACATGCGAGATAGACTTCTCCGACCAGGACGACCTCCTCAACTTCAAGCTAGTTATCTGCCCTGATGAGGTGAGGGGGCCGTATGCGTGGGTGGAGAGTGGGGAGTCCTGCGTGCCGGGACTTGCCTTTCTATTCTTGTCCTCGGGGAAGCCCAGCTGCTGCCCACGCTCTGGTTGCTGCTCCCTGCCGGGCGGACCCAGGGCTCTGGTGCCAGGGGGCAGGGGGTCCAGCTGGCACTGCAGCATGCCTGGGGCGGCGGGATGGGGGGAGAGGGAGGGGAATTCAGCTAGAAGGCGCCTTCATGTGCATGGACGGGGAGCGAGATGGGGAAAGGGGCTGCACGAGCTTCGTGGCTCTGCCTGTGTCCCTTCTGTCCCAGCCCCAGCCCCCCCAACAGCTCCAGTGGTGCCCCCCCAATCGTGACCCGCTGCCCCCTGCTATCCCAGCTCGCCCCCTCGCAGCTCTGCCAATGCCCCTCCGTCCCGCCCTGTGTCAGGCCTCGTGACACCAGTGGAGCTGAGTGGTGTGGAGAGCAAGTGCAATCGTAGCCCCAAGCGGCTGCGTCTCCGATCCCCTGCACTGGGATCCGTGGGGTGGGGCTGAGCCCAGGCCCCTGGGGGTGCTGGGGTCCCTTATGAGGCTCCCTGCCTTGCTGATGGTCTTTTCTCTTTCAGGGTTTCTATAAAGGGGGGAAGTTCGTCTTCAGTTTTAAGGTAAGTCCTTTCCCTGTCCCGGGGCACAGCTCTGTCTGCGTAGAGCCACATGTGGCTCGGGGGGGGTACCCCAAAGGCTGGGGGAGGGGGGTTCTCGGGCTTCCCTGTGTTGGACTCTCCTCGCACTGTGTCTGAGCCGAGGAGGCATGCGTCAGTCCTACAGATCTGGCGTTCCCTCTCCTGGGAGGCAGGAAGGTGCTGCATCTGCTCAGGGAGCTGGGGACTTGCCCAACGTCCTCGAGAGCTGCCAAGAGGACCCAGGAGTCCGGGCTGCTCACTCCATTCTGCTGCGGGAGAGCTGCGCTACGGGCGGGTAGGAATCCAGAGTTCCTGGGAGTTGGCTGGGGCGGGGATTCTGGGCCCAGCTCCTCTGCCATGGGGGGGGCCTTGGGAAATGACTCCCCATCTGTTTCTCTGTCTGCCTGCAGGTAGGCCAAGGCTACCCTCATGACCCTCCCAAGGTGAAGTGTGAGACCATGGTGTACCACCCCAACATAGACCTAGAGGGCAATGTCTGCCTAAATATCCTCAGGTAGGGAGTGCGTCCGGCTGCCCCTCTCTGGCACTGCCACCCGCAAACCGGTCTGGGGATTGCCACATCCACGCAGACTTGGGGGGCATCCCCTCTCCAGCACCAGGACCCTGTTCCCTGCCCCTCCCACACAGATCGGGTGGGGGGGAATAGAGGGTGTGCCTGGGTGCCTAGAATGGACCACATTGAGAACACCACACTCAGGGCAGACTGCAAGAAACAGGGCCAGGTACATCCCAAAATGTGTGGTTTGTACTAGTTAGAGCCCCCAAACCAGTTGCAAAATGGCTTCTATAGCAGTATGCTGCTTACCGAGAAGCTAACACAATCCCCTTTAGGCTTCCCAGCCCTTGGTTCCCATCCAGACAGACGGGACTAATATAGTGAGAGGTTACTGACCACGCTCTTCACGGTATGTGAGGTTCTGCTAATCCGAAAGGATCAGACGCTTACCCCCAGGGCAATATGATCTCAGATCTTACCCAAACTGTCAGCCAGTCCTTAGTGGACTAAGAATTTATCAGTACAAGAAAAGAATAGTTATAAATGGCTAAAAGATCCCATGCGTACAAATGATTCAAAGTCCTTGGATCACGTTTGTAGCGGGGATGGACTAGACGGCTGGCTTGCAAAAGTCTCTCGGGTAACTGCCGAAACATTGGAAGGCCCCTCCATCCATTGTTCAGATGCTCTTAGTTAGAAAGCCACAGTCCTGAGACGTGGAGTAGGAATGAGGCAAACTGAAAGGAGAGATCTCAGTGTCTTTTATGTCCTCTGCCACGTGCTGGAAAAGTTACCATCCAAACAAAGCCCGCAACCCCGTGTATGGAAGGTTACTGACAAAGATGGAGTCTGTGGGAATGCTGGATGGGATGGGAACTGAGTTACTGCAGAGAAATCTCTTTTGGGTGCTGGCTGGTGAGTCTTGCCCACGTGCTCAGGGTTTAGCTGATCGCCATATTTGGGGTCGGGAAGGAATTTTCCTCCGGGGCGGATTGGCAGGGGCCACGGAGGTTTTTCGCCTTCCTCTGCAGCGTGGGGCATGAGTCGCTTGCTGGTGGATTCCCTGCAGCTTGAGGTCTTCAAATCTCACTTTTGAGGATTTCAACAACTCAGTCATGGGTTCGGGGTTGTTATAAATGTGTATGGGTAGGGTTTTGTGGCCTGCCTTGTGCGGGAGGTCAGACTAGATGATCATATTGGTCCCTTCTGACCTATGAGTCTATGAGAGTCACGTCCGTGTCTCCTGCCCTTGCGTGTTTTGCTGAATCCCATGGGTGGCCATTGATTCCTTGCTACCTGAGGTGCCTCGGGAAGAGCTATCTGGAGAGATGATTCTTAATGGCCCATCGAGCTTGACTGGTCCAGTCACATTGGGCTGGCGGGACTGGATGTAAACTACCACGTGGGTGTCGCCCCGGAACAAACACATTGAGATGCAAATAGGTGGCTAATATTCACACTTCGGACACAGTGATTGAACCAGGATAATTACACTTGACAGACTGTAACTTTTCCATTGGCACCACACATGATATACTTTGTATAAGAGTGTTGCAATGGTAGACAGTGGTAGCAACAATGATACAAATGGTCCTCCTCAATCATACAGCATCACGGGGAATCCCCCCCGTGGCCTGGGGGGTAGGGGAATCCCCTGTGGCCTGCCCACACAGAGCCGGAGGATGGGGTCAGGTCTGGAGCATCCCCATCTAGCAGCGCCGACCTCTCTCTTACACGCAAATCTCGGGGCAGCCCCTCTTACCCCCATCCCCCCAGTCAGATTCTGATGTGAATCCTGCCCCGAAACCACCCCTTGGGCTCTGTTACCCCCTGCCCCCTATGCCATCTGTCTGGCTCTCCCCCCAGGGAGATCCTGGGATGATCCCCTGCCACCCCCGTGTGACGTCGCCCCTCCCGTGGGGTCCCCACTCATGGCTCTTTTCTGCCCCACAGAGAGGACTGGAAGCCTGTACTAACAATAAACTCTATAATTTATGGTCTGCAGTATCTCTTCTTGGTGAGTACTGGGGGGGACTGTGGGGAGGGGCCAGCTCTCACCTGCACTGTTAGGGGGGACATGGTGCGGGCGGTGGGAGAGGCCAGGTGTCCCCTGCACTGCTGGAGGGACTCGGCCAGCTGGGGAAGGGGGTCAGGAGGTGGGAGGGACCAGGTGTCCCTGTACTGCTGGAGGGGCTCGGCCAGGTGGGGAAGGGGGTCGGGTGGTGGGAGGGACTAGGTATCCCCTGCTCTCTTTAGGGTGGAGGTAGCCCTCCTGGCTTGTGACTCCATGGCTGCCTCCTGACCTGTGTGTTTGGGGGCTGGTCGTGGGGTGTCTATCTCGTCTCCTTGCAGTTTGGGGGGGAGGTGGGATGGGGCAATTGCTCCCTATGGTCTCTGGGGAGGCCGCGGCACTCTCTGGCGGGTGGCAGGGCCGTGCCCTGGGAGCTGAGAGAGACGTTGGCAGGGTTATTCTGCGCAGGGGGTTGGCGTGGCTGTTTGCTGAGCGGCGTGCCGTGCTGTGCTCTGGTTCGCATGGCCTGCCAGGGCCCCGGGCTGGCTGTGCGTTTCCGTCGCCGCCGGCCCCGTGTGCTCTTTTTGGCCCCCTCCGTGGCTTCTTTGCCCTGGCACTGGCTGGGTGCCCCATGGCTCTTCCTGCAGAGGTGAATGGCTGCAGCGTCCTCGTAACCACCCCCTCTTGAGGCAGTTCTTACAGTCCATCGAACACTCGGGCAGAATAAACGAGACCGGTGTAATGTTAAAATACATCCCACAGGCTATTAATTCATATTGGACATCAGTACAAACCTTCCTGTCTATCCCCTCCCTCCCCCGCAGGTCCCCCATCACGGAGTAGCTGGGCACCTCACGATCTTCCGTGGATAAATCCTCGCACAGTCCCGTGGGGCAGGGCAGGGCTGGTTACGCAGGGTCAGTGACAGAGCAGGGAAGAGAAAGTGTATCTCCCAAGTGCTCTTCCTTGTTGAGTGATGTTAAGCCATGGCACAATTTCCAGAGCCCTGCGGCAGGCAAGGGAATTGGGTCTGGACCCTGCCCCATCTTGTGCAGTTTGGAGCAGGTGCCTGGATAAAAGCGAAGCTGCTTTGCTCTGACATGCTTGCTTGTGAGAGCTTTTTCTGAAGACACCCTCGAACGTCCTTAGGGCTCGTCTACACGACAGGTTCTCTTGGTATAAATGATGTTGCTCAGGGAGGTGAATAATCCAGCCCCATGTGCAACATAAATTACACTGACCTAAGCGCCTGTGCGGGCAGTGCTGTTTTGGTGGGAGAGCTTCAGCTGCTGACATAGCTAATCCCTCTTGCGGAGCTGGCTTTACCAGACTTCGCGTCTTGTGTAGAATAGCCCTTAAAAAGAAATCGGTGCTTCTCATGGAGTTTAAGGCCAGAACTGCTACCATTTCTGCACATCCCTTTTAAAATGTGGCCCCCAAAAGTGGCCGCATTGTCCAGAATTGGCCTTCCCAGTGCTGCAGATGTGAAATCTCTACCCCTGATGTATATCATGCCTCAGCTCAGAATCAGGCTGTTTGATAAAGATGAGAATGGATTGGAAGTTTCTGAGGTTGTCCTGTGTGCCGTTACAAAATGATCCTAACCTTCCTATTTGACACAAACAAGCAGAAGAGCTTGTTCACAGGATGCACAGTCAACTTGTGGAACTCATTGCTGGGGGATGTGAAGGCCAAAAGTATAACAAGGTTCAAAAAAGAACTAGAAAAGTTCATGGAGGATAGGCCCACAAGGGGCTATTAGCCAAGATGGTGAGGGATGCAATCCCAAGCTTGGGTGACGCTAAACTTTTGACTGCCAGAAGCGGGGAGTGGAGGACGGGTGGATCGCTCCAACATTGCCCTGCTCTGTAGCACCTTGTGACCTTTGGTAGGCTCCAGTGAGGGAATTTCCAAGGTAGCGAAATGCTTTTCGAGACCTGCAGGACGAGGATTAAAGTCTCCGTAAGCCTAGCGACTGCCAACTCCTACAAGCCCAGCATGCGTGTGCAGCCAAGACGCCGGCTGGGGTGTAGTCCCGTGGTTCGGCCATGTTTGTGGCCTGCTCTGTCACTAGAGCAGAGGGACGCTTTTAGGAGTGATCATTGGCCTGGGGTTTTTTGGATGCACGGTGGCGTGGATCTGTTTGAGCAGGCTCGATCGTATGCTTAAACCACAGTGCGTGGTGAGGAATGATGGACTGGATCACCGTGATCCGGTGCTCCTGGCATCAGACGGGGTGCTGAGATCGCCTGGGAACGGACTCTGAGCTTTGTGTATGTGTTTGTGGCTTAACAAGGGGCGAGGAAAAGGCCGGGACACTGGTGTGGGTCAGGCAAAGGGATAGATGAGGCCCCATGGTGGCAGGGACCAAGTGGGACCCGTATCTGTTCCCTTCCAGGCTCCTTCCAGCAGGTAAAAGACAGAATCTTTTCACAGCCTGACGGTTTTGGGAAGGGATCCATGGAAACCGCCTTTCTTCATCTCTAAGCAGGGCCTTGTTTCCGAATCTGCACCACAGTGGGCTACATTCGGCCCTCTCTCTGCCTCAGCAGCTGTTTGGATTCTGATTCTGGTGTGAGTCTGGCTAGGAGAACCTTCCCCTTTCAAAGTGACCTGTGGAGGGGGTTAAAAAAAAGAAAAATGGGGTTCCCCCCACACACTGACAGCGAATTTTGTGACTTTCCTTGCTTTTTCCACCTTATAAACGTTGGGAATGTCAGATCTGGTCTTTCCGGGTGCAGCTGGAGGGTCTGTGGGAAGATCTTGGGACGGTTCTGCAGGGGTGCTAAAGTTTTAACAGTGCTCTCCTTTCTCCAAAATGGTCGTCAGTCATTGGAGTTAAATGGATTTTAAATACTGGACATAACTGTAGTTTGTTTGCCATGTTGTGGTAGCCGTGTTGGTCCCAGAATATGAGCGAAGCCAGGTGGCTGAGGTAATATTTTATGGGACCCACTTCTCTTTGGCAAGAGAGACAAGCTTTCGAGCCTACGCGGAGCTCTTCTTCGGATCTGGGAAATGGTCTCAGAGCATGACAGCTAAATACAAGGTGGAACAGATTGTTTAGCACATGAAATGAGTTAACGCACATTTCAAGGGACCTTTCAAGGTGAAGTAGCTTGTTAACACCTCTGCAGTTGTAGGACAAAACGGGGGTTAGTGGGCAATAGGTTGTGCCCAATTAAGTAATAATAAGTCATAAATCCGGTGTCTGAGTCCACGATTTTTAGTGTCTAGTAAAGTTCTGAAAGTTAGCTCCCAGGCGCATCCTTTGAAGGTGTCGTGAATGTTTCCTTTGAGGACGAGGACCGAACGGGTGGATACAGAGCGATCGCTTTGTGAAAAGTGTTTGCCCACAGGTGATGAGGTGTCCTTGTCTCTCGCTGTTCCTCTGTGCGGCTTCATTCAAGAGCGTCGTGACTGTCTCCTTTTGCCCACGTGATGGTTGATGGGACTTGTAGTACACTGGCTGAGGGCCATCCCAGGTTGTGATAAGCGTGTGTAGGGCCTGTGGACCTTGAAAGGTGCGTGTGTTTGGGGGGATTGATCTTCCTAGCAGTATACATATAGCTGGAGGTTTTGCATCAGTCGTTCTGGTGCCGTTTAGACTTGGTGAGTCCTGCCCTGTGGGGACCTCGCTTCTGATGAGCATGCCGCTGTGGGGGGCTGTTCGAAAGCCAGGAGAGAGGGCTTGGGAAGGATTTCTTTGTTCCCATCGCGTATGGCTTGCAGTTGTTCGCTGATCACCTGTATGGGCTCCAGGGTGAAGTGGTAAGTGACAGTCAGGGATGTGCTGTAGGAGTGTCTTTGTTAGACATAGAAAATCACCAGCTCCATAAAGATGCTGGATTTATGGCTCGTTACAGCAACCTATAACCCACTAGCCGCCTTTGTCCTGCGCCTGCAGAGTGGTGTGAATGGCCCACTTCACCTTGAGAGGTCTCTTAGGACATAATTAGAGGTAACACTGGAGGGGATTTCGAACAAGCAACTGTTGCCTAGGCTGCAGACAGAGATTGTACCACTGGAACTCCCTCAGTTAGAGGGTGACGTGTCACCGACATGCTTATACTGGTGTGACCCTAGGCTGGATACAGTCACGCCAGGATAAAGGTGCCATACACCAATGTCGCTTATTCCTGCCCGGGAATAACTCTACCAGTGTACTTGCATCCCCTGGACGTGGTGTACTGCGTTAACTACAGCGGGAGCGTTAGCGATACAACTCTCTATTGCTACGCTAGCTCTGATCTAGCGCTTGACAAAGGAGGTCAGTATCCACCCCCATTTTACAGGCGGGGGAACTGAGGCACGGATGGGAGAAGTGGTCACCTAGCGGTGGCGAAGCCAGGAACAGAACCCAGGTGTCCTGGTGCTCTGTCCACGCGGTCACCCCGTGTTTCTTGGTTAAAGTGACTGGCGACGGAGGATGCTGCCTCCCGGTGAATCTCTCTGCAGCGAGCGGTCCTTGGAAGTGGGGCTGAGGGTTCTTTTGCAGCTCGAGTTCTCCTAGACACGGGGAAGGCCGGCGGGGGATGCGGCCCCGATTTGGGGGTGGGGAGGGCGATCAGGGACCTCGCCAGCCTCTAACCCTGTCTCCTTCCCCCCCACAGGAGCCAAACCCCGAAGACCCCCTGAACAAAGAGGCCGCCGAGGTGCTGCAGAACAACAGACGCCTGTTCGAGCAGAACGTGCAGCGCTCCATGCGGGGCGGCTACATAGGCTCCACCTACTTCGAGCGCTGCCTCAAATAGAACTGACCAGCCGCCCCCCCCTTCACGAGGGACTCTGCCAAAACCGCTGCCTTCAGCCACCGGGGGGGCACAGGCGCCTGGCACTGGCAGGGCCCCCCTTTGCTGCTCACGGCCTCCGCCCCTGGCAGCCCCCCCTCCTGCCCCCTGGCTGGAGGGGAGGTGGCTGCCGGGGGATGGGGCAGGACTTACGTTTGTATCCCCTGCCCCATCCCCGCAGCCCCCTCTTCCCCATTGGCTGGCTCTCGTGCTGGTTTCCCAGCATGCTCAGCCCCCGAGCAGAGCGCCCTCTAGCCGTGGCCCAGCGTGAGCCCGCTGGCTGCTCCCCCTGGCTTCGCAGAGCGCATCTATTTATTAGGCAGGGGGGCCGCGGCAGGGGGGCGTAGGGCAGGCTGGGGGTGCATGCAGTCCCATTGCGGGGCGCCGGGCCCGCCCTCCCCTTTTACATCCCTCTCGTGTCTGGTTTTTAAAAACAAAAGCGCCCCACTTAGAGCAAAGCGAAGGCTGATTATTAAATGGGACCGGGCTGGAGGCGGGGCCTGGCCTGATCAAGCCCCACCCCCTCTGGCCCAGGCTCCGCCCCCAATGAACTGGTTCTATGCCATGCTGGGGCCATGAAGCCACTGTACTCTAGCGTGTCGGGTTATTAAAGGGGAATGTTAGCGCACCTCACCGCCCAGGGCCTCTCTGTGCCTTCTTGCTCCGCCGCTCCCCCCAGCCCCTCCCAGACAGGGCGGAGGGGTGTCTCTCTGCAAGGGGGTGCCCACAGGACTCCCTCTCCCTGCTTAGTCCGAGCGGCCAGGTGGATCCCAGCCCAGCATCCAGGTCTCTGGCCTGCTGCGTCGTCCAAAGTGGCTAAATGGATAAGTTGGGGGTGACTCCCTCGCGCAGGGGGTGACTGCCCCCTGTCGTGGCTGGCTCAGAAACCCCTCAGCCTTGTTAGATGCTTGCTGCCTGGGAGCCACCGAAGCAGGCCTGGGAAAGGGAAGATGTGCAGTGGTGGGGGGTGGATTCACAGTATGGTCGGATGAGACACAATCGCTTCCCCTTCCTGGCTAGGAAGGGAAGGGCTGATGTTGGCAGAGGTGGTCAAGCGAGGAAGGGGGAACACAGCTGCCTGGAAATGGGGGTTGGGCACTCAACCTCTGGCTGGGGCCCAGGGCGAGTTCCCCTTCGGAAGGAAATCCCTGACCTCAGCCAACTCCCCCGGCAGAAGCTGAGCACCAGGCAGTGCTAACTGCATGTAACCCACAGCCTGGGCACTGCAGCAAGGCTGAGGGGTGGGCCTGAGGCAATGTGAAAAGTTCTACCTTTCCCCACCCTTCCCGCAGGGGCTGAGCCATGCGGGTGGCCAGGGGCTTGGTACTTCATGGCGCAGGCGGGGAGCCAGCGGGGCTGCAATGGGGCTGTTTGTGCTGGAGCCCAGCTTGCAGATGGGGTGATTTTCTCCCTCCCCTTCCACTCGGGTGGGGCAGCAGCTTTTCCTGGGGCAGCCCAGCTGGCCCCTGTGCCCCCCTGGACCAGGTTTCTGTGGGTGCTAAGGCTCGAAGGGATGGTTGTGACCATCTAGTCCCAGCGCCAACTGCCCCAGGCTGTCACCTGG
>ML675667.1:314217-359759 GCA_007922155.1 Mesoclemmys tuberculata | reverse complement strand
GGGGGGACTTGGCGAAACCCCAGGCTTTGGAAGACGAAAGGGCCAGCACCTCGGCATCCCGCCCCCCCACCCCTGTGGTGCCCCCTCCTGTGTGTGTGACAGCCCCCAGTCTAGCACCCCAACCCCACCTGGGGGGTGCCCCTGGCTTCAGCCGAGAACCTCTGTCTCATCCCTGAGCGAGCGCTGAACTCCAGTCTCGAGCAAACAGCCCTGCGCGTGCGCTGAGGTCCCATCTCGACCCGCTCCCCGGCCCAGGGGGAGGATGGAGCGTGGATTCCCAGCTGGAGCAGCTCCGTTGATGTCAGGGCCAATTGACACCAGCTGGGACCTGCCCGACGTCCCAGTTCGTTGCACGGTGCTGCCGGCATCCTGCCCTCGCGGAGCGACAGATGGCACATTCGGCCTCCTGCCCCGTCCCCAGCCGGCCTGACAGGCTCCGGCCACACGGACGGACACACGCTCAGCCTGCCCTCAACACCTCCTATTCCCCATCTGCCCTGGTCCTCAGCACCTCCCATCCTCGTCCGTTATCCGGGACCATCACCCCCAGACTAGGTGTGCGACGGACGCAGCGACGCTGCCTGACTCCGCAGAGAGCCTGAGCCAGTTTCAGGGAAAGGGGGGAGCTGCCCCCTGGGATTATGTGGGGCGCTGTCTGCAGCTACAGCCTGGCAGCTACAGCCTGGCCGCTGTGGATAATGCTGCCCCCCCATCCTGGGGGGGTGGGGAGGGCCCTGCTGCCGTCTCCTCCACCCCGCCTGGCTCACCCCACGGAGTTTCCTTTAAAGGCAATATTGACTGACGCAGCCCAGTCCCACCTGGTGCCCCCTCCCCTGGGCTGGGCACGGGGACAGCAGGAGCTGGCACCGCCCCTCCAGCCATGGGAGGGGAGGGAGAATGGGGCTATAAAGAGAGGGGCTGGGAGCTGAGAACCCATCATTGGGAATCCGGTGTGAGCATCTGCCAGTGAGCGACGGCACCCCCTGCTCCTGCCCCATGGAAACTCTGGTGAGTCCCCCTGACCCACTCATCTGCCCCCCCCGCCCTGCCTTCTCCTGCCCTATAGAAACCCTGGTGAGTCCCTGCTGCTCCCAGCTCCTACCCCATAGAAACCCTACTGATTCCTCCTGCCCCCTACATCCTGGCTCCTGCCCCATGGAAACTCTAGTTTGTCTCACTTACCCCTCCAATTCCTCCTGCCCCATGGAGCCCTGGTGACTCCCTCCTGCCCCCCCCCCCGTCGGTAGGACAGCAGGTGCTAGGAGATGTGTGTTGGGGGGATCAGGGCGCTGACACTGCGGGGTCCCTCTGCAGGTGGTGGGACGGATGCCCAGGGCTGGACTCCTGCTGCTGTCCCTTCTCCTCTGCTTCGGGCCAGAGACCGCCAGGACCATCAACCCAGTCGCGCTCAAAGCCATCGTGGATCATGTCCACCAGTGAGTGACCGGCCTGGCGGGAGTCTCGGTCCTGCCCGGCTCCCCTAGCCACAAAGGGAGCAGCAGAGATCCATTTTGACTGCCTCAAAATGGGTGATTCGGGGGGGGGCAGGGGGAGCGCTGATTATTTGGGGACTCTGTACAGTTCATGCTTATTAACCCCGTGCTTGGTGTGTGATTCCTTCTGGGCTCAGACTCCCCATGTCCCCTCTCCCCCAGGTATCGCCCGGTCGCAACCCCTCCCAACCCCCGCATCATTCAGTACGCTGTGGCCATCATCTTGCCTCGGTCCGTGTGCCAAAGCACCAGCCCGAGGGAACTGCAGAAGCATCTGCCTGTGATCGAGCTCCAGGAGATGAAAGCCAAGCTGGAGACACAATATCTGTACGAGGGAGAGCACATTGTCGCCGCCAGACCCAACATAGAGGACACAGTTTCCCTGCACTCCGAGTGGCTGATGGTCGGCCCGGACCAGAACGACGTGAGCCCCGTGACCCGGCTCCTGGACAAGGCCAGGCAAAAGAACCAGTGCCCGCTGACCCGCGCCTTCGCTGAATTCTTTGGCCCCAACCGCTATACCAGGTGGTTTCTGAACAACCCATGCGGCTGGGACAGCTGCTTCGTCTTCTTCACCTATTACTCTCCCTGCCTGAAAATCTGTCTCGGCTTGAAGGAAGAACACCGCGTCCAGGACCTCATGGACGGGATCTTCGGCGCCATACACAGCGACTACCGGGCCTTGGCCTTCAAGGAGGTTTTCACAAAGGACAGAAATGGGGGCAAGCAGCCTGTATGGAACGCGTGGCGCACGCTCTGTAACGTGCCCATGTACCAATGTGATGACCAGGACTGCCACAGCTGCGAGGAGAAGGACGTCAACAAGAACCCTTGCCTAACAGCAGTGAAAAATTCCGAAAGACAGCCCATGGGGGAGGAGAATGTTAGCTACAATGCGACCAGTCCACCCTTGGAGACAGTCCATGGGGGAGGAGAATATTAGCTACAATGTGATCAATCAACAACCAATTTATCCATTATCTGTCAGTCCATCCACCCATCCATCTATCTGTCAGCCCATCCATCCACCTGTTTGTCAGCCCATCCATCCACCCATCCATCTATCTGTCAGTCCATCCATCCACCCATCCACCCATCCATCCGTCAACTCATCAGCCCATGCCTCTCATGTACCTCTCCTAGTTCTCTATCTCATTTCAAGGGGCCCATCCCCTGGGTACCTGGGCACTGGGTTTGCCCTGCAACATTGCTCCCCGGTTCCCAGTTCAGCAGATGCACTCTCTGCTCCAGCCGCGGAGCAGGGGGTGAGATTCCAATCTGGAGCGTGCAGGTGGTGGTGGTGGTGGTGGTGGGAGAGGGGGGAGCAGGGCTGACGTTGCACCAGGGCAGACACCAGGGCCCGTGTTGGGGTTTGGGTTTGGCTCCCTCCGTGCGTGTCAATTTTGCTCATTCTCTGCCATGTGATTGACACCAATAAAGCTTCAGAGCATCCCTTGGCCTCACGTCTCGGTCTGTGCGTCTGTCTCCTTCCTCACCGGAGATACCAGTTCCCCAGGGATCACCCCTCAGCAGACAGAGTCACCCGCCTTGCCCCAGGCTACAGCCCCGCTTGCTTCCTATGCCAGCCCCATACTGCCCCTAGGGGGAGCGCTTAGCCCCCACGCCTCACAACTCCATGCCAGCCCTGCTTCCCCACCCCCTGCTCCATTGCAACACGCCCCATTCCTCACCCCTCATGCCATCCCCAGGAGATGGAGAACCTGGGCTCCTGGGTTCTAGCCCTGGCTCTGGGAGGGAAGTGCTGTCTAGTGGTTACAGTGGTTCAGGAGTGGGGTCTAGAGGGTGAGAGCAGGGGGAGGTTGGCCTCCGGACTCCTGGGTTCTATTCAGGGAAGGAGCAGGATCTAATCATGAAATCACGGAGACCTCTCCCAACGCTAGCCTCACCTAATCCTGCCGTCTTGTGCCCATGTTAGACAATAGCTGCTCCCTTGTCAGTCCTGACCCCTGTTGCCCTCGAGTGCCCCAGTATCACAGGGTGTGTTCCTCCTCCTAACGTTGGACAGCCTCCTCATACTGTATTTGCAAGACTGCACCCCATGGTGCCACTCCCCCCAAAACTGGGCCCCCCCCAAGTCAGCACCCCCGTTTCTCACCTGGGCACCCCACAGGATCCACGTGACTTCAGACTCCTGGGAGAGACAAGACACCTAGGGAGTGATGCAGCCACCCGATTGTCACATCCCAGGGTGCAATCCAGACCAGTTAGGGGTTGTGTCACCGCCTGCCCCGTGACTTTAGCTGCCTCAGTTTCCCCCTCCACACATCAGGTCATGTTTCCCCTGTCTTCCCCTCTGCAACAAGCTTGGAGTCTGTTTACACACACCAGCCACGGGACAGCATTACCATGAGGCCTTATGACATGAGACGTATCTTCGCTCACCTCTTCTAGCCCCTCGAAGGAGCCTGCCCCGGAGTGTTTTGTATTTTTTCACAGGGCTTAACACCAATGCCCCCCATTCAAAAGAGCATTCACATGTGTGTGGGTCTTAGTGGCCTGTTGTTTGGACTGACTGTCCCTGGGGTTAGTTTGCACCGCATCCATCATGGCGTTGAACCCTTTTCTGAACCTTTGTATGTATTCAGTTATGGGCTTGACCACTGCCTCCTGAGAGTCTCACTTGCTCCAACTCACCGTCCCCTGACTTTGCTTGGTCCACGGCCCTGCCCAGAGACCTTAAACTGTCCAGTGTGAAATTGGGGTGTATGCTCGACGCCCTGCTAATGTCCTGATTCGTCTCATTACAACCAGACACATCCTCAGGGCTACTGGAGTGGACGTCACGGGCCTTTAGCTTTCAACAGGGCGTCTTTCTCCCTTTGAACCCTTGGATAAACAATAACAAACCCTAGCTCTTATGGAGCAGATCTCCAGGCGCTTTGCAAACGAGGTCAGGGTCATTATTCTCTGCTGTACCGCTGGGGAAACTGAGGCCAGGTCTCACAGCAGAGCCCAGGTCTTGTGTCTTCCCTCATCACACATCCCTGCGGTCTGCTCCGGTGCTGAGATCAGGATTCAGCCCTGATCCCAGGGCAGTCGGTGCGGGGGAGTAGGGGATGCGTGGGGTGGGGGGTTTGACTCAGTTGGGGGGTGAATGGGCCCTGCTGGTCTTCGGGGCAGAGGCTGGGCTCCGTGCAGCTCCATCTCCAGCCGCCGTTGCGGTGAGCGTGGGCCGCATGCTGGGAAAAGGAGCCGCCCTGCCCGGTAAAACCTGCTCAGCGGGATCCGGAGCTGGCACCCTGCGCCACGCTGCTGGGAGTGGTAGAGACGGCAGCTCTGTGGCAGGGGCAGCGTCTCCGGCTCTAGCAGGCTCCATGTCGGCTGGGTTGATGGCCTCTGTCATCAGGGTCCTGGCCTGGGGCTGGCTGCTCTTGCCCGTCTGCGGGGCATGGGAAGGTGAGACCCGGCTCCGTGGAGCTGCGTGATGTGGTGGTGCCTGCGATGGAGGCGCTCGAGCATCCTGGGGGGGCGGGGAGGGGCTCTACGGGGTCCTGCCCTTCATTGCCTGTCGCTGCGGGGTGGGGGACCCTGGCGTCCGCAGAGGCAGGGCTGGGAGCAAGCGCATTTCATTGGCAGACACAGGACCCCGGAGCACGGCCGAGCGGGGGGGCGCAGCAGGGGATGGGCAAAGAGATGGGTGATGTCGGGCCAGCTGAAGCCCCTGCCCGCATTTTCCACCAGGCACCGACGGAGCCTCCCAGCCCATCCCCCATGTTCCCCCTGGCAAAGACCAGCCCTCGTGCACCCGTGGCATGGAGCAGCCCCCCCCATGCTCCGTGCTCCCCCTGGCACAGACCAGCCCTCTGTACATGCCCTGCACAGAGCGCAGCCCCCCCCCCCCCGTGCTTCCTCAGCCACAGACCGGCCCCCCACCCCCAGTGCTCTGTGCATCCTGTCGCTCTGTGTCTATGCCTCTGGCCCGCCCCCTCTGTCCGTTTCAGACTGTTCTGCCTGCGTCTTCCCCTTCATCTACCGGGGGCAATCATACCCCACGTGCACCCGAGACGGGACCTGGGCCAGGAGGACGCTGTGGTGTGCCACCACCGCCAACTACGACCAGGACTCCCGCTGGAAGCGCTGCTTTGAGACAGGTGAGGGATGGGCCTTTCCCCCCTTGGCCCCGAGGTGGGGGACACCCTCTGGGTTCTGGATCTCTGCCAGGCTCCCCAGGGGTGTGGCAATGAGAACGGCTCTGCAGAGCCGCCCCCCAAGAGGTGGTGACGCTTTTTTGTCTCTGTCTCTCCCCTCCCAGAGTATGGGGGAAACACGGATGGCCAGCCCTGCACCTTCCCCTTCGTGTACCGGGGCCGGGCCTTTTACACCTGCACCGATGAGGCCGCCAAGCCACGCAGATTCTGGTGCGCCACCACCGAGAGCTACGACCGGGACCGGCTCTGGAGCTACTGCCCCGACACCTGTAAGGATGGGCGGCGTGGGGGGGGGAAGGGTGAGGGGGCCACTCAGCTCGCAGCCATCCCAGGTGGATCCCAGCTGGGAACCCCACCATGCCCGCCTCCCGGTGCTGGTGTATCTGGGTGCAGGGAGACGCTGCCATGGACATTTCAGCCCAAGACACTTGAGCAGAGGTGTCAGATCCAATTCCCAGCGCTGGCAGCTCCAGCAGGTTTATCCCGTCTCCCCACATATATTATTATTCTGGTTATTTATTAGGTGTATTACGATAGTGCAAAGCCTCCCCAGTCATGGCCAGAATCCAAATGTGCTAGGTGCTGTACATTGTTTATTAGGTGTGCTACGGTGGCACCTAGGATCCCCAGTCGTGGCCCAGGACCCCGCTGTGCTAGGCGCTGTGTAAACCCAGAACATAAAGGCAGCCCCGTGGGCTTGTCCAACCCCACCTCCTGGAGTCCTGTGATTGGGGAAGCTCAGATTTTGATTTAAATGGAGAAAGGAGGTTTCTGCCACTCAGGGTTGCAGGGAGAAGCCGGGAATCTGGGAGAAAGGCCCAGGAACCAGCTGGGGAAGGAGAACACCCTCCCACTGATTGTTAACAGCCTTGTGAATGTGGAGGCCAGAGTCCCCGTTGCTGAATGCCTGGGGCTGGCGACGCTGAATCGGCCTGTCAAAATACGGCTCCTAAATCGAGTCCAGGAGGCAGGGCCGGAGATGTAGGCAGAGCCCTGTGTGGGGACGTGCTGCTGAGAGCCCCACGGGGAAGGAGTGAGAAGATTTCCTCCTTGCGCTGGATTTCCCAGGTTTGCGTGGCTGGGGCCGGGCTGGGGCAGCTTTATATAGTGCCACGGATATTGCGTTTGTTTGGGAACTTATGGTGTAGAAGCACCTGAAACCAGAGATCAGGGGCCCCATTGTGCGAGGTGCTGCACAAGATCAAGATCAGGGTCTGTGACAAATCATCTGGGGTTCCCAGATCTGTGACCCACTGTGTTACCTCTCTGCTGAGTCTAAACTGCGTGTCAGCTCCCCGACCGGCTTATCTGCCCTGCCAGCAAACTCCTCAGGACTCTGCCAGTCCCAACCTCATAGTCCTTCCTGGTGGCACCCATGAAAGCCGATCAGATTCGCTGCTCCACCAAAGGGACAGCACCCAGCAGCTCATTGATTAACTGGGACTGACAAACCCTCCACCTCAATCCAAGCACCGAGCTGGTCTAGGGTAAAAATAAAACAAGTTTATGGAGAAAAGGACGTGGGCTTAAGTTGAAGGAATAAGGACTGAAACGGTCACGAACGGACACCGGTAAAAATACGCTTCTCAGGCTAGAACTGAATTTCAGCCAGTTACGAGCTTCACCTGAGCAGGTTTCTCACCTATGCTCAGTTCCCAGAGACGTCCCCCCTTTGGCTGAAGGGTTCACTTTTCTCAGATGTCCAAGATCCCCAGCCTCTTGTATCTGCCCAGTGATGGATAACCGTCGTGGTCTCTCCTCTTCTTTTTATAGCCCAGCAAACCTTTGCAATGTATGCTGGGCGAAGTACGCCCAGCCAAAGTTTCTCTCTCATGCTGGGGGCAGATGCTCCCCGCAGCTTGGTAGCTTGACGGCTTTGTGTACCTTAGATGTAAATGGACAATCGTTGTCTCTGCCTGAGTAGAAGACTGGTCAGAGAAGCAAATGTCCGTTCCCTACTCTGGGGTTTAGGCTCTGCTTGCCAAACATATTTGAGGAACATAATTCTAGCCCCTCTTTATAACTCTATGTGCACCCCCTGCACAATGATTTCTTGGGGCCAGTGTGTTGTCCGTTTGTACGTGATCCTCCCATGACACCATGCAGATTCTGTCAGGTGTGTGAGGTGTAGCGAGTATGCCAGGCTGACCCACTGTAGAGACCCCCTGATAGGCCTCTTTGTCACTGGGCTCTGTTGCGCCAGGTGCTGCACGGAACCCAACCTAAATCAGGGCCCCATCGCTGCACAGCCACACAGTGAAAGCCAGTCCCTGCACCACAGCGTTCGCAATCGAATTAACCTGTGGGCAGGGGAGGTGACAGGCATGGAAAGGGGAAGTGATTCACCCAAGGTCACTGGCCGGGAACCCAGGCGTCTTGACTCTGAATACAGTGACTTAACCACTGCCCCACGCTGCCCCCTTCCCTCTCTCTGTCTCTCCAGTACTGGCCGGCAATTCCACGGATCTCTGCACCTTCCCTTTCACCTACCAGAACCGGACCTACCTGGGCTGCACGGCAGATGGAGATGCCAGTGGGAGGCGCTGGTGCTCTCTGACCAGAAACTACGATGTGGACCACAAACGCACGTTCTGTCTGGACTCAGGTAGGGGCAGGGAGAAGCAGGGCTGAGCTACACAAAGCATTCTCTAGGGCCGGTTGGCCCCCAGGCAGGCCCCCCCACCTATGCTGGGATGTAAGCGCAGCCTCGAACACTTGGCCGGGGTCCCCACAACTCTGAGTTCAATAGAGTGTTAGCACTGAACTGCAATTGGCATTTTGCATGGAAGGGTGGACCAGTGGTTAGGTACTGGCCCAGGACTTGGTCGCTATGCGTTAAATTCCCTGCTCTGCCACAGCCTTCCTGTGTGACCTTGGGGATAGCAGCTCCATGACTTAGTTTCCCCACCTGTGTAATGGGGATAATTGCCCTGCCTTACAGGGAGTTAGGTGAGTAAATACCTTGTGAGCTGTGGCAATGGGGCCATAGCAGTTTAATAAGTAGAGAGACTGGAAATGGCAGCTGGGGAGCGTCACGTCCCAGGGCATGTGGGCAGCTGAGAACCGAGCTGCTGTTTTCTCGTTAAACACAACAGGCCCGGCCTTGGCGGGTGGGGTGGAAAAAAATGTAAATGTTTCCCTGTTGGTCCAGTTTTGCAGGGTTAGAATGGACTGATTTGGGGGTGGGGGTTTCCCCCAAAAAGTTTTTGCAAAATGTTTGCATCGGAACATTCCCGTAAATGCATCTCGACATTTACCAAAAGCTGGGCTTTCCGGTCTGTGAAAAACGCCCCTGTCCCGGTTTCCAATAACCGCAGAATCCCGGGAACGTTTTCGGTCAGAATCCCGATGGCAAAACTCACTGAAATTTTCACTTGCAAAATATGATGTCCCTCCACTGACCCCAATGGAGGGGAGCAAACACTGAGGTGCTAGGGCAGGGGTTACTGGTCCAGACAGGGGCAAGGGGGAGCAGCGCCCTCAGCCTGGCTGATCTCCCTCAAGGTGTGGCTTAAGTGGGGACCATAGTAGGGCAGTCCGCAGGAGGGCTCAGACATGTTCCTGGCCCCATGACATGTGGGAGCTGGGCTGGTGACCCTCAGAGGATGTGCCATGGCTTTGTGGGGTCCCAGCTATTCTGGGGGGGTGATGGAGAACGGGGGCCTGGTGGGAGCTCCGGGGAATTGGGTGTGTTGGTGGGGGGCACGGTGTGTTTTGGGAAGGGGAGGGTCTTTGATTGGAGTCCCCCCTTCCCGGTTCCTTTTGACCCATTGTAACTTTGACCAAATTTCCCCCAAACGACCCGGGATTTTGGAAGCCCAACTCGAGACGCCTCAGCTAGACCGGATTGACAGAACGTGCCTGCGAGGCAGGACACCTGAGTTCTGTTCTCAGCTCTGCCACCGGCCCCTGCTCGATGATTTGGGGTGTGTCCCAACCTTAGGCTGTGCCCCAGTTACACCTGCGCACCCCGGTGTTAGTCTGGTTGATTTGGATTCTGAGCTGCTTGGGTCAGGGCCTGTCTATTGTCATGTGCAGCGCCTGACACAATGGGGCTTGGATCTAGGTTGGAGCCCCATGAACTGCCGTGTCTCATGTTGGGCTCCCAGGATCCTGAGTCTCTAGTGGAAATTGTGGCATGGGGCTGTAATTTCCCCGGGGCTGGGAATCCCCAGAGTAGCTGAACGCCGTGCTAATCCAGCCTCCCTTCGCTCTGGCTTGTTACAGATGGGCACCCGTCCGACGCAGCGGAGGCCCCAGCCCTGGCCTTGCTCCCCCCACCTCTCCCCAGAGCTGGCAGGCGAAGAGCAGGGCATGGCCGGTGGGGAAGCAAGATGAGAATGAAAAGATCCACGGGCCAGTCAAGGTGTAGCTATTAACACACGTGATGTGGCTGTGTGGCCACTGCACCCAGAGCCATGAAAGCCTAGAGAACAGAACCTCCCCTGGCCATTCTTGTTGGAGCTGCTGGTGGTTGCACACCATAGCTTCCCGTCCCTTCCTCTCTCCGTGGTGCATGAGGAGTATGATCTCCCCTCGTAAGTAAAGGGAAGGTGCAGTTGGGAGCGCCTGGGCCTGTAAGTGAAACAGAAAGGGACCAAGAAACGGATAAACATGTTCTGGGTGGCTTCCCTTCTTGGGGTGTCTGACCTCCCCTCTTCCTGCCCCCTCATGTGATTTTCAATCTAGGAGTTCCCGCCCCCCTTGGGGGTGCCCGAGCACCTCTCCTTGCCCTCCATGTGAACCAGAATGTGGGATAGCCCTGCCTCTCTGTATGGAGAGCTGAGAACAGTCATCCCGGTACATGTCCTGCGAACACGCAGCTGACCCAGAGACAAGGAGCTGAGGATGGACATGCTTGGTGCATCTCACTGGCCCTCCAGCACTGGGAAGGAGGAGGGGGACTGCTCAAGGAGATGAACAGAGCAGTCACCATGTCTCAGGACTGTGGTGTCTGGCTGTGTCCATCTCCTTCTGCTGACAGCACCTCACTCTGCTGATGAGGACACGTCGCTCCGTGCGGAGCCTCCCGTGCCTTCTGGCTGATCCCAGGCTGGAGAGCTGCAGAGAGCAAAGCTGCTGCTGCTGTTTAATTTAATCAGTACCGTAGCACAGTGCCACTGCGCCAGCCCTGTCTCGGTGATGCTGGAGACATTTTTATGTTTAAAGGTTTTATTTTCCTAAGTGTTGCAAAATCCACTTGCACATCGAGAAATGTCCTGAACTTTGCCCTACTTCATGGGGACATGGGACAAAGTTAGAGATTTAAATCTGGGGTCATTTGAGCAAGAAGTTCCTGAGATACCACCCCCCCAAAACAGCTTTTCTTAAAGTTCACAGATTCTTCCAGCATTTTGGGGGGCACACCTGGCTTTCCAAATACGAATGGTTTAGTGGGATAGGGGGGAGAGGGCTGAGCCAGAACTGATGGTGGGGTGGTGGTGGGTGAGACAAGATGTGGTGGGGAGATGAGAGACAGACTTAAAGCAACTGTAACCACCATATAATAAAACTGTCAAGTTCCTGGGACATGGATCACGTCAGCGCTTTCTCTGTTTGCAGCTACAGACGCCAACCATTTAAAGCAAGACCGTTCTCCCCAGTCCACTACCGCAGCGTGTTCAGAGGGTGGAGGGGATTTAGAAATCAAACAGCAGCAATGTGGCCTCGTGGGGAGAACAGAGCCCTGAAACTCAGAAACCCTGGGATTGCCACTGGCCTGCTGGATGACGCGGTGTCTTGGTTTCCTCATCTTCACTAGATGAATAATGACGTTTCCCCTCTTTGACAGCTACGGATGAAAAGTGCTCTGTAAGATCTAGGTGTTGTCATTTCCTGTCCACAGGAGCGTCTGAGCTGCACCCCTATGTGATAATTCCAACTAGCTGCGGGCCCACTATCTCCAGCCAGTGGGAAATTAAATAGCTAGAAGCTTTGTTAACACGCAATCAAGGTTGCCTGGCACCAGCTTGTGCCCTTCCGGGGTGTTGAATTCAACAAAACTCAAACCGGTGTGCACCAGGAAGTAAGGAGTGAAAGTAAGTGAGCACCCATGCCACAAAACCTCTCCCCTCTTGGAATGAACCCGCACCACGTCCTCGCCTTCTGCCTTTGCCTGGCACTGACCAGCAGCTCCCTAAACTCAAGCCCTTCACCGCAGAAAGATCACCACCACAGCTACTGAACGTGACAGCTCCTCCCAGCCTTTGGGCACATGAGACCGTCACCCTACCTTCACTTACCTGTCATTTAACTCACGGGCCACCTTCTTCTTCCAACTCACCATTGACAATCCCCACGGCAAGGAGCCCCTGCAGCCAGCTAGTGGCACAGCTGACCCACCCCCGCTTCTTTGCCATTTAATTATTAAACACTGTGGGAGAATTGCTCTATTGAGGGGAGAAGCTGTGACCCCTTGAGTGGGTTAGTGGAGATGGTGCTAGACTAGGATGCTGGCAACCTGTGTCCAGCCTGGTGCTGACCTTGAGAAAGGTTGTACCTCAGTTTCCCCATATGAAGACTCTGCTATTTCCTCCCTATGTAAAGTGCTTAAAGCTGCAGAGGAGAGGTCTACAGAAGAGTTAGAGAGGCAAGGTGGGTGAGGTAACATCTTTTATTGACCCAGCTTCTGCTGGTGAAAGAGACAAGCCATTAAACTACACACTCAGACTTGAAGATGAGCAGCTGTGTTGACTGGTGGTGCGGGGGGAGAGGGGACTCCTTTGGGGCTCCAAGGGGTAAGAGGGAGGTGAGGGGCAGAGGGAATGCCCCTAGGGCTCCATCAGGTGGGGAGGAAGTGGGGGCAAGCGGGAACTCACCAGGGTTTCCATGGGGCAAGGAGCAGGGGTGCTGTCGCTCACTGACAGATGCTCACACCAGTTTCCCAGTGATGGGCTCTCAGCTCCCAGCACCTCTCTTTAAAGCCCCGTTCCCCCACCCCTGGCGCTGGGGAGGCAGCATCAGGTTCCACTTGTCTGCTTCAGTCAATATTAGCTTAAAGGAAACTCCATGGGGCTGAGCGAGGCAGGGGGGGGAGGGGACGGCAGCAGGGCCCCCCCCCAGAATGTACTAGGGGTGCCCTGGTACTATCCCAGCTGCCAGGCTGTAGCTGCTGAGGCGCGGTTCGTGACGCCCCTCACAGAGCAGCGGGCTGGCAGAGAGCGCCCCACTGAAACACAGGGGGCAGCTCCTCCCTCTCCCAGCGACGGGTGCAGACTTTTAGCAGACTCAGGCAGGATCGCCGCATTGGTCACACTCAGGGTAAGGTCTGCTCTCGGGGACAGCACAGGACATGAGGGGATATGGGGGGTGGGGGCCCCCTCGTTGTCTTGGCCACAATGGATAGGATCGTTAAGGAACCTGCCCAAAGCGACCCCATTTTGATGCAGAATCCCAAAGAGACAACGGGAAGCCCCCTGAGTGGGGGAAGACCTAACCCTTTTGCCCCCACTCATAGTAATGCAAAGCACAGAGGGAAACTGAGGCACTCATAGGCGTCATAAAAATATTGCAGAAAATTCCCACAGTATCACATGGGGTGACTGGGTGGGGGGCAGAGCAATGGGGTGGGGTGTTCAGGGCCCTGGATTACCTTAGCCCAACCCTGGATGGGCTGCTAATTGTTTGAGAGCCGGGGCTGTTCTCCCCTGTCCTGGGCCCAGGTGTCCTTGGCAGAAAGTCTCATCATGCAGCTTGTTAATTCAGATCTTCCTTCCCGGACCGTGCACCCTGAGAGCGTGGCCCAAGGATCCCCGGTACTGGCGTGCGGGCCCTGGCTGTGCGCTGAGCCAGGATGTAAATCTCCACTGGCACGTCCGAGCCGTAGCGTTTCTCCGGCAATCCCAGACCCCTCTGAACACGCTGCTCCCCTGTGGTGCCATCCCCAGGACCCCTCCCCTCCGCCGGCCTGATGTTGCTGGCCTCTGAATGACTTCCCACCTGTCCCGTCAGCTGCTCAGTTCTCATTTCCCATGGCGTCCCCCCGGTCTGGCTGGTTCGGGCCACGGGGCGGCTGCTTTCTCCAGCATGCAGGTGACGATCGGGGCAGATGCCAGGAGGAGCAGGACCACGGCCGTGCGGAGGATCCAAACCCAGAGAGGGATGGCAAAGCCTGGAACGTGAGAAAAGCCATCGGCTATGAGATCGCAACCAGGACGCTGTTTGCAGGGAGCGTATTGTGTCCAGGGTATCACTGCACTCAGTGGGGATGGAGCACTTGGGAAACGGGGCCCAGCTGTGGGATCTGGGCCTTCCTGGCCACAATGGGCCTGAACCCGGGTACGTGGGAGCAGAATCGGAGCCAGTGAGAGCAGGGCAGTAGAGAACAGCCGGGACCCGGTCTGGAGAGGAACCATGATGGCCTCTGCCCGACCGTGCTTTGGCTAGTCTAGAGCGCCCAGATCCAAACCCTGGGGCAGCCACTTACTGCTGTGAGCGCTGTCCGTCTGAACCCCCCATTACCTTCAGGCGGCGCAGGGCCCCCAGGGTCATGCTTGGAGTCATTTCTGGAATCTGCAGGGCGAGGACGAGATTCGTTATGAATTGTCGTGGCTGAAATTAGGTCGTGGGGTTTAAGGCCCAGCTCAGCTAATCCAACCTCCTGCGTATCACAGGCCAGTGAATCCCCCCCAGGCCCCTCCACTGAACCCAATAACTTGAGTTTGGCTGAAGCATCTTCCACAAAGGACGCTGGCCTGGATCTGAAGCCATCAAGCAATGGAGAACCTACCACACCCTCGTTGGGAAAAAATCGTGCCCTGTTCCTAACTGGACTTTGGTCGGCGTCAACTTCTGGCCATTGGTTCTGGTTTGGCCTTTTGCCGCTAGATAAGGAAGCCTTGAGGCCCCAGTATTTTCTCTTTAGTATTTTCTTAACACCCATTGGGAAGTGCTCCTGCTTGCCAAGCAGTGGAGTTGTGTCCCTGCGGCTACCGAACAAGGACAGCGGCTAGTCAACGGATCAGCTGCAGGGGGGCCAGGTGGCTATGGAACTAGAGCTGCTCTGTAACCAATCTGTAGATGATTGATTTGCATCCCTGATACCAATGGGGGCGTTACGCTGTGCTGCCCACGTCGGTTTGCCGTGGCCTCACCTGTCACACGCAGGAACTGGGGGGCACTCAGAAGCGAATTCGTCTCCAGGTTACGATTGTCTTTGTGCTGATACAGACAGGCAAAGTGCACCGAGCTGTTTGCCCTCACTTCATAGTGCAGTTCGTAGGCAAACTTGCCTTCCTGCACTGGCTGGACCGCGAGATCCTTCCCATTGCGACAGAATATAACACGGGAAAGAGGAGAGAGAGCAGGCACTTTACACTTCACTACCACGGGGTCCCCGGGATGACTGGCTGGCTTGTCTAGAAAGATCTGGGGAGCTGGGTGATCCCCTGGAAGACACAGGAACAGTTGTTGGTAACAGATTGTGGCTGGAGGAAGGATGGCTTTGTGGATTAAAAGTGGATTCAGGACCCTTGGACCCAATTCCAGGTGCGACCACAGATGCACTGTGTGCCCCTGGGCCCGTCACCGCATCTCCCTGGCTTTATTTCCCAATCGGTGACATGGGGCTAATCCCCCTTCCTAGTCTGCCCCATCTACTTAGCTACCTGGGGACAGGGACTGTGTGTCACTGAGCGTGCGCGCCACCTGGCACAATGCAGCCCTTCTCCCAGCCAGCTTTCTCCACTGGTTAATGACAGTTCACTCAAGCCCCCCCGGCTCTGTGTTTGGAGAGATGGCTACAGAATTCATCACAGCCGGTCACTCGCTCGTTAGCGTTATGGTCCCGGCGCGCACAGAAGAGTTAGACAAAAATATAAACCCTCTGGCTCGGAGGTGGCAGCGTAACACGGCTTTACTGCTTAGACTCCAGACTGATAACCCATCCCCGCCTTCCTCCTGGCGGTTTTGGGTCCCGTCCGGCAGGCTAGCCAGGATCCGGGGCTGCATTTCCCACTCTTGCCTCACCTACTCTGCAATCGTGGCTGAGAACATTCCCTTTCCCTAGGTACATCCCCCAGCCCCACCCATCAGGGGCCCTCTGGGTTTATCTTCCCCCTGCCCTGGGGGCATGGAACACCCCCACCCCTATTACACAAACAGGGCACTGAGACACAAAGTGGATTAAGGGATTCACCCATGGCCATATGGGGAGTCTGTGTCAAGAGTTGAACCCAGTGCTCCTGAATTCAAGTGCAGCACCCTACCCACTAGGCCACCCTCCCCTGACAAGCCCAGTTTGTGTTGCCCTTACAGACCCTAGCCCTGCTTGCCCCAGGTCTGCCCAAAAGGCCATTGGAGCCAAGGGACCAGCTCCCCAATTGGCCCCATTGTGACTCAGGCAATCAGGGCACAGCCCCGGCCCTTCCCAGAGGGCCAACGTCTCTACCCAGGCTGCCTTTCTCCCGGGCTGACCGCGGTGCTATGGGTGTGTCAGGGATATGCTCACCTGGGGAGCCGCAGATCTCGGCCATGGCCAGGGGGAGACCTGCGACAGGAGAGAAGGGAAAGGGGTGAGAGCATGACGAGGGCTGTGTGGAGATCCTGGGGCAGGGTGCGTCCCAGCGAGGACCCCGCGGCTGTCTCAGGGACAGCGGGCGAGAGGGCTTATCCACCCTGCTGATATCCAGTGCCGGGCCCCGTGCCCCTGGGACATGGAACAGCTCGGGGCTCCAGGATGAGCCCCACTGACTCCACAGAGGCTACCTGTGAAGTCAAGGGGTCAGCATCTGGCCCCATGTTCATGAGATCACGCAGGGACCGTCAGAACCAACAGCCAAGCGCCCGCTGTGTCCAATGGGGTCTGGATCCAGCCTGTCTCTTTGGGGCTGGTTGGAAGGATTTTAATCGTCATGGCGCTATCTCCGGACATTCTTGTTCTCCGCGTCTCGTCCTCTCAGCCTGTTTGTCGCCTCCTGCTCAGCTCAGCGGGCTCTTGTGGCGAGGAGTTCCACAGGCCGGTTGGTGCGCTGGGGGAGAGCAAAGCTTAGACTTGGAGATGCAGTGTGGGGACAACCCCCCTGCCTCTTGTGCAGCTCATGGCTCAGGACGCCAGCGTGGTGCTCAAGCGCACGGAGAGCTGGAGAAACTCCCCATGTTGCACGGCCCTGACTCGCCCAGAGAAAGAAGCACCCTAAGAAAACTGCCTCTTGCAGGGCTCGAAGGTGGCCAGCCCGCCCTCCCTACAGCCTGACAAGGGCGGCCGGCACTCACCGAGGATCCACAGGCCGTGTGGAAGAAGCATGGCGGGAATGGCTGGTACCCACCCGCTCTGCAAACAGCCCTACAGCTAGCCCCTATGGCTTAAATACCAGAGAGTCACTCTCTGTCCTGCCTCCAAATCTGTCGCTCGCTGAATCACCTTTGCGCTTCAGTGACCGTGGGGAACAGAAACCGCAGCGGCTCCTGTGCTCTGCCTCTCCCGCTGCTTCTCAGGGCTCCGGCAAATCAGAAACCAAGGGCCAGATCCTTTGCTGGGCGAATGACACCCACGGAGCGGAGCCCGCTGGTTGCAATGGAGCTACAGTTAGGGACTTGGCTGTTTGAGACGCTCCTGGGCCCGCTAGTGGATGTCCTCGTGTCTGGGCAGCCCTGTTTTGTTGTGTGATGCTCTGAAACCTTTGGCCCTGACTTGCTCCTGCCAGGCCTGATAAAAACCCCTGAGAGTCTGTAGGACTGGACCTGGCATTCACTGCTGAGACTTACAAACCTTTGGCTGCAATCAAGGCCCCGTGGGCCCTGCCGCTGGCTGGACCAGCCTCGGGGGCAGCTGGGTGTGGAGCCGCTGGTGGGGGAAGTTGTGGCGGGGAGGCTGGAGAGATGTATCAGTGTTGCTGTCTTGGCCAAGCAGCCCACAACAGGATCGGGGCTGGGGGGGCCGCTGGGCGTCTGTGCCATTCCGGCTGAAAGGGGATTTGTTTAACACAACTCCTCCAGCGTTAACGCTGAGGCACAGCCAAACTCGCTGCTCTCGGGGGGATTCTGCACAAACGTTTTCTCAATGGGGGGGTTTTACTGACGTCAGGATGACAGGAACAACCCGGCCAGGGCAGCAGCACCCTGTGCGCTTTGTTTTGATAGTAAATGCCATTTATTTGATGCTCTCCCCACATTTGTAGCTTCCTGCGTGCTGCAGGTCGTCGTCTGTACGGTTCAGCATGAGCAGCCAAGCAAGATAAGCAAGGGCAGCTCCTGTTCTCAAAGCAATGGGCTCGGGCTCTCGGCAGACTCCGGCAGCTCTGGTTACACGGTGAGTGTGGTGTTAATGGTTTTGTGGGTCTCAGCGAGAGGGTGTGCTCATCACTGGGGCTTTGGGTGCATTAGGAGGGGTCAATGTGTCTGTCTGTCGGTCAGTGGGCGTCAATGTGTGGGGAGGTCTGGGCTGTGTTGGGTGCATGCGTGTGGGTTTCAGTGTGTCAGTGGCTCTGTGTGTGTCAGTGGGTGCTGGATGTGTGGGGTTCCCGGACCCCTAAGCCTCTCGCGGCGTCTCAGCCCCAGAGCACGCACATTGAGTGCATCTCCAGGGCCGCTGAACTGGCGATGGCTATGGGGCAGGGGCACTTTCTGGTTTCTGATCCCTTCTGAGGTGTGGAGCACGGAGGCAGTGAGGCCTAGCGGAGAGCAGGCCCCCCCTTGTGCTAGGCGGGGGTCCGTGAGGCAGGGCCCACCTGCCTCAGCCCCTCAGCACATGGGAGCAAACGACCAGCATCTGAACTGTAAGAAGAGCTTCGATGGCTCCAGCCATGCAGGATTGCCGTGCTGTGGTTGCACTGATGGGGCGAGGTCCCCTAGCCCCGGGGCGGGGGGCTGCCCCCCGCGGGTGCTCCCAGACAACCCCGGAATAAAGGAGGCTTCTGGCTGGAAAAACCAGGTGCAGCTCACAGGACGAGAGGGCTGAATGTGCAGCAAAGCACAGATGCAAGGAACCAAAACCCCGGCCAGCCCAGCCCCGTGTGCAGGGAGCTATTTATAGTCGTGGCTCAGACGCACGCGGGACCCACACGCTGCATTAAGCCACAGCCCCGGCCTGAGCGCTCACAGAAGCCCAGGGCTGGGGCTGCTGCAGTCCGTATCCCGCAGGCAGCAGCTTGCACGGTAGCAGCGTCCGGTGCAGAAATAGCAGGCGAGGGGCCAGATCCCGAAACCTGCACGCTCGCTTTGCTGGGGCTGTGGTCGCTCCTCTTTGTCCCTTCCGTTCCTACGCGATCTGCTCACCACGCTGCAGCCAGACCGGATGCAGGGAGCTCTGCACTGAGCCAGCAATAGAGGAGGGGTGTGGGAAAGGACCAGAACTGTTCTCAGGTCACCTCCGGCCAAACCCCCACATGCCCCATGACAAGATGGGTCCAAGGAAAGACCCAGACATTGTCTTGGCTTTTCTGGATTCTAAACCGTCCTGCTGCTCTAGGTTTGTACAGCACCTAGCGCCAGGGGTTCAGGGCCGTGAGAACTAAGCAATAACAACACCCATGCAAAACCCTTAGCCAAAGGCCTAAGGATTTTATTTTTCTGTATGTCGCTCTTCTGCCAGGCGGTGGCAGCAACAACGAGGGCTGGGTTCCGTGTCTAGAGGTTCCTCTTAACGTCAGGAAACAGAACTGGCTTCAGCCCCCGGCCAGTAACCTGGAAAAACTAAACCCCACCCCTGGGCGCCCCGAGGAGGCAATGCCTCCCTGCTCTTAAACCCCGAGTCTCTGTGCCACGCACCACAGCGTTTATTAAAAGCAGAAGGAAACACCGTGGTAATTTGGGGTTTCGTTTTTCCAGCGCTAGGGCTGGATGGCAGCTGTGTTGGTGGAACCTCACGGTCTTGTCTTCACGGGGTTTGAAGCTCCCCGGCTGCTCTAGCTTTCCAGCCGACATCGCGCCGTCCACACAAGCGCTTGGGCCGGCAAAACTCATGTCGCTTGGGGGGCTTTCCCATCCCGAAGCGACAAAAATTTTGCCGGCATAAGGGCTAGTGTGGACACGGCCGAACTGAGGAATTATGGACACTCACTGACACTGTGTTTTAAAGTCTGTGGCCAGACAAAGGGAGAACCAGGTATTCTCACAGACGGGCGGGAAGGCAGCGCTCCACCTGTCTCTGCTGAAATGAAGCAGCGTGGAATCAATCAATGGACGGTCCAGCTACGTGCAAGTCAACAGGCGAAGACGAGGAAGACTATGAACAGCAGTGGGTCGTCCCGGCTCTTGAGGCAGAGACAATGGACTTAGGGTGATATCCGGGGAGCCGAGAGACATTTTAGTACCATCCCTGGATGGACACAAGGGCCTTTCAACCAAGGGGGTTGAAAACCTCTGGCAACTGGAGGAATTACCTGGGCAAAGGCTGGTACCGCTGGGGTCTATTGTGCAGCACCGAGCCACGGTGTCTCCCCAACACCCTGCTTAGAGCTGGTCACTGGTACCTCCCCACACATGGCGTTTCAATGGGGTTCCCCCACTCCCAGCCCTTCTCCTCTCCAGGATGCTGCTGTTCCTTCCACGTCGTCTTCAGCCCCGCAGGCTCGGGCAGGCCTCGTTTCTCCAGCACGAAGGTGACGACGGGCGCAGACACCAGGAGGAGCAGGACCAGGGCGCAGCGGACGGCCCAGACGACGGGGGACATGGCCGGCCCTGCAACGTGGAAAGGGACGCGGTGACGGCTGTCTGCAAAGCAGGGGGTGGGACGGCAGTGACAGCAGTGGACATGGAGCAGCTGCTAGGTAGCAGGACCCCGTGTGAGTGCCCGGGGGCCTCCATCTAAGGAGCAGCCCAGCTCCTATCTCCCAGCAGGAGACGCAGCAGCCCAGCCCCTCTCGCCCCTCTCCAGTATAGCTGCATTTCACTGTGGGGCGACCCTGCTCTGGGCAGAGGGGCCAGCACGAGGCCTTGGCACCAGCTGCGCGCTCAGGAGAGGGTGGGAGTGGGACGTGAGCGAGGCCTTGGGGCTGAGCGGCCCCTCTGCTGGGGCGCAGATCCGGGCTCTGCTAATCAGGGAACGACAGACCAACGGCCGAACCTGTGCGGGTCGGCTCCTCCGTGGCTGCTGGCGCTGCCTGCGTGACACAGGGAAAGAGACACACATCGTGTTGGACAGATGCCTGCAGCCTCCAAAAGACAGACACCACGGCTTCTACCAGTCACTGGGGCCAGACCCCCAGCGGGCGTAAATGGGCGTCCCTCCATTGCAGTCCATAGGGCTTTGCCAGCCGAGGAGCTGGTCCCTGGACTCTCCCGCTCTGAGTTTCACACGGAGTGTCCCCACTGCAGACTTGGTGGGGACGTCACTGCCCCTTTCACGACTCCTCGTTTCATTGATCCCTGGGACCTTTCACTGCCCCACGTGCTAACCAAGAGCTCGTCCCCCCGCAGTGTCGGTGACGGCTGTCCTCACCCCTTGCATGGATTTGCTTGCCATAGTCTACTCCCAGAGCCAGGAATAGAAACTAGGAGTCCTGGGGAACCAACCACCCACTGCTACCTCACTAGCAGTTGTGTGATCCACCCACAGAGTAGATGTTGTATCTGCAGCTCAGGGCTGGTGCATGTGGAGGATAACAACCTACTTCTTCTGCCCTGCACTCCTGTGGTTGAGCTATCTGGATTCTCTTTGTGCCGTGGCCTGGAGGGCTGTACTCGCTCTGACGTTCACCCCCCTTACCAATCACGCTCAGGTGCTGGGCGGGGCTGAGCTGGGATGCAGCCACCCGGTTGTTGCTGTCCTTGATCTCGTACCCGCAGGCGTAATTCCCAGAGCTGTTCCTGGACACTGCTTGGACGTAGCTGTAGATGACCTTCTCTGAGCCCCTCTGGGAAGAAACCTCCTCCCCGTCCTAACAGAAGGCAACGTGGGTGGCTGTGACGTGGGAGAACACGGAGCACTGGAGCCACACAGAGACCCCCGGCCGGGCGGACGTCTGGCTCAGGTAGAGGATGGGGGCACGGAGGATGCCTGGGAAGGAGAATGGGTTACAGCTGTCAGTGGGGCTGTCGGCAACCCCCATATCAGGGGGAGCTCGGGAGCAGTTTGCCAAAGGGAGCTGGTTGCCGTGGAAGCAGCTCCTAGCTGTAAGGGTATGTCTACACTGCAGACCAAAATCCATGGTTGACCGTGCCAGTTGACTAGGATTTGCAGAAGTCAGGCTATGGGGCTGTGGACACAGCATGAACCGGCTGCAGCCCTCTCGTTGTAAAGTAGATCAGTTCTGCTTGCCGAAGGGCTGGGTCTGTGCAATGTCTCTGGAGCAGGCTTTTATTTCAGCCCCGCTGGGTAAGGAGGGATAACGTCAGATCTGAGAGGGTCACTCTTAGGGGGCAGGGACCAGCGCTTCCCTTAGGGCTGTGCAGCACCTGGTGCAATGGGGCCCTGATCCCAGAAAGGGACTTCTGCAGTCACGGGACTGACAATTAATAATAAACTTCCGCAGCCGGCAGCCTTTTCTATCAATACGGATAAATAGAGAGACAGAGGGGTGAGTGGGTCTGGGGACGGGCAGACAGACAGACGGACTCACCGGGAGCTGAGCAGATCTCCTGGCTGCCAGGACTCAGTGCTGGGAACAGAATGGTGCCGTGTGGTTAGTTCTGGAGATAAAATCTCCCCCTTTTCTAAGGTCCTTCTCGAGAGACAAAAACTGCCTTTAATAGGCAGGAAAGTCATTCCTGGTTCCTCTTTTGCTGAAGATGCGAACCAGGCAGGACGTTAGATCTGGGGCATGGCAGATTCCTCACACACCCAGACCACGGCCGGGCTGGCACCGCCTTTCCTTTCAGCCCTTCACAGGGCCAGATCCTCAGCTGGTGTAAATCCGCCTTGACTCCAGTGGTTCTACACTGATTTATACCAGCTGGCAAAGTGCCCCCATGGACTCCAGTGGAGCGACACCCATTCACACCTGCTGCGGATCTGACCCAGTAGCTCTCACACTCAGTGTTTCCTCTGGTGCCCATTTCTCCCGCACTAGAGAGGATTTGCTGACCATCTGGGCCCGGAAACGCTCCTGGTTCTGTTTCCTCCCAACCTGCCATGAATTAGCACAGGGGTCCCGGATACTCACCAGGAAGCAAGAAGCACAGAGACAGGATCATCGGGGCAGTGGGGGGAACCGATCGGGTTGGAAACAGCCCAGTGGCTTCTGTCACTGACGGGGTTCAGAGGGGACAATCCGCAGTCATTCCCTTCTCCCTCCTGCTCCCTCTGCCCTGTGTGACTTCAGCAGAAGGGAAGCTCCGATTTCTCTCTCTACTCCGATCTGCCCTCGTCTGCTCCCCTGGGTTGGATGTTCCAGCCGGCCCCTTTCGCTGCTCCCAGTCCCCCTGGGGTCTGTAGGGCTCAGGCAGCAGAGACGCCGCAGCCTCTCTCTGATCTGCTCTGTCCTCGTCTCATGTCTGATGTTCATTACTGCTCCCTATTTCCTGCCCTGCACCCCCCCTTCCCACCTCCGGCCACAGCGTCTCTATTTGGACTGGAAGATTGAGAACTGAAAAGGCTGATTTGTTTGTTTGAGTCTAAACATATCACTGAGGAAATGCCTCTTGTCCCATCTCACTGCCTGGGGACCAGGGCCGCCACCTGGCTAAAGGCACAGCTGGGCCAGAAAGGTCACTGTGGTGATTGGGGCCAGGGATGTTGGATGAACCTGAACCTTTTGCCTACTCCCGGGTCTCCAGTCCCTGGCGAAATGGATCCAGCTCCCAGTTGGGGAAATTCACCCTCTGGGCTTAAGATAGACATAAATGGGGTCTGGGCCTCTTGCAGAACCTCCCAGAGAACACCTCCCATGGGACTTCACTGGCTTCTCCACCTGCTTAGTTACCACTGTCCTGTCCTCCGCACCCAGTTCCAGCCATTTCTGCTGTCCTGTGATGACTGCCCTGTTCTCCCCATTGTGGGCTCCAGAGGACTCTGTTCTTGCTAAGAGATGGGTACCACGGTACTGCCGGGTGGGGAAGAACACAAGGCAGTTGAGAAAGAGCATCCAGAAATGACCTGTGAGCAGGTGGGGAGCTGGAATCCATTTGATTGAGCAAGTGCGGGAACCAGGGCAAAAGGCCAAAGAAAGATGTGGGAAGGAAAGAAAGCCTAGTGAACAGACGTTCACACCTAGGGTGACCAGATGGCAAGTGTGAAAAATCAGGATAGGGATGGAGGTTAATAGGCACTGATATAAGACACAGCTCCAAATATTGGGACTGTCCATATCTAATAGGGACATCTGATCCCCCTATAAATACCTGTGTGGGAAGTCAAACAGGAGAGGGCCTCAAGGGCAGATTGGCAGAGGTCTCCTCTGCAGCATGGGTCACTTGCTGGTGGGTTCTCTGTACCTTGAAGTCTTTAAACCATGATCTGAGGACTTCAATAAGTCAGTCCTAGGTTAGGAGTCAGTTACAGGAGTGGTGGGTGAGGTTCTGTGGCCTGCGTTGTGCAGGAGGTCAGGCTAAATGATGATAATGGGCCCTTCTGACCTTAAAATCTATGGGTCTCTAGTAATTGATGAGTAAGTGGATTGTCCTGGAATGGTGGCTGGGCACATTTCATCCCTAGGATGGAGTGAGCTGTGCAGAGCAGCTCTACAAAGGATGTTTGGGGGGTTGGATGCTCAGGTGAGGGTCAGAGGAGCACAGTTTGAGGCTACCCATTGTAAGCAGTCCCTCAAAGATGGCAGGGTGAAAAGGGGTAAATATGTTTTGCAATATTTTTAAAATCGTTTTTTCAAAACCTTTTGTGAAAAATATTTTTTCCCTTCTCTGGGTGGCGAAATGGTAAAAATGGAGGGCGGGGCAATCCAAAACCTAAACATTTGTTTAAAAATCTCTGAGTTAGTTGATTGTTGAAATGAAAATGGTTTTTTGTTTTAATTTTCCAGTTTTGCTTTTACAAAACCCCCACATTTTTTCTTTGACAAAATGGAAACTTTGGGAAAAATGAAAATGTTTGAGAAAAGCTCTCGCTTTGAAAAACACGTCATTTTGAGATCACAACATCCAGGCTCTTCCCTTCTTTGGCTGAAATAAACCCGGGTCATTGGCCTTCCAGACGGGTACAACGCCGGTCATTGTCACCAGGCTTCAGGAGAACTGGGGGCTGAGGGAAAGAAGGAAGATGTTGTGGCTAGGGCAGTGGATTGGGTATCAAGGGCCCTAGGTTCAATCTTTGACTTAGCTGTGGACTCCTGTGTGTGGGCTCAGTTTCATAGTTTGTGTGCCTCAGTTTCCACATCTGTGAAATGAGGATGAACGGACCTCTCAGGAATATGTGAAGCCAATTTGCCACTATAATTAAACTTCGATCTCTACATTTGCTACTTATAGTCACTTAAAATCTCTCTGTCTGTAGTTAATGAAGCTGTTCCATATTTCACTGAAAACCGTGTGTTTTGGTGGAAGTGCTTGGGAAATCTCAGTTCAGCTTACCAAGGCTGGTGCATGTCCTCTCCACATCGAGGGAGGGGCGCACTAGGTAGTGAACTGACCCTGGCCAGCCTTCGGTCCAGGTCAAGATGGTACAGTTCTGGGGTGCACAGCTGGGGAGCTCTGCGGGAGTAATGACTGGAGCCTCCCTATGGCTGGTTCATGAGTGGCTGAGAGATCATTCCCGTAACTCGGTTGGGTGTGTCCCTGCCTGTGGATGTCCTGAACCCTGCAGCACCTGCCGGAGGTTTGTGGCTGGACACAGCAGCACAGTGTGAGAGGGATGCCCCAGGCTGGTAGGACGGAGGTCTCAGCGGTCACACAGTCGAGGTGGCACCTTAGGGACCCCGTCACAGCGTCCCACCCCCTATCGCTTCTGGGCTAGATCCTGCCTCCTTTCCCCTCAGCCCAAACCCCAGGCCAGGCAGGGCAGAATTAGACCTGTCTCCCCAGCCCTGTAGGGGATAAATGAAGGAGCCAGATGCTGCAGCATTAGACAGTTCCCGGCTGCTGCTCAGTGACTCTCTGCACACACAGTCCGGCTGCTCCGTGCAGCCGCGCGGGGAGGAACTGCCGACTGAGCCAACAGCTTCCTGAGCATCTGCAGAGATCCTGGGCAGCCACCTCTCCCCACACGCAGCAGCGAGCTGTGCTGGGGCCTGACCCCAAGCGAGCAGCCCAGCGGGGCGGGGGCGTCACACGCCGTGATGTGGGATTGAATAACCCGCTCCCACAATGTTATTTTTGTCCTCACACGTTAACCTGCCTCGTTCTCGCTCTCTCGCCACTTAGTCTGTTCTCATGCGGTTTCCAGGGGAGTTTATTTTCACAGTCGTACGTTTAAAGGGCAGAAGGGACCAGTGTGACCGTCTAGTCTGAGCGGCTGCACAGCCCAGGCCAGAGAGCCTCCCCCAGGGATCCCTGCATCGATCCCCGAACTTCTGGCTGCGCTACAGCACGTCTTGTAGAAAGAAACGTCCCCTCTTGGTTCAAAGGCTTCCAGCGGGCTCACATTTCTGAACTCTAAGGTGGTTGCGGCTGATCAGTGAAAGAGGGGACGCGGTGAAGGGAGACACTGAAATGGGACAGAGGAAGCGGAGATGGGCCATGAGGTTTAGCTCCAGATATGGGTCATAAACTGACTGTCCCCAGAGTTTGTGGGTGTGGACCTCGGGTTCTGGTTTGGGTTTATTACAGAGACAGCCCCAGGCTACAAAGTTAGGATCTAAACTTCCCCAACGTCTAGGTGTGGGGACTCTCCCTCTGAGACCAAATGTGCAATAGGTACCAGAGACGATGATCCAGAGCCTGACCGAGGAGGGGAGAAGATACTAGATCTGGGGTGGCTGAGCCACCTAATGGGAATGGGGAAGAGGGACGGGATGGAGCTGTTGGTCTTGGCATAGATTTCAGGAAGCCGATTGGAGCATCCAGATCTGGTGTATAGCCAAGGCTAGGCAAGACCACAGACATACCCAGAATAGAATCAGCAAAGGATGCTGGGAGGTTAACACTCTAATCAAGGCTATAACCCACAGCCGGGTGTCAGGACAGGGACTGTGCTGTGTGACACCCAATTGTGCAGCACCACACCACACTGAGGCAACCACACGTTCACAATGCTGCCTGCCCCAGGGCCGGCCTGGGATTTTACATGAAGACCTTTGTCCATACCAAGCTAGAATTTTAATGAAATTATTTTCTTATTGAATGACTGGTTTACGTGTGGCAGTCTCTGCTGTCTTTGAACATTTCAGATTTTTTGTTGGAAAACCCAAAGCCCCCCAATATTTCAGTTTTTGGAAGTTTTCAGCTGAAAATTTTCAGTTTTCTGTTACCAAAACTGATATTTTCTCCTCCCCCCTTTCCCCAGTTTTCAGGTTTTCAGTTTATTGGTGAAAAGTTAAACTTTTATTGCTGAAGATTTCAAAGGAAATTCATCTACATTTTCCACAGGGGAAAAAAAAAATCCATTTTCTGCCCCACCCCAGGCTGCACCATGTTTAAAACCTCACTGTTTGCAGGTGGAATCAGCCAATGCTCTGTTCTGCCCTACGGCCACGTGACTCCCCTGTGATCTCCTAGAGGTTAATGGATATTAGCCCGAAGGACTGTGTGACGAGGGTGGGAATGTTAGTAATCATAGCAGCAGAAATATTGGGCTGGAAGGGACCTCAGGAAATCATTATGTCCAGTCTCCTGTATCGAGGCAGGACAGAGTAAACTTAGACCATCTCTGACAGGTGCTTTGTCCAACCTGTTCTTAATAACCTGTAATGATGGGGATTCCACAAACTCCTTTGGAAACTTGCTCTAGATGCCAATAACCTGACTGATGTTCTTTATTTGGGCTCTTGAATACATTTCATAACGAACCGAAGTGTGAGCAAGCCGCTGACCTTACAGTTCGTCCACGGTGCAGAATATCACATCAGAAACAGAGAACTCATTCCTTAGCGCCTGTCCACCAAGCCCCCGGCTGCAATTGGCTGCGATAAGTTACAGCAGCCCCTGGAGACCCCAGCCAAGGTGAGGGCCCCTTTGCGCTGGGCGCTGCGCAGACGCCAAAGGCTGGTCTGTGTGGGGAAATTGACCGACAGAACTATACTGGTCTAGCTAACTAGCTCTCCGTGGGGACACTCTCACTTGGGTGCACAAGGGGTTTTGTCCAGTTTAGCTTATTTCACTTTGAAAATGGTGTAAACTAACCCTGAACAAGGCACTTTGATTCTGGAACAAGAATATCCCTGTGCGGAGTTATCCCGGGATGACTGCTGCGGCTTAATGGCAGCAGCATAGTTCTGCTGGTCGATTTCCTTGTGCAGACAAACCCTTAGTGAGAGACAGCCCTGCACCCGGAAGAGTTCACAGTGTAAAGGGGAGCAGGGAGTTTCAAAAGCACTTGAGGGACTTAGGAGCACAAGGCAGTAACATGAGGCACAGTCACACACTTGTGCTCCTAAATCCCTTAAAGGCTTTGAAAATTGTTCCCTTAGACAAGGTAGAATTATTGTCCCCATTTCACAGATGGGGAAGCTGAGGCCTAGAGAGATGAAGTGACAGGCCCAAGGACTCTGTGGCAGAGCTGGGAATTGAGCCCCACTCGTCTCACTCTCCGGGTTCAACCCATTTTGCACAAAAGGAAGGAGCCGGGTTGGTCTGTCTGGGACAGCTCAGGGCTGGGCTAAACTCTGACATGGCCCTGGCCTGGCTGGGAGTGAGAAGAGATCTGCAAGCTATAGGGCAGAGTGACTGACAGCAGGGGGGAACTGAAGGAGGCTGGAGGAGTTACTGGGGCAAAGACTGTTACCGCAGGGGCTGTTTCTGCAGCACTGAGCAATGGGATCTCCTCAACACCCTGCTCACAGCTGGCCAGTGAGGATCCCTCATTGCCTCCCCCCAAATCCTGATGCTCCCCCCATGAATCTACTTCAGCCCCGCAGGCTCGGGCAGCTCCGTTTCTCCAGCACGAAGGAGATGACCGGCGCAGACACCAGGAGGAGCAGGACCAGGGCGCAGCGGACGGCCCAGATGATGAGGTTCATGTCCAGCCCTGCAACACGGAAAGGAACGCGGTGACGGCTGTCTGAAAAGCAACGTGTGGGACTGCCAGGCTAGCGCTAGACACAGAGCAGCTGCTGTGTAGCCGGGACCCCGTGTGAGTGCCCGGGGGCCTCGATCTAAGGGGGATCATGCTGCAGTGGGAGACTGTGCAAAGACCCCACAAGAACTCGTGACAGACGCAGAAGCCCAGATCCTATCTCCCCTCTCTGGTGTGGCTGGCAGTTCACCACGGAGGTGACCCCGCCCTGGGCAGAGGGGCCAGCATGAGGCCTTAGCGCTGACTGTGTCCTCAGAAGAGGATGGAAGAGGGACATAAGTAGGGCCCTACCAAATTCATGGCTGTGAAAAACATACCACGGACCCTGAAATCTGGTCTCCCCACTGATTTCCCCACTGAAATCTTGCTTTGACCCTCTGCTACACAGATTTCACAGGGGGGGACCAGCATTTCGCAGGCAGGGGGTCCCAACTCAATAGAGGGATTGCAAGCCTATCGCACGGGTGTGTGTGGGGGGTCGCTGTATTTTCACCCTTACTTCTGCGCGGCCTTCAGGTCTCGGGTGCCCAGCTCCGAAGGCAGCGCAGAATAAGGGTGGCAATACACCAATCCCCTTCAATAGTATTGCGACCCCCGCAATGACCCCCTTTTGGGTCCGGAGTCCCAGTTTGTGAAACAATGACTTCAGGGCTCGATGTGTCTAGTTTGCCCTTTTAAAATACACGATGCTTTGTTCTAGCACTGTGAAATTTACGATTTAAATATCTCAGACCATGGCGTTCAAGGCTTTTAAAATGCGATGACGGTGAAATTTGCAAAAACGGGCCATGAATTTGGTAGACATAAGCGATGCCGTGGGGCTGACCTGCCCCCTGCCCTGGGGGGAGCTGCACTGGCAGAGCCCAGCCCGTCCCGGGGTGACCGTCTTGCAGCCCGAGGAGTTACCCTTCCTTCCTGGGTGAATTCGGCCCAGACTTTATGCTCCGAGCTCAGTGCTGGGGGCACAGAGCCGAGGGTGACAGAACCATGGCCCGTTACCTGTGCTGGTTGGCTCCTCTGCTTCTCCGCTGCTGCTCCCGTTGCCTGTGTGACAAGGGGAAAGAGACTCGCACCGTGTGGGAGAGACGCCTGCAGCCTCCAATGACAGATGCGGCTGAGTGTCCCCACTGCAGAATTGGCGAGGATGTCACTACCCCCTTAACAAATCCTTGTTTCACTGATCCCCGGCACCTTTCACCGAGGTCGAAGCTCCGTGGGGGTGGAAATGCCCCAGGGAGCCCTGAGCCAGGATTTCCCTGCCCTCCAAATCAGACACCTCTTGTCTGTGGAGCACCTTTGGGGATCTGATTTGCGGGAGGCCCCTGCACCCCTCAGACAGGCTGGGGCTCGCCTGGTCGGCACAGCAGGTTGTGTGAGGAGGCTGTGTGCGCGGGTGACATTCCCCAGCTGCCCCGTGCATGGGGCTGCACCCGGCCTAGGCCCTGCTCACGCCCAGTGCTGAGGGGTCAGGGGAGTGAAGCGCTGCCGAGCCCCGGGGCTGGCCCCTCTCACAGCCTGGGTTTCACTACAGAGAGCCGGGTCTCCCCGCTGTAACGGCTGCAGGCAGAGGAGTTACCCCAGGGGTGGTTTGGCCAAAGTCTCTATGTGGCAAGGGGAGAGCTGGGGTCATAAAGCCGGGCTCGGATCCCCGGATTTGGCCCAAGAGGCGTCTCTGTGAGCTGTGGGTCTGACTCCTCTCCATGAGGACGAGGAGAATCCAGGCCTGTGCGTGCCTCCGGGTGACACCCCGAGTGTGAGAAACGCGGCCGTGATGGCTGCGTCCAGCCCCCTGCTCCAGTCAATGGGACATGACTCTTCCCCAATGGACATGGCCCCAAAGGGGCTCACCCTGGCTCTGTCAGACCCACCCAGCGTCCCACATGCCACGGCATCAGGCAACCCTGTCGTCCTGCGGAGAAGCTGTGTGTGTGGGCTCTTCACTGCCCCAGGTACCAGCCAAGCATTCATGCTCCTACGGTACAGCTGACAGCTGTCATCACCCCTTGTCATGGGCGTAATTTGGTAGTTGCCCCCGAAACTGCAAGCCTTGGGCAGGGGCCGAATTTGCCCCCCCTACACCATGCGTGGCCCCCTTGGCCTGACTGGAGCGCCCCCCCCAGATATAGAAGTCAAAGTATGTCTGTGCCCCTTGTACACATAACAAAGGCCACGTGAGGCACAGCTGGGAATAGAGCGGAAGAATCTAATACAGCCTCGTCCCCTTTGTCTCGCTGCCTTTCAGAGCGAATGTGCCACTTTTATGTGCTTGTCCATGCTGCCTTTAACACTAACCACAGCCAGGAAAAGAACCCTGGAGTCCTGGGAACCCACACCCCACTCCTGACTGTTGTGTGACCCCCGACTAAGCGGGTGTCTTGTCTCCAACTAGGGGCTGGTCCTCCTAGAGTACAACAGCTTACGTCTGCCCGTCACCGCTGTTGCTCAGCTATTGGCATCTGGATTCTCTCTCTGCCATGGCATGGAGGTTTGTACTCACTCTGCCGTTCGCCCCACTTACCAGTGACGTCGAGGTGCTGGGCGGGGCTGAGCTGGGATGCGGTCACCCGGTTGTGACTGTCCTTGATCTCGTATCCGCAGGAGAAATTCCCGGAGCTGCCCCTGGACACCGTGTGGACGTAGTCATAGGTGATCTTCTCTTGCAAGCCCTTCTGGGACGAAACCTCCTCCCCGTCCTTACAGAAGATGACACGTGTGGCCCGGAGGTCAGCAAACACGGAGCACTGGAGCAGCACGGAGTCCCCCGGCCGGGCGGACGTCTCCCTGAGGTAGAGGGTGGGGCCACGGAGGATGCCTGGGAAGGGGGAATGGGTGAAAGCCGTGAATGGGGCCCTTGGCGGTGCCTGTTCCAGGGGGAGCCGTGGGACCAGTTTGCCAAAGGAAGTTGGTCGCTGTGGAAGCAGTAGCTTGCAGTGCGGAGGGGTTATGGGACAGGCCCTGACGAGCCTGGCATGTTCTAAGGCGGGGGGACCGTGGGAGTCTGGAGAGTCTGGTATCTCTTCCCACCCTCCCGTGGGCACCTGCGAGGTCACTGTACGATCACCCACACTTCCCTGGGGCAGTGCCAGGATCTATGGGAAGGGACGGCTGCTAATGTGGCTGAGAGCAGGTGGTGGGTCCCGGGGGTCCTGCCGGATGGCGTGTGAACACCATGTGAGATGCACAGCCCCGTTGCACGTGACGGCTGGGATAGACCGCGCAGGGAGCACAGGGCGGGCAGCTCTGCAGAGCTGAGACCCCTCCATGGGGCAGGGCACGAGGGGCTCTGTCTGCTCAAGGGTTGGGTCTGCACAACGTCTCTGGGGCAGGATCTTATTTCAGCACAGCTGGGGAAGGGGGGATAATGTCAGATCTGAGACTGTCAGCCCTTTGGGGCAGGGAACAGAGCTTCTATAGGGGCATGAGCACCTGGCGTGAAGGGGCCCTGATCCTGGAGGTATCTGGCGGCTTCAGTACTAATAATTAATAATAATCTTCTGCAGCCGGCAGCCTTTTCTATCAATACAGATAAATAGAGAGACAGAGGGGTGAGTGGGTCTGGGGACGGGCAGACAGACAGACGGACTCACCGGGAGCTGAGCAGATCTCCTGGCTGCTGGGACTCAGCGCTGGGAACAGAAAGGTGCCGTGTGGTTAGTGCTGGAGATAAAATCTCCCCCTTTTCTAATGTCCTTATTGAGGGACAGAAACTGTAAAACCACTTGACTCCAGTGGTTCTACACCGATTTACACCAGCTGGGGGTGTTCCCCCATGGACTCCAGTGGAGCGACACCCATTCACACCTGCTGCGGATCTGGCCCAGTAGCTCTCACACTCAGTGTTTCCTCTGGTGCCCATTTCTCCCGCACTAAAGAGGATTTGCCGACCGTCTGGGCCCGGAGACGCTCCTGGTTCTGTTTCCTCCCAACCTGCCATGAATTAGCACAGGGGTCCCGGATACTCACCAGGAAGCAAGAAGCACAGAGACAGGATCATCGGGGCGGTGAGGGGAACCGATCGGGTTGGAAACAGCCCAGTGGCTTCTGCTGCTGACAGGGTCCAGAGGGGACAATCCACAGTCGATCCCTTCTCCCTCCTGCCCCCTCTGCCCTGTGTGACTTCAGCAGAAGGGAAGCTCCGATCTCTCTCTCTCTGCTCCAATCTGCCCTCATCTGCTCCCCTGGCTTGGATGCTCCAGCCGGCCCCTCTCTCTGCTCCTAGTCCCCCTGTGGTATGTAGGGCTCAGACAGCAGAGATGCCGCAGCCTCTCTCTGACCTGCTCTGTCCTCGTCTCATGTCTGATGTTCGTTACTGTTCCCCATTTCCTGCCCGCCACAGCCCCCCCTTCCCTGTCCCGGCCACAGCGTCTCTATTTGGACTGGAAGATTGAGAACTGAAAAGGCTGATTTGTTTGTTTGAGTCTAAACATATCACTGAGGAAATGCCTCTTGTCCCATCTCACTGCCTGGGGACGAGGGCCGCCACCTGGCTAAAGGCACAGCTGGGCCAGGTTGAAAAGTCACTGGGATGTTGGATGAATCTGAACTTTTTGCCTCCGCCCTGGTCTCCAGTCCCTGGTGAGATGGATCCAGCTCCCAGTTGGGGAAATTCACCCTCTGGGCTTAAGAGAGACACAAATGGGGCCTCTTGCGGGACCTCCCAGAGAACACCTCCCATGGGACTTCACCTCGAAGCTAGTGGGGGAACCTGGGCAAAAGGCTAAAGGAACATGGGGAAGAAAGAAAGTCCTGTGAATTGCCGTTAGCCCCTCTGCGGGAAGCCAAAGAGGAGAGGGCCTGTGTTAGGCAGAAGGTCAGACTAGATGATCACAGGGTCCTTTCTGGCCTTAGAAGCTACAAATAAACGTGGCAATGGCTCTGATTCCACAATAAGAGTGTCTTTGGTGGGAGTTCTACCACCAAAGCTACCGTGGTTCAGGATAGGGGTAAAATTTGCTATCTATAGAGAACTTCTGGGATGAACAGCTCTTCCCATTATTGCTGCCTTTCAGCTTGCACAACCCCTGTCACTGTCGTATCTGAGCCCCTCACAGTGTTTAATGGGACTGATCCTCACACACTCCTGAGAGGTAGGGGATTTCATTCTCATGTCACAGATGGCGAAACTGAGGCACGGAGTGAGACTAAGTGACTGACCCCAGGGCACACAGGAGTCTTCAGCTGAGTCAGGGATTGAACTCAGGATTCTTGAGCACCAGTCCACAAGATAGTCCTACTTCCCGGCGAAAAAGCCCTCCCAAAAGCCTGGATGATAATGACCAACCTGGTACCTGCCTTGAAGGCCAGTGACCCGAGGCTATTTCAGCCAAAGAGGGGAAGTGCCTGGGTGGACTGGGACTGGGGAACAGTGAAAATGCTAGAGACACAAGCTGGGAAATATGCCAGAGGAGCTTTAATTGATCTCACAGAGTGTCCCGCCTTTTGTTGTTGCTAGGCTAGAAGTGGCCTCCCTTCACCTGGCCCAACTCGCAGAAGCAGACCCATCTCCCCAGCCCTGCAGGGCATAGGGCTGGAGTCAGATGCTGTGGGACAAGAGAGCGACCAGCTGCTGCTTGGAAGAGAGCAGGGACGACGGGGTCAGTGCTGTGAGCAACAGCTCTTGCTCAGCAACTATGCACACGGAGTCCAGCTGCTCCGTGCAGCAGCAGAGCGAGGGAACCGCAGGATGAGGCGACAGCGCCCTGAGCATCTGCAAAGTATCCTGTGCAGACTCTCTTTCCCCTGCTCAGCAGTGAGCTCTGCTAGGGCCTGACCCCAAGCGAGCAGCCCAGCAGGGCGGGGGCGTATCACACGCTGTGATGTGGGATTGAATAACCCGCTCCCACAATGTGATTTTTGTCCTCACACGTTAACCTGCCTCATTCTCGCTCTCTGTCCAGTTAGTCTGTTCTCATGTGGTTTCCAGGGGAGTTTATTTTCACAGTTGTACATTTAAAGGCCAGAAGGGACCAATGTGACCATCTAGTCTGAGCGGCTGCACAGCCCAGGCCAGAGAGCCTCCCCCAAGGATCTCTGCCTCAATTTCCTAAGTTCTGGCTGAGCTAGAGCACGTCTTGTAGAAAGAGACGTCCCCTCTCGGTTCAAAGGCTCCCAGCTGGCTCACATTTCTGAACTCTAAGGTAGTTGGGGCTAATCAGTGAAAGAGAGGATTGGGGGGAAGGGAGACGCTGAAATGGGATAGAGCAACTAGAGATGGGCCATGAGGTTTAGCTTCAACTGTGGGTCATAATCTGAGCTGGGGTGTGGACTTGGGGTTCTGGTGTGGGCCTATTATAGAGACAGCCCGATAGTCTGGGGACTGACTGGGCAGCTAGGCAAGGACACAGACATACACAGGATAGACTTTAACAAAGGATAGTGGGAAGTTTAACATGGCAGTTAAGAGTAGAACCCATGGCAGAGTGGCAGGGCAAGGATTGTGCTCTATGATACCTAACCAGAGCCCTGCAAATCCACAGATATCCACATCTGCACAGACTGTTTTTTGTGGAGCATGGATCGGATGTGGCTGGTCATGGATGTCAGGGATTCCTTGACTTTCTGAAACCTCTGTGACTTCTGGGGTAGGGCTGGAGCATCTGTCAGCCCCAGGACTGTCACTGAACAGCTGATTAGCTGGCCAGGCCCAGGCCGACCACAGAGCAGCTGATCAGGGGCCAGTTGTGGGGTTGTCTGTCCCATGTATGTCTATGGTCTTGCCTAATTGCCCAGTCAGTCTATTGGTGTAAGGCCTTGGGTAAGCAACAGATCTGGCTGCTCCACTGAGCTTCGTGAAATCTATATCAAGACCAACACCTCCGTTTCATTCTTCTTGTCCATTCACATGGCTCAGCCATCCCAGATTGAGCATCTTCCTCCCCTCCTCGATCAAATCTTCTCTTGAGCAATGCAAGTTTAGGAATTAGTTCACCACTTTGTCTAAGGAAAGTGGATGTGCACCAGCTTTGGTAACCTGAGCAGGTTTCCCAAGCACTTTAGACAAGCCCCCTCAAAAGGATAAAGCATTAAAATAAGTTTATTGACTACAGAATGATAGATTTTAAGTGAATATAAGTGGAAGGCAGAAAAGGTCGGAGATAGTTACCAAAGAATATAAAAAGTAAGCACACAGTCTAAATCCTAAACCTTATTAGACTAAGTCGTATTTGGATCAAGCAGTCTTTCTCACCACACTGGATGTTGCAGACAGGTTACAGTTTTCAACATGCAGGCTGACTTTCCTCCTCAGCCTGGGACCAGTCTCCTTAATTCAAGTCTTTGTCTTTCCAGCATTCTTCCTGCCTTTAGTGTAGGTGGGGAGGAGAAAGGGAATTGAATGATGCCTCTGTCCCTTATTTTATACCCTCAGTCCGTATGCCTGAAAAATACTAGCCTAGACATGTCTTGATGGTCCTTGCTGATTCACAGAGTTCAGCAATCCCCCTGGTGGGGCCTTGTGCAGTGGAGTAATAAAATTGAGAAATTCTGATTGTGTGGAGCTGGCTCGACTGTCGTTGAATTGTTAATCCCTTGTTTACTACTCTCCTGCTGGTCAATAGAGGGTGATGGTGGTTCAGTGTTCACCCAGGTGTTGGACACCTCTTTTATTGTTGTTACTGGAGAATTAGCAGTGGGTGACTCCCAAACTCACAACATATTTCAGCAACAGCCATGCAGCCAAATCTCATAATGTCATACACACTAATGATATATATATTTTGACAGGAGATCATGACCTTTCATATGATATCTTATATGGCATTTTTTATATGAAATATCACAACCATAGATGAATGATGAATATGGGGCTTACAGGGTGCTACTTGGGGGTACACTATATCATGCTTGGGTTTTGCTGACACAAGTAAGTTTCTAGCCCTCCTGGTTGTGGAGAAAACCTGGCAAACCTGATCTTCAAAAGGCTCAAATACCAGAAGTCAAATAAAAACAGGCAAAATGCATAATTAAAATCCTCATAAACTCTTAAGGCAATCTGGGGGTTCTGGAGTGCTGCCTTGTGATTTTTATACACATTGGGCTGGCAGGGCAATCTGGAAACAGAACTCAGAGGATTTAGGAGCTGAGTTGTTGATATAAAGAGTCAGGAAGCAGGAATACAGAGTTTGGGTATTTTTCCATGTTTATTCAGAAGAAACTTTTTTTTCCAAAAGAAGAGCAGGCTGCATTTGCCCTGGGAATATTACACTGTCCTACAGAATTTGGGGCCATTGTGCATTGTCCAGCTGTGGCCTCAAAGATAGTCCCCCACTTCCTTGCTGCACAACGCCTACAGTTTTCTCTGATTTTGGGGGGTTCTGTGATGTGGCTGCGCCGTGATGAAGGCCGCATTTCAGCAACTGGAGCATTAATGACGTCCATCCCAATGCAGAGCAATGTTCGCGTATATCGCTGTCTCATCTCTCTGGGGCTGTGGATGCTTTAAAATAAAACACAGTGGTGATAACCTGCTAATCTGGCCTGAAGCCAGAGAAATGGGGCCAGAAAATGCCCTTCTCACAGCACTTCTCTGTGTACATTGAGAGCGGTTCTAATGGGCAACTAGGCTGGGAAATACCAACGACCCCACTTCCTACATAAACCCCTCTGAGGCAGGAAGCTCAGATTTCCCTCTCCCCAGCCTTGGTCTGGCTCTTTTCTGCCTCCCAGTCAGGACAGCTGGACTTTGCCTTGACCCCTGTCAGATGGGCAGAGAAGATCTTCTGACACCTCTCATACCAGCTGGCCCATTGAGGCAGTGCCAGGTTCTCCCCATGATGGTGTGTTATTGTACATTCATAAACTTTAAGGCCAGAAGTGATCATCTAGACTGACCTCCTGCACAGCGCAGGCCACAGAACCTCACCAACCCACTTCTGTTACAGACCCCTAACCGCTGGCTGAGTGACTGAAGTCCTCAAATCATGACGTAAAGACTTGTTACAGGGACTCCACCATTTCAGCTACTTTAAACCTGCAAGTGACACCAAACTGCAGAGGAAGGTGAAAAACCCACAGGGAATGGGCGACGGGATGGATCACTTGATGATTACCTCTTCTGTTCTGTTCATTCCCTCTGAAGCACCTGGCATTGTCCACTGTCAGAAAATAGGCTACTGGGGTAGATGGACCATTGGTCTGACCCAGTACAGCTGTTCTTATGTTCCTATGTGTCTGCCGGTCTTACCCAAGGGAAAATTCCTTCCCGACCCCAAATATAGAGATGAGTTAGACCCTGAACATGTGGCAAGACCAAGCAGCCAGACACTTGAGAAAGAATTCACTGTAGTAACTCAAAGTTCTCCCCATCTAGTGTCCAGTCACTGGATGTTGGAGATATTTGCTGCTAGCCATCGCAAATCAGCTCCATGCCATTGTAGGCAGTCGCATCAGACTATCATCACCATAAGCGTATCCAGCTGAGTCTTGGAACCAGTTAAATGTTTATGTTCGCACTGCTCCCCTTGGAAGGCTGTTCCAGAACTTCACTTCTCTGATGATGGAAACTTTCATCGAATTTCAAGCCTAAATTTGTTGATGGCCAGTTAATATCCCTTGGTGCTTATCTTAAATACTCCTCTCCCCCCCTAGTATTTATCCCTCTCATGTATTTATAGAGAGCAATCCTGTCACCTCTCAGCCTTCTTTTGGTTAGGCTAAACAAGCCAAGCTCTTCGAGTCTCCTCTTGAACTAACTTCATGCTAACTTGAACCTTAACTCTGAGGAGACCAGAGTTAATCCCCACTTTCCCTTAGGATTTATCACATATGTATCCTTCTTTGGCAATATGTGAAATCCTTTCATCTTTTTCACATTTACCTTTAATCCAGTATTTTTACAAAACTGGTTTAAGATTTTTAAATTTTTAACCATCCCTTCATAAGAACTACTCAAAATAGCCACATCATCAGCAAATGCTAATGACGTAATTTTCCTACCTTGTACAAAAAATCCACATCCATCCTTTTCCAATTTAGTTAAAAGTGGGTCCATAGCTATATTAAATAAAATAGGAGATAAAGGATCCCCCTGCTTAACCCCACTCTTAATCAAAATACCTTCCGTACTATCCTCCCCAATATTAATCTTGGTAAAACAATCAGTATATAAATCCCTAACAATATCAATAAAATTTTCACTAATCCCAAATCTTTTTAGTGCATATAAAATATGTCCATGCCCCACCGAATCAAATGCTCTTACCTTTGAAATACTGCTTTAAATGATCAATAAAAGGTTACATATTAAAAATAATAATAAAAGGAGGGAACTTCAGTGACCCAAACTCCTCCCATGCAGCTTTAGAAGAGGAGAGAGAAAAATCCAAGGTTATTGTTCATTGCCAATACCAGCTGAAGCCTGGATAAATCATTATCGTAAGGAAGGAATTGGTGGAAGGAATCTCTGCGTTAGCAGCTTTCCCACAGCCACTACCTTGATACTCAGGGTGCGTGCACAACCGCACAGCCACTGCTAGCAGTGTGAGCCTGCGCATGCCCCTCTGACACGTATATCGCATGCAAACCCATTGGGGGAAATCCTGCCCCCACTGAAGTCAATAGGAAACTCCCTGGATTTCACCCCTTGCCTGTCTTTCTTTCCCCTCAGGAGGCCCGTAGCAGGGAGGGTTACCAGCGAGTGGTGCTGGGCGTTCACTAATAGTACCTGTCTCATCAGAGCTGATTCCCATGTGGGGAACATTTAGAAGGACGTTTTCAAACCCGCCTGTGGGATTTGGGTGTCCAGTTCTCAGGAGTGTTAATAGGAATTTTTAAACCTTGAACCTCTCTGCCTTGGTTGTTGTTTGACTGCATATGTCGGTGGGGGAAAGCCCCTCTGTAGCTGGATAGATTTTCAGGCCCTGGGGGATGTTGTCTTCCCTATAGTTACAGTGTGGAGTTTGGGAAGGATGTTTTCCTCTTGCCTGGATGCATCTGTGTGTCTGTGTGGAGTAGGTCCTGACTGGCCAGGCCGGCAGCAGATGTGGGAGACAGCTACCTGCTCCTGGGTGGAGATCTGTGGCCCCAGCGGTGAGATCGGGGTAACAGACACAGCCGGAATCCTGGGAATCCTGAGTAAATCCATTTTTCCAAGCCCACAGGTCAATGCTGAGCTGGAACAGGCAAACGAATCTCTCCTTTCTTTCACTTCACTTTGTCATTAATAAAAACTGTGACTCACCTTGCGGCGTCCCAGCCAATCCACCGAGGCATCTGGGGAGAGAATGACAGTAACGCATTGTCACTTGGTCCTTGTAAATGCCCGTAAGGGAAGACACTGCACTGAACACAAATTATAACCTCTCCCAGCCCCAGCAGGGCGATCCTGTGGGTAGTGTGCGGTAATGCCGTAAGAGAAGGATTTAATATGGGTGTTTAGGATGTTCAGTGGAAAATCGCTGACTGGGTTTTCCACAGATCTATTTTGTCACAAACAGTCAGCTTTCGGTAGAAAATGTCAACAGTCTATAAAGAAACCGAGTGCCCCAAGACTGAAATATTTTGGCCCCAAACCAGAAATATTCTGATTCAAAATAGAACCACAGCTCTGCGCAGGACTTGTCGTTCAATGGCCTTGTGTTGATATTTTCCTCTACCAGCTAGACTGTCCGGCTGGGCTTCTTCTCCCATGATGCACTGCACCCAGGGACTCCCATGATGTACTACTTCCTGCCACCAAGAGAGGAGGAAGTGGTGCATCCTGGGAGAGCCAGAGAGCCCGGATCAAAGAGCCAGAGAGCTCCCGTGAGGCACTCTTGCACCAATTTGAACTGAAATATTTTCTTTATCAGCTGAAGTATTTTGATTTGCGATATTTCCCTGAAAGGTGACATTTCCCACAGAAAAATTTGCCCCAGGGCGAGAAGGACTGGTCAGCACCTGGCAGCCCCAGCCCCCAGTGAGATCTTTCCAATGAAAGCTTTCCTTGGGATGTGTCCTTTCAATGAAGGATGGGAAGTGATAACACTTTGACTCAGTGCCCTAAGCCATGGCAATGCAGGACTGAATATTGCAGGCAAAGGGTGGGACAAAGGAATCTGAAGGACTCAGATCTGTCAATCCCCCACTAGTTAACACATTTGCCCCCAGTCCCTATATTTCTCCCTCGTGTGAAGGTGACCCCGGTAACTCCAGTACTCTCCAAAAGCTCTTACAGCGTGGATGATCTTCAGGAGTGTTGCTGGTGTCCCTTGGTAGAGACACGACTGGAGGGCAGTGAGACAACGTGCCCAGAGACGTGGATATGATTCGTTGTGGGCAGAGAGAGAGAGAGAAAAAAAAAATGGAAACTGAGTGACATGGCCCCAATTCATCATCATATTGATGAAGAATCTCGTTCCCATGGCCCAGCCCAGCCTGACGCGCTCATCCACCATCCCAGCTGATTGCCCCCGGGAGCAGTTTCACCAGGCCTGATGATTTTAGTTCCAGTCTCACAGCATTTGATGTTCTACGTAAAGTCCCAGATCTGTGAGTCAGGGGATCCAGGGAGAACCTTGGCGTTCATTAAAAAAAGAAATAAATGATATAACCCTCAGCTTTGGGGAGAAAAGCCAGGCCCCCAAAAATGAACTATCGATTTCACTGTCTTTGACCCTCTCTCCCCGCATCAGACACAATGGCACAGGGGATCTCTGCCACGTGTGTCTGTACCTCTGATAACACCACTGGGCATCTGTCATACTCACCTTTCTTTCTCAGAAGATAAAGCACCACGGCCAGAACCAGGATGGCAGGGACTGTAATCCCCAGCAGGAGCTTTAGATCCGGCCCTAGGAAAAATCTTAGCTGTGAACGTTCTCTCCAAGCAACCAGTGGCACGTCCCTACTGGCTGGAGTTGGCTGATCTGTGTAGTAACTGACCCCTAACGTCCTCACGAACGTACCTGGGGCACTCGCTCTCCAGGGTGAGAATATTGGCTGTTCTTTGTCAGTAAATTTGGTTGGAGTTTTTCCACAATATTTTTGGACCAAGCTTTGTTTTAAGCCAAAAATAGTTGCATTTAAATAAAATGTTTTCCCCAAACCGTCGACATGCAAGACCTTCTGAGTCATTCCACACAAAGCATTTGAAATGAAAGACAACATTTTGTTTTGCTTTGAAGGGACTGTTTTGTTTCATTTTCGTTTTCAAAATCCAAAAGCAGAAGGAAAACGTCCCTTTGAAACTAAACAAAGCAAAACTATCTGTGTTTCTAACCGACATCTTAGCTCATTTTAATTCAGAAAACCCAAAATAAAGAAACCCAAGAGACACCTGAAACATTGACTTTTCATCTTGATTTAGGATGAAAATAAGCTGTGAAAGGTCAGAAATTTCTCACGGGACAGAAATGCCATGTTCCCATAGCCCTTGAGGCAAAGATGACATTAGAATGGTTCTGGCATGAGTCACTTGGTGGCGCTGCTACACAATGTCTGACAGCATCTGTTCCTTGCCAGGGGAGTGGTGCACACAGGCTTCCACACATATTGTGCTGGTTTGCGGCTGAAGATGCCTTGCGAGCAGTTCAAGCAAACAGCCAGGTTTGGGCTCTGCGAGTCAGTTTCTGGGGCTCAAAGGGGTTTGCCCGCCTGCTGTTTGTGACACCCCTGTCCCAGGACTGGAGCACAGAGTGTAAATAACTCATTACACGGAGAGAAAGAACTTGTGAACCCAGGCATAATGATGCAATCTGGTGCCTTCAGCCAGAGCAACAACAAACACAGTGAGTGGCAGGGGAGGAAATAATTCCCTAGCAGAGGGTGTCAGTGAACTCCAGATGAAACTCATGCCCAGCCAAAGGGTTGGGGATTCCCCCTTTGAAAGAGCCATTTTCCTGCCCTGAAAAGGTGTCCCCCAGCTCAGCAACTCTGATCAAAGCCTGGGAGAGCTGCAGGGAGAGAGAGAGCCAAATAGACCCCCTTGAATAAAGAAACACATCAAAATCATTGACCTTCGGGTCGACCCCTGATACCACCAGTGGTGCAGTTGCTACCTAGGCAATAAATACGTAAGAGAGCAAGACCATAGCCCCACTTCTGGCCCCCAGAGAGGACGGGGATCAATAGTTCTCCACGGCTACTGAAGCTAGGATAAGATTGCTTAATCTGCAGCAAGGGAAATTTAGGTTAGACGTTAGGGAAATCTTTCTCAGGGAAGTTAAGTGCTGGAATAGTTTCCAAGGGAGGTGGTGGAATCCCCGTCTTCAGAGGTTTTTAAGCAGCAGGTTGGACAAACCCCTCTCATGGACAGTCTAGGCTCACTTTGTCCTTGCTCAGCTCAGAGGTCCTTTCCAGCCTGACATTTCTATGATGGCTGCATCCCCCACAAACCTGAGCTAGGCCGTCTGAGGTGAGCCGGGTGAAAAACAGGAGGGGTGGTTCCCTATGACAAATTTTGAACCAAGATGGTTTGTTAGAAATTTTTCCTTTCAGAGTCAGAAAATGGATGAATTTCAGGGTTTGGATTTTCAGGGCTGATCTGGAATATGGTCAGGGGCAGGGTCACACACACACGCACCTTTACCGGTGACACTGAGGTACTTGGCAGGGCTGAGCTGGGATCTGATCACCCGATTGTTGCTGTCCTTGGTCTCGTACCCACAGGTGTAAGTCCCGGCGCTGTCGCTGGACACCGTGTGGTTATAGTCATAGGTGACCTTCTCCTCTGAGCCCGTCTGGGATGAAACCTCCTTTCTGTCCTTATATAAGATGACGCGAGTGGCCAGGGTCTGGGCGAGCATGGAGCACTGGAGCAGCACGGAGTCCCCTGGCCGGGCAGATGTCTGGCTCAGGTTGAGGATGGGGACAGGGAGGGTGTCTGGAAAGGGAAATGGGCCAGAGCTGTCAATCAGGCCATCAGCAGTTCCCAGTGCTGTTGGTGCAGGGGGAGGTAAATTAATGGTGGGAGGGTGTGTGCCACGTCTCGGCTGGAGTCTCTGGTTTCAGCTCAGCTGGGTAGATGGGGAAGAGCTCTCTCCAGTGCCCAGGAACTTCATTACCTGGGCTCACTTGGGCTGCGGAAGAGCCCAGAGGTTCTGTCAGGCTGGGCTCCCATTGTCCCGCACCGTGCTTCTCCTAGAACAAGGCGTCCCGGCACGGGCATCCCGCTGATCCAGCTGGGGCAGTATGGCTGGGAGAGAGGTGACCCATCAGCGAGGCCGGCCCTAGGAGTTGGGGGCTGTCTGTGCATGGCCAACATCTTGGCCTGCCCCTACAGCCAATGCGGCGAAGTCCAGTCACACCCCCATGGACACTGGGAGCTGACAGCCAAGGAGCTGTGTTCATCCCTAACCCCTCCGGCGCCTGCTCTAACATCCTCCCTGTCCTTGTGCCTCTCCCACCCCCCAACTGGCAGAGGCAGCATCTGGGGCAATTCCAGGCCCAGGTAGAGGGAAGGTCGTGGAGCCACGACGGACACTGGATCCCCCTTTCCCTGCAATCCCCAGGGCGATGGGACCCAGCTCTGAACTCGCAGGGGAATTGCTGCTGGGCAGGTCAATATCTGCCTGCCTCCTTCCCCACCCCAGCCGTGCCCCTGGCCGTTGCCCAGGCAGCCAGCAAAAAATGCAGCCACCACTGAAAAGCCGCGTCCCGGCTCCGCCAGCCCCTGCTGGGCTGGATGCCGGGTCTCTGGGCGAAGCTCCCTGTCCCGGGTCAAAGGGGAGCTCAGCCTGGGTGATCTAATGATTCCTTCTGGCCTCACTGTACCCCCCCGAACGCCCTTGGCTGCCCCTCTGCCATTCACCCTCAGCACCTGCCCGTGAGGCTGAGCAGGGCTGAGCTGATCTGGTCTCACACACACTCACACACACTCACACACACACTCACACATACCCCTTACCGGCGATGCTGAGGAGCTTGGCGGTGCTGAGCTGGGATCTGGTCACCCGATTGTTGCTGTCCTTGATCTCGTACCCACAGGAGTAATTCCCGGCGCTGCCCCTGGACACCACATGGTCATCGTCGTAGGTGAGTTTTCCCACTGAGCCCTTCTGGGATGACATCTCCTCCCCATCCTTACAGAAGGTGACACGAGTGGCTGGGGCCCGGAAGAGCACAGAGCACTGGAGCTGCACAGAGACCCCGAGACGGGCAGATGTCCTGCTCATGTAGAGGATGGGGGCAGGGTGGGCACCTGGGAAGGGGAATGGGTCAGAGCAGTGAATGGGGTCGTCAGTGGTGCCGGGAGCTGTCGGTGGGGAAGGAGGTAAATGGTGGGTGAGTCTGTGCATATACCAGATGGAGGGTCTCGTTCCAGCCGAGCTGCACATACGGGTGGGGAGAGGGGAGCTGGGGGTGGGGGGCAATCTCTCTTCGGTGCACAGAGGCTTCTTTACTCAGGATAATTTGGGTTGCGGAAGAGCTTAAGGGCTCGGTCAAGCTGGGTTCCCGTGGTCTGGCACCATAAATGGGGTAAATGAGGACAGACAGAGAGACGGACTCACCGGGAGCTGAGCAGATCTGCTGGCTGCTGGGACTCAGCGCTGGGAACATAAAGGTGACATGTGTTCAGTGCCCCCCATGGACATGTGTGGGGATCTACAATCCTTACGCGGCCCTGAGGCCTGGGATGGGAAGTTACAGTGCTAGGCCCCAAGGACGTGAGAGTTAGATAAGGTTGCCTAGGCAGGTGGAAGCCGGCCAAGGACGGCGGACACCTCCCTTTCTTCTTTCTTAGCTCAGTGTCCAGGAGGTAAACAGAATAATTAGGCAGCTGTGGGAAATGTTTAGCTATTCATGAGAATCAGCTTGTGCTTGTGCTGTGTGTATGCTTGTAATTTTTAACCAATCAGTAACTGCAAGAAGAGGATGTGAGCAGTGCATGAAGTATTATATAAGATGGCTTTTGCCCTGGAATAAACGACTTGGCTTGCAATCATATTGGTCGCTGTGCTTTGTTCGGCC